>CM019910.1:25084356-25274356 GCA_009764595.1 Geothlypis trichas
GGCAGGCAGAGCCCCCTGGAGGGCTGGGCAGGGCAGAGCCCCCTGGAGCAGGGCTGGAGCAGGCAGAGCCCCCTGGAGCAGGGCTGGGGCAGGCAGAGCCCCCCAGAGCAGGGCTGGGGCAGGGCTGGGGCAGGCAGAGCCCCTGGAGCAGGGCTGGGGCAGGGCTGGGGCAGGCAGAGCCCCCCTGGAGCAGGGCAGGGGGAGGCAGAGCCCCCCAGAGCAGGGCAGGGGCAGGGCCGGGGCAGGCAGAGCCCCCTGGAGCAGGCAGAGCCCCCCTGGAGCAGGGCTGGGGCAGGCAGAGCCCCCACCCCAATTCCTGCCCCGTGTCCCCAGCAGCCCTGGCAGCACTGGTGGGACACAGCAGCTCCTCCCCCTGATGCAGAACAGCCCCAGTGACACAGGCAGGAAAACACTCTGACACCACTGGGGCACCTCCTCGGAGCAGAGATTTCCAAGCCATTTCCATAAGGTGTGGGCAGGGAATGTAAGAGGAGGGAATGTGTGCCACCAAAAATATGGAACAAACACTTTGAGTGGGATTCCAGTTCACAAATCCAGGCAAGGGCACAGAGGAGGCACAGCCATGCAATGCTCCATGTTACTGAACAGCTCAAAGCAAGTATTGCACCCATAACACTGCAGGGATCTCACAGCTGAACAAAACACAACTGATTGAACTGAAAACCAGGGCTGAGGAGTGGGTGCACATCCCAGCTGCCCCAGCCAGGGGTACCAGCAGCTCCTGGGACCTGCCCAGGTCAGAACCCAGCTGCTCCTGCCACAGAGGCTCAGGGATGGAAATGGCTTTGCCTCAGAACTCCAGAAAGCTCCTGCCCAGCAACCATCCCCAATTATTGCTTCAGTACCAGCAGCAGGGCAGAGTGACAGCAGGGGCTGCAGGGCTGGGGAGCTCACAAACACCTGGGACGATCTCACAGAGTGAGCTAAGCACAGCACACTCCAAAACCCTGCCAGAGCCAGGCTGCAGGACACAAACCATCACCAAATCCCTGCCAGAACCAAGCTGTGGAACACAAACCATCACCAAACCCTGCCAGAGCCAGGCTGTGAAACACAAACCATCACCAAACCCTGCCAGAGCCAACCTGTGAAACACAAACCATCACCAAAACCCTCCCAGAGCCAGGCTGTGAAACACAAACCATCACCAAACCCTGCCAGAGCCAGGCTGCAGGACACAAACCATCACCAAATCCCTGCCAGAACCAAGCTGTGGAACACAAACCATCACCAAACCCTGCCAGAGCCAGGCTGTGAAACACAAACCATCACCAAACCCTGCCAGAGCCAGGCTGTGAAACACAAACCATCACCAAACCCTGCCAGAGCCAACCTGTGAAACACAAATCATCACCAAACCCTGCCAGAGCCAGGCTGCAGGACACAAACCATCACCAAACCCTGCCAGAGCCAGGCTGCAGGACACAAACCATCACCAAAACCTGGACAGAGCAAAGCTGTGGAACACAAACCATCACCAAAACCTGGACAGAGCCAACCATCATCAAACCCCTGCCAGAGCCAAGGTAGAGAGCACAAACCATCACCAAACCCTGCCAGAGCCAAGGTGCAGGACACACACCACCAGCAGGTACCAGGGAAGCACAGGGCAGCGCTCGCACACAGCAGGCACAGCCCACAGCTCTGCCTTGCCAGCTGCATGCCCAGCCTGCCCCTGTGCCAGCCCAGAGCCGTGGGCAGGAGGAGCTGGAGCTCTGCTGTGCCCAGCAGGGACAGACACACGGACAGGCCGTGCCAGGACAGGCCAGCACCCTCACTGCCATGCCAGGAGCACGGGGCAAGGGCACAGCACAGGGCACACGCAGCCACTCCACGACTCAACAGCACCCACCACTCCATTTGGCAAAATATTTATTTATAATAATCCGTCCCAAAGCGCTTGGTCACAAAGAATCAACTCCTCCTACACGTCCGGGCTGTAACAATGCTTTTGGTAGAAGTAAATAAACTGCTTCTTCTCCCACAGTGTACAAAAACAAAGAGACACCGAAATGACAGGAAACGGGACACGGGACCGGGGCACTGGAGAGGCAAAGGCAGAGCAGAGGGGCCGGGCTGGCAGCGCTGGCACCGTGGCTCACCCGTACAGTCTCAGCCCTGCTGCACCTCTGCTCCAGCAGGGCAGGCTGGGCCCTGCAGCAGCTCCAGTCACTCTTCACAGTACTGCATGTCAACACTGGGAATGGTTTCTGATATGGTCTAGACTGCACACAGTACTTGGAGAGGCAAAGGGAGCTACTCCCACTCCGTGGTGCCCGGGGGCTTCGAGGTCAGGTCGTACATCACCCGGGAGATGCCAGGGATCTTCTTGATCTCTGCCACCATCTTCAACACCACCTGTGGGGCAGGGGGAGCACAGCATCAGGAAAAACGTGTGTGAAACAGACCTGATGAAAATCTGTCACCCTGGTTTTTTGAGATTTTCCAAGCCTTTTGATGTTTGCATTCCTGTAGCAAACTTTCTCACACACTTTCTGTAAATAACTCATTGTTTTGCATTCTTTTATGAAAGAAGAGAAATTTGATAGACTGTTGGTTTGTCCAGTGTCATTGGAGAGGTGGCACTGTCACCCTCCAATCCACTGTCACTTCTAGAAATCTATAAATGTTAGAGTCAAAAATAAACCCCTCCTTTTCCACCTTGAGAACAGTGCTGTGCACTTGTGCTGTTTTGTGTCCTGTAGTGACAAAAATCACCCTGGAAAGGCTGGAGGGCAAACTGCTGACACCAGCTGTGCTGGACACCAGAGCCTGTTGGGACCAGCACTGTGCCACCAGACATGGAATAAAATCAGCTGGAAGAAAACCTCAGCTCTGCAGTGAGAGACATCTTCCAGAGCTCACAGTCAATCCATGGCAGCAGCAACATTCCAGGGGAGAATTTGATGATCCTGAGAAGTTCAGCTTCCTTAAAAATCCCAACACCATTTATGTGACCTGCTGTGTTGTTTATAGTGAAAGGACAAATTAGCACTGCACTGCTCTGCGTAGAAAAACTTCATTATTTCCCCCATAAATATGATTTATTATTTATGATTATTCTCTATAACCTCTATTGCTTAGCCACCACACTACCACCTATCATTAAAATGACCATTTTTCCTTTTGAAGAATGCAGTGTTTTTGTTTGGGGGTGGGTTTTGTGGTGTTTGGTTGTTTTTAAAGACATGAATCCTCATTTTATACAATGGGACAGTAGTTCACATGGCAACCTGAGCTGTTCTTTTCATGGATAGGCTGCCCTAAAGCAGAGGACTTCAATTATATACAATTACTAAACAATGCTCCTATGCTCCTCAAGTGTGTTTAAAATAAAAGGTCAATCCTCCTCCTACAGTACATTCCCAGAGGGACAAAGTACCTGACTGGACATGGATAAAGTTAGGAAAAACAAAAAAAGCTTGAACCTGACTCTTAAGCCCTCTTAGTGACCTAAAGGGCAAACAGGACACTGAGAAGTTAAACTGCAAGTTCCAGTAAAAGCAGAAGTGCCAAAGAAAAGTAATTCCTAAATTCCTAACGTCTGGAAATTTCCAATTATGATACAAAAATTAACTCCAAATCCCAGGAATGGCTGGGGCATTCTTTCCCTTTAACTGGTGGTATTTTAGCTCAGCTCTGCTGCAAAGCCTTTGGGTTGTCATACCCACCTGCCAGCCCCTCAACTTTTTCGTTTTTCTTCCCAGAATGCCAGAACTTTTTAATGATTATTTACAACAGAGAAAAACAGCAAAAAACTCGAGGTGAGGGCAGCAGGGGTGAGAGGAGAGTGCAGTGAGAGGAGAGTGCAGTGAGAGGAGAGTGCAGTGAGAGGAGAGTGCAGTGAGAGGAGAGCTCTGAGGAGGGAGAGCAGGGGCTGAGGAGGGGGAACAGGGGATGAGGAGGGAGAGCAGGGGCTCAGGAGGGAGAGCAGGGGCTCAGGAGGGAGAGCAGGGGCTCAGGAGGGAGAGCAGGGGCTCAGGAGGGAGAGCAGGGGCTCAGGAGGGAGAGCAGGGGATGAGGAGGGGCAGCAAGGCCTCAGGAGGGGAACAGGAGCTGGAACACCAAGGAACAATGAGTGCTCCAGGGATGAGCTCCCTGACTTTGGAATATGCATCCATCCAGAAGAGGCCAGCACAAAAAAAGTTGTATTTTCTCTGTTATTTCCATCAAAATCATTTTTTGTGCTCTGTCCAGGATCATCTAGCACCAAAACCAAAATACCCTGCTGTATTGATGTGCAAATATCTCATGGGATGGACATGAAACAAGTTATGGCCAGAGCCAAGCATCCACACTGAAATCCACATGGGGCTTCCCCACCATTTCCCAAATGCAGGACAGATCCATGTTTAAAAAACCATCACTCCTTGTTTCCCAGCAGTGCTGTGGGAGGAAGGCCAAGGTGCACTCAGTGTGCTGTGCTGGGTGCACACAGGGCTGCCTCACCTCCTCGGGCACCTCGCTGCCCGGCGTGGCGGCGATGCCCGTCATGAAGTCGCTGGTGATGAAGGGCCTGATGACCACAGACCTCTGGCACGAGGGCTGCTTCTGCAGGGGGTCCCGGTCGAAGTGCAGCGGGGTCAGGATTATTGGCATCTGGCTGATCTTCCCAGCATAGCCTGCAGCACACACGGGGCACACGCGGGGCACGGTGACACCAGCTCTGCTCTGCTGCCACCTGCGCTTCCCCTCTGAGCCACGAGTGCTGCTCACCCCGTGGGATCTGCTCCCCATCCCATGGGATCTGCTCCCTCACACCCTGTGGGATCTGTGCTCACCCTGTGGGATTCTGTTTCTCATTCTGTGGGATCTGTGCTCACCCTGTGGGATTCTGTTTCTCATTCTGTGGGATCTGCTCCTCTCACCCTGTGGGATCTGCTGCTCACCCTGTGGGATCTGCTCCCCTCATCCTACAGAATCTGCTACCTCACATCCTGTGGGATCTGCTCCCCATCCCGTGGGATCTGCTCCCCTCATTCTGTGGGATCTGCCGTTCATCCTGTGGGATCTGCTCCCCATCCCATGGGATCTGCTCCTCACCCTGTGGGATCTGCTCCCCATCCCATGGGATCTGCTCCTCACCCTGTGGGATCTGCTCCCCTCATCCTGTGGGATCTGCTCCCCATCCCATGGGAGCTGTTCCCTCACACCCTGTGGGATCTGCTGCTCATCCTGTGGGATCTGCTGCTCTCACCCTGTGGGATCTGCTCCTCCTCCTGTGGATCTGCTGCTCACCCTGTGGGATCTGCTCCCCTCACCCTGTGGGATCTGCTCCTCTCATCCTGTGGGATCTGCTCCCCTCATCCTGTGGATCTGCTGCTCATCCTGTGGGATCTGCTCCTCTCACCCCATGGGATGTGCCCCCCCCATCCTGTGGGATTCTGTTCCTCATCCTGTGGGATCTGCTGCTCACCCTGTGGGATCTGCTCCTCATCCTATAGGATCTGCTCCCTTATCCCATAGGATCTGCTCCTCTCACCCTGTGGGATCTGCTGCTCATCCTACAGGATCTGCTTCTCTCACCCCACGGGATCTGCTCCCCCATCCTGTGGGAGCTGTTCCCTCACCTCCTGTGGGATCTGCTCCCCAGCCCATGGGAGCTGTTCCTGTGGGATCTGCTCCCCCATGTCCCACAGCAGTGGTGCAATTGCAAACCAGCACTGGGCAGGCCCTGGCACAGGTTTCCAGAGCAGCTGTGGCTGCCCCATCCCTGGAAGGGTCCAAGGCCAGGCTGGACAGGGCTTGGAGCAGCCTGGGATAAGTGGAAGGCGTCCCCAGGGCCTGGAGCAGATGATCCCTGATGTCCTTTCCAACCCAAACCATTCTGAGATTCTATAAATTGCCACTTGAGATGATCCTCAGCCTCTGCAGGCACACAGAAAAAATCCCAGCTAATCTGTGTTATCCCTGTAATTCACTGTGAATCAATGCAAGAGCCACTTTCCTTCCCACACAACACTAAACTGGGGGGTTTTATCACTTTATCAGTCCCCATATCAAGCCAAATAAAGAGATATTCCCAAATAAATCTTTGAACTAGTCTTTGAAATACAATTCTTTGAAATAGTCTTTCAAACACTCAGGAGACAGCTCTCCAGTATCCCTGGCTATTGGTGGGCAGGTAACTCCAGACATTTCCCTCATTTCCCAACATCTCCTCCAGAAGGGCAATGCACAGCTCCCCAGTGTCCCTGTCTCAAGGAGCTGAAGGTCCAAAATCCAGGTGTGAGGAGCTCCTGGTGCTCAGGCTCCCCTCTCTGCCAGCCCTGGCCTGAGCTGCTCACAGGGAGGTTCTCTCACTGAGCCACAACTCCAGGCTTATTTTTAGGAGCAATTCATTCACACAGAGCCAAGTGTCACCAAAAGTTAGCGAGACACAGCTACAGCTTCACCAACACAGCCAACAGTGTTATCTCAGCCTTTTGAGGTTAATTCTGTACAATGCTGTTCACACAGCTCTGCAAACTGAGTATGGATCCTCAGAGAGAGGGATCTGCTGTAACTTGATTTATAGCAAATACAGGCAGGGCTGATGCAGTGCTTCCCACACAGATCACATCTCCAAAGGTAATTAAGTAAAAACCTGAAGAGGCTGAACCTCAGAACTGTTTATTCCCAGGCTGTGCCTGTGTAGCACATCCAGGGGACCCCACACCCCCAGGCTGGGCAGGGTTGGGGCTGCAGCTTTGACTTCAAGTTAAGAAATGTGAAACCACCACAGGCTGTGAGCATCACCCCCAGGAGAAACCTGGCATCTGGGCTTTCCCCAAAACCAGCACCATCTAAAAACTGTGTCAAGTTCCTTCACCTCAGGTAAACACTGAGCTCAGCAAAGAGAAGGGATTTGGGTGGCTGAGTTGCCTGCACACGTCTGCAGTGAAGCAGCACAGCTTTGAGCTTCATGATGTGTCAGAAGCAAGTCAGTCCCCAAAATCCCCTAAAATGAATTCCAGGCTTTTGGCTATCAGCTTCCACAGCTTTCCACTGCCATTCCACTAACTGATCACATTTTTGGACTGCCATTCCACTAACTGATCACATTTTTGGACTGTCATTCCACTAATTGATCACTTTTTTGGATCAATCATTTTGCCATTCCACTAACTGATCACTTTTTTGGACTGCCATTGCACTAACTGATCACTTTTTTGGACTGCCATTGCACTAACTGATCACTTTTTTGGACTGCCATTGCACTAACTGATCACTTTTTTGGACTGCCATTGCACTAACTGATCACTTTTTTGGACTGCCATTCCACTAATTGATCATGCTCTTGGACTGCCATTGCACTAATTGATCACTTTTTTGGACTGCCATTGCACTAACTGATCACTCTTTTGGAGACACCTGCTTGCAGATTTTGGCAGCACCCCTCTGGTGGCACGCAGTGGGTTGGCAGGGCTCTGGAAACACGGGTGTGACCCTGGATGAGGTGCAGCACGTACCAGACTCCCTGAGAATGTTGTGAGCCTCGAAGTCAGCCTGCCGTAAAGTGCTGAGGACTCCTGTGGTCAGGAAGGTGGGGGTGACATCCGTGGGGGGCTCCTTGACAGGGGGGCCAAACACGTACACCACCCTGAAAGACACAGAACAGGGGTGATGAGCACACACACCACCCTGCAAGACACAGAACAGGGGGCTGAGCACATACACCACCCTGAAAGACACAGAACAGGGGTGATGAGCACACACACCACCCTGCAAGACACAGAACAGGGGGCTGAGCACATACAGCACTCTGCAAGACACAGAACAGGGGGATTGAACACACACACCACCCTGCAAGACACAGAACAGGGGGCTGAGCACACACACCACTCTGCAAGACACAGAACAGGGGTGATGAGCACACACACCACCCTGAAAGACACAGAATATTGGGGTTGAGCACATACACCACCCTGAAAGACACAGAACATTGGGGCTGAGCACACACACCACCCTGCAAGACACAGATCAGGGGGCTGAGCACACACACCACCCTGAAAGACACAGAACAGGGGGGCTGAGCACACACACCACCCTGCAAGACACAGAACAGGGGGGCTGAGCACACACACCCCTCTGCAAGACACAGAACAGGGGCCTGAGCACATACACCACCCTGAAAGACACAGAACAGGGGGCTGAATACACACACCACTGTGCAAGACACAGAACAGGGGGGCTGAGCACACACACCACCCTGCAAGACACAGAACAGGGGGCTGAGCACACACACCACCCTGAAAGACACAGAACAGGGGGCTGAACATGTACACCACCCTGCAAGACACAGAACAGGGGGCTGAGCACACACACCACTCTGCAAGACACAGAACAGGGGGCTGAGCACACACACCACCCTGAAAGACACAGAACAGGGGGATGAACACACACACCACTCTGAAAGACACAGAACAGGGGGATGAACACACACACCACCCTGAAAGACACAGAACAGGGGGGCTGAGCACATACACCACCCTGCAAGACACAGAACAGGGGGCTGAGCACACACACCACCCTGCAAGACACAGAACAGGGGGCTGAGCACACACACCACTCTGCAAGACACAGAACAGGGGGCTGAGCACACACACCACCCTGAAAGACACAGAACAGGGGGATGAACACACACACCACCCTGAAAGACACAGAACAGGGGGGCTGAGCACACACACCACCCTGCAAGACACAGAACAGGGGGCTGAGCACATACACCACCCTGAAAGACACAGAACAGGGGGCTGAGCACATACACCACTGTGCAAGACACAGAACAGGGGGCTGAGCACATACACCACCCTGCAAGACACAGAACAGGGGGATGAACACACACACCACCCTGCAAGACACAGAACAGGGGGCTGAGCACACACACCACCCTGAAAGACACAGAACAGGGGGGCTGAGCACATACACCACCCTGAAAGACACAGAACAGGGGGCTGAATACACACACCACTGTGCAAGACACAGAACAGGGGGGCTGAGCACACACACCACCCTGCAAGACACAGAACAGGGGGCTGAGCACACACACCACCCTGAAAGACACAGAACAGGGGGCTGAGCACACACACCACCCTGCAAGACACAGAACAGGGGGGTTGAACACATACACCACTCTGCAAGACACAGAACAGGGGGCTGAGCACACACACCACCCTGCAAGACACAGAACAGGGGGATTGAACACATACACCACTCTGCAAGACACAGAACAGGGGGCTGAGCACACACACCACCCTGAAAGACACAGAACAGGGGGCTGAGCACACACACCACCCTGAAAGACACAGAACAGGGGGCTGAGCACACACACCACCCTGAAAGACACAGAACAGGGGGGCTGAGCACATACACCACCCTGAAAGACACAGAACAGGGGGCTGAGCACATACACCACCCTGAAAGACACAGAACAGGGGTGATGAGCACATACACCACTGTGCAAGACACACAGCAAAGCACCCTGCAGCCTCCAGTGCTGCTGCAGGGCCAGCACAGAGCTGGGACAGCCCCAGACTCCATCCTGCCCCAGTCTGAGCAGGAAAGCACCAGCCCCAGTCAGGGCTGCACCTCACTGCTAATGAGGGGTTCAGCACAGGTCACTGATGCAATTTGTAAATCTACACAAGGACATCTGTGTGACAGTGCTCACAGGGGTTTTTTAGAGGAATGGAAGATACAGGGATCTTGATTCCATTATCAGAAAGCTTGATTTATTATATTATGATATATATATATAACATTATAACTATTCTACATAGAAATAGGAAAGAAAGGAGCTTCTTCAGAAGCTGGCTATGCTAAGAATAGAATAGAAAGAATAAATAACAAAGGTCTGTCTGTTGGCAGCAGCTCCACCGTGAGTGGTCAGTGAATCCAAACATCCACAGAAGACCAATCCCAGGTGGACCTGTTGCATTCTGCAGCAGCAGATAATAATTGTTTACATTTGTGACTGAGCTTCTCAGCTCTAGCAGGAAAAATCCTAAGAAAGGATTTTTCACAAAAGATGTCAGCAACACATCTGCAATAAAACATCCTCTGAATTCAGAGCAGTCACATCAGCTTCGTGGTTTTAATGTCATTCCTTGTGTTTCAGAAGCTGCAGAGGTGGAGTGGCCTCGTGCATGGATCCACCACGCTGTGTGAGCCTGCAGACACAACTCAGGAGCTCCTGTCTGAGGCCCAAACACACTGATACTCCAGTTTGTGCTGTGCATCTCTGTGTGGAATGCAAGGCCAGCTGGGCAGGAGCCTCCTCAGGGTGCCTGGAACAGCAGAGGAGCCTGCAAAGAGAGCAGAGCTCCCAGAGCTGGGGGATGCTCAGGAGGGCACTGCTGAACCCAGCAGAGCTTAAACAAATCACAAAGCCACAAACTGGCTTTTATTTTCATTTTTGACACATTCTGGAACTGCACAGGCAATCCTGATTTACGCCTTCTTTTGTCCCCTCTGCACTTAATTGAAACAGGTGCCTTGCAATTCCAGGTCTCACCTTTCAGAGTGAAAAGCTCTGTCAGTAGGTGTCACTTATGTGAGAAAATGAAGTTTTGCTATAAGCAATTCTAAGCACTTTTGGCAGAAATCTCACAGCCAGGCAAGGAGGGGATAATTCTGCAGAGCTGATTTCATGTCTGAGCACCTTCAGCTGCTGGAGAAGTCATGGACTGGAGTGGGCAGGAAATGTATCCTCAGAGAGCTCAGCTGAGATCAAAGTGCCCAGCTCTGGAGCCTCCCTGTGCCTCAGAACTGACAGCCCCTCACAAATCCCCTCCTGACACAAAGGCAAAGCAAAGTGCAGCACATCACAGCTCAGCCCACAGCCCTGCAGAAGAGATTTACATAAATTATAGTGGTGCTGCCTAATCCAAGGATATAGGCCAGCAATTTCTTTTCAAGCTGGAAATAAATCCATATTTTGATTCATTGTGTATTTGTGACCTCCTTATGAGACACCTGTCCAACACATAAAAATATCACAGCCCAGATTAAACAGGGAAGTGTTTGCACCTGCTAAACTTCCACATATGAATTAAACAATTTAAAATGAAGGTAGGTCAGGACTCACCTGTTGATGTTGTGGCACATGCGTGGTATGAGCCTGGCAAGGAACATCAGGGACTCCCAGTGTGGGGCATCCTTGCTGGAGATGCCACAGACGTAGCTGTAGGAGCGACAGTCACCCTGGGGACACAGACAGCCACACTGAGTGCCAGCCCTGCTGCCACAGCCTGTCACAGCTGTAGGAGCGACAGTCACCCTGGGGACACAGACAGCCACACTGAGTGCCAGCCCTGCTGCCACAGCCTGTCACAGCTCCTCCTGTCCCTGCAGGTGACAGCAGCACAGCCGGGGACAACACTCAGCACACACTGAGCTGCTGACACCAGTGAGAGACTGAGCGGGTCAGAAAACAGAGAGCGAGATGAGAGAGTGTAAAAGGAAATATTCGGGCTGGGAGGGCTGATACAGAGTGGCAGTGCTGGTATTTTGGTCCCCAGAGAGCCCCTGGCACCAAGTCAGTGATCCCAACCCTGCACACCCACCAGGGCAGGCTGGCACAGCCCCTGCAGAGCCAGAGCAGGGCTGGCACAGCCCCTGCACCCACCAGGACAGGCTGGCACAGCCCTTGCAGAGCCAGGGCAGGCTGGCACAGCCCCTGCACCCACCAAGGCAGGCTGGCACAGCCCCTGCAGAGCCAGGGCAGGCTGGCACAGCCCATGCACCCACCAGGACAGGCTGGCACAGTCCCTGCAGAGCCAGGGCAGGGCTGGCACAGCCCCTGCAGTCACCAGGGCAGCCTGGCACAGCCCCTGCACCCACCAGGACAGGCTGGCACAGTCCCTGCAGAGCCAGGGCAGGCTGGCACAGCCCCTGCACCCACCAGGGCAGGCTGGCACAGTCCCTGCAGAGCCAGGGCAGGCTGGCACAGCCCATGCACCCACCAGGGCAGGCTGGCACAGCCCATGCACCCACCAGCACAGGCTGGCACAGTTTCCCTGCAGAGCCAGGACAGGCTGGCACAGCCCCTGCACCCACCAGGGCAGGCTGGCACAGCCCCTGCAGAGCCAGGGCAGGCTGGCACAGGTTCCCTGCAGAGCCAGGGCAGGCTGGCACAGTTTCCCTGCAGAGCCAGGGCAGGCTGGCACAGGTTCCCTGCACCCACCAGGACAGGCTGGCACAGGTTCCCTGCAGAGCCAGGCTGCATTCCCAGCCCTGCAGCTGCACAGGGGCTCCCCAGGCCTGCCCTGCACACCTGCAGCAGCCCTCACCTGCACTCCCACAGTCTTGATGGGCAGCAGGAAGGCATTCAGTGAATGTAGGCTGGTGATCTGCATCAGCTTCTCCTGGTCCTCCTCGCTCGTGCACGCCTTCACCCTCTGCAGCAGCGTGTGGGGCTGCAAGGATTGAACCAAAACTTCAACACGTGAAATTCAACCCAGCTCCCAGCCCCTCAAACACAACCTGCACGGCACAAATACAACTGGAATTTAAATAACTGTTTGCTCAGTCTACATTCACCCCTTGGAGCTATTTAAAGCACTCCTCTCATCTGACAATTAAACATCAGCTGAAGCATTTCTCTGTGATTACACTGGGTTTGAGGCTGAAGCTCTCCAAGGCCATGGGGGAAGCTCTTTTGCTGTGCTCATTTCCTCCTCACAAAGCTGCATTTTCAGTTTTGTGGCACCACAATTCCATCTTTTAAAGGAAAGGCAGATGGAAATCCCTGCCCTTCAGGATTTACCAAAAAGGTTCTGGAAGCTGAACTCACACCTCAGAGCAGACCCCAATAATGCCTGACAGCCTCCAAAAGGTCAGCACAGGTGGGAGATGGGGAAATCAAACATCAGCCACTGGAAATTGCAGGTTTTGGATCAGGGCCTGCTCCTGCCTCCTGCACTTGCATTTACACACCCAGTGATTCTGGGGTGCACACCTGGAATGTCACAACTCCTGCAGGGAGGGAGGGAAGAGCTTTTCCTGCCACTGTGTGATCTCATCTGCACAAAGTTTAACTGCAACAGGATTTGTTTATTATTTAAAAGGTAAATAAAGTTCTGTTTTCCAGGAATGGTTCAGAACACTTGCACCAGTCACAGCACTAAAAATTCCACTGAACAGCTCCAATGGAGCTGCACTTGGAGGCAGCATTCCATAAAGAGCACAAACCAGTCCTGTAAACCTTTCAGCAGGCTAAACCTCCCTGCAGGTCACCACAGAACCACCACTCAAAATTAAAATTTAGGATTTCCTTACCTTCTTCACACTGGCAGAAAAATCTGCCACTATTTTCAAGATGTTGTTTGTTTCTGGGAAGTCTTTGCACACGTAAGGTTCCTCAGCACAGATCACTCTGATTGCTAGGCCAGGACCTGCAAAGCAACGTTGAAGGGATATTATAGCAAATAACAGAAGCTGTTTTCAGCTGGAAGAGTGGAACAGTGAGTCAGTCACTGAGCTCTGTGCATTCTGCCATTCTGTCTAAGCTTCAGCTGTCTAAACACCCTCAAGGACAGAAAGAAACCAACCCAGAATCGCCAACTTTGCTGTTTTCTAGTGGGGAATTCATGTTGGAAATGTTGAGTATTTACTTTCAAGACAGCAAATGCCCCTTGGAAAGGCAGAGCCAGAGCATTATTCCAGCTCAGATCCACATGGCAGCTCAGGCAGAGCTCACTGCACTTACTGAGAACTCCTGCTTTGGCTTCTCCCACCAAAGCCAAACAAAGCTCAATCACAAAACATTATGTATATTTATCAAGCTGTTCTCAAGTCATTTTTTCCTAAAAGACTGTGCTGAAATGAAAGCCTAAATCCACTTTTCTGTGTTTGAAGATGAGTTTTATCCTGAAGAGCACTGCTGATCCCCAGCTCCATACCTGGGAAGGGATGCCTGCACACCAGCTCCTCAGGCAGCCCGAGCTCTCTGCCCAGCACTCGCACCTCGTCTTTGTGGAAGTCTTTCAGTGGTTCTATTACTTTACCCTAAAAAATAAAATTAAAAAAAAAGGCAATTTACACTCCAGCTCATATATCTGACAAGAAAGACAGGAGACATTGCTCATCCATGATGATCCACAAGTCTCAGATTTATTAATGAACAGGCACACTTTTATAATCACAGTAATAAGGCTCATACATATTGCACAAATAGAGCTCACCATTGGTCAGCTATAAAAGTCAGTCCCACCTTTCTCAGGATGTTTGTGGCTTCTTTTTTACCTCCTGTTATCACAGATTTTCTTGAACAGCTTCTTGCTCAAGGAAACTATGTCCTTGCATTAGGCAGCTGTTGCTTTCTCAGATGGATTTTCTCACTTCTCTTTTCCCATGAACTATGTCTCAATAAAAAGCTGTCCACATATATCCAAACAAAAACCTCAAATGTTCAGGTTCTGGCACCTAAACCAGCCTGACCTCACAGCACCAGTGCCAATGACTCCATAAACACTGGAAAGGAATCCCAGGTGAATGTGGGCTTTGTAGAACAGCTGAGGACAGAGGGAGGGACCAGGAAGCCCCAGGCTGTGCCAGAATCTGTGGCTCCAGCAGAGCAGACAGAGCTGCAAGGCCAAGCTGGCTCTGCCTGCAGGAATTCAGACCTTCCTTGTCTCTGCTGGATGCTCACACCAACCCCTAAGCCCTGAAAGCACTTTGTGCAGGGATCAATACTAAAAATGGGATTATTAGTTCTCTCCTGTGGGGAGCTGGTAACTGAGCACCTTCCACCAGATTGCTGGGTGAGGCCTCTCTGCTGTGCTGAGTATAACACACTTAGAGAACTCAGCATTCCAGGGCCAGAAAACCAAACCAGGCCTGACATGCTAACACTAAAGAGCTGTGCCCAGAAAGGTGTTTAAAGGGCTGTTGTGGACTGCACACAAACAGAGCCTTGGTAATAGAAGAAATGCAATAAATTACAAATGACAATGGACTCTCAGGGGCCTTGTCACAGCCATCAGTGCCAGTGGCAGCAGCAGCAGAGCTCCTGGTTTGGTGCTGGCTGTGGCAGTGCCAGCAGCAGTCCCTGCTTTGGGTGCTGGGTGTGTGGCAGAGACAGGGGCAGGCAGGAGCAGCAGAATCCCTGGTTTGGTGCTGGCCATGGCAGAGGCAGCAGCAGCACAGTCCCTGTTTTGGTGCTGGCTGTCCCAGGGGCAGTACAGTCCCTGTTTTGGTGCTGGCTGTCCCAGGGGCAGTACAGTCCCTGTTTTGGTGCTGGCAGAGGCAGTACAATCCCTGTTTTGGTGCTGGCTGTCCCAGGGGCAGGGACAGTCCCTGTTTTGGTGCTGGCTGTACCAGGGGCAGGGACAGTCCCTGTTTTGGTGCTGGCTGTCCCAGGGGCAGTACAATCCCTGTTTTGGTGCTGGCTGTACCAGGGGCAGTACAATCCCTGTTTTGGTGCTGGCTGTCCCAGGGGCAGTACAATCCCTGTTTTGGTGCTGGCAGGGGCAGTACAATCCCTGTTTGGTGCTGGCTGTCCCAGGAGCAGTACAATCCCTGTTTTGGTGCTGGCAGAGGCAGTACAATCCCTGTTTTGGTGCTGGCTGTCCCAGGGGCAGTACAATCCCTGTTTTGGTGCTGGCTGTCCCAGGGGCAGTACAGTCCCTGTTTTGGTGCTGGCAGAGGCAGTACAATCCCTGTTTTGGTGCTGGCTGTACCAGGGGCAGTACAGTCCCTGTTTTGGTGCTGGCAGAGGCAGTACAATCCCTGTTTTGGTGCTGGCTGTCCCAGGGGCAGTACAGTCCCTGTTTTGGTGCTGGCAGAGGCAGCACAGTCCCTGTTTTGGTGCTGGCAGAGGCAGGAGCAGTACAGTCCCTGTTTTGGTGCTGGCTGTACCAGGGGCAGTACAATCCCTGTTTTGGTGCTGGCTGTACCAGGGGCAGTACAATCCCTGTTTTGGTGCTGGCAGAGGCAGCACAATCCCTGTTTTGGTGCTGGCTGTACCAGGGGTAGCACAGTCCCTGTTTTGGTGCTGGCTGTACCAGGGGCAGTCCCTGTTTTGGTGCTGGCAGAGGCAGCACATTCCCTGTTTTGGTGCTGGCTGTGTGGCAGCACCAGCAGCAGCCCGGGCTCACCTCCTCGCGCAGTTTGCGGATCAGCTCGGTGTCGTTGTGGTGGGTTTTGATCACCTCAGCCTTGCCACTGGCCACCAGGGAAGCACTCTCGATCAGGTCAGGCCTCAGGGTGCCCTGGGCAAGGAACACCTCCTCGGGCTTCAGGTTCATCTCCCCGATGACCTCGTTGGCAATCTGCAGGAGGGGCACAAAGACACAGAGTTCCGGCACTTCTGGGGCTGCCAAAGATCTCAAGAATGAATGAATTTTACAGCATGGAGCTGGAAAAGCACAACCAACCAGCAAACTCATGATGCCACTGTCCCACTGCTGAAACACTCCTGTAACCCCATCGTGTGTTGAGCAGAAAATGGAAAAATCATCCCCAGAGCACAGGAACATCAGTGCCTGTTAAATACTCCCCCTGTCCTTCCCAAACGCTTCTGGGGTCATCCACAACTCACACAAGCACCCACTAATTAACCACCAGCACTAATTAAACACTAAAAGATGTACCCAGGAATCACAGTATTTAAAAACTTCAACCAAACAACTTATAAAATTACCTTAACAAAGGTGTCACCAATAATTTTTCTCTTTTCTTCAGGACTTGTAGTCATATTTAAGGTCTTGCTAATTCTTTTTCGTGGAGTTCTGTCCTCGTCTGAGATGGGCAAAGTTGTTGTGCCATTATAGAATGAATGGGCTGCATTCACCACTGCAGGAAATCACAGGGATTTGGGTTTTTTACAAAATCAATAAAGATTTTTGTGCAGGTTACAAAACAGAAGTTTCACTTTATTGCTTAAAAAAAAAAAAAACAAAAATAAGAGCAATTTCCTTTGACTATTAACTGCCTTGAACAGGGCTGCTCAATACATCAAAAATTAATTTTAACAAGAGCCTTTTATTTCTCTTATTAACCTATTACTTTTTCCATATTGTGAGATTAGGCAGCCACAAAACAGGATGCAAGTCCAGTTCTTGCTTCCCTCTCAGATTATAATTTACTTGCTTTAAACAGTTTACAGACAGTGTGTCCCCAAGGCCTTTCTGCAACCCAAATTAAATGATGCACTATTTACTCATGCTACATTATGCCACTTAATTCAGAGAGGCTCCCAACCCAGAGATCAGCTGGGAGGCTCTCTGGCATCCTTCACCAGCACTGAACTCCCTGACCTACACAAGGAGCACTTGCAGCAAAGAGATTCCCTCAATTTGCTCCTCTGGCTGCCTGCCAGAGCCCAGGTTTATTGCTCCACAGACTGCAAGAATAAGACATGGATTTTCCACTAAAAAAGAAAAAAAAGATAAATGTAGAAAAACGTGTTTAGAACGCAGCTGAGGACAGTGCAGCCTGTGCCAGTGGGAAGCACTGCTCACCCAGTGCCAGAACACAGGAGAGCCCCTGGGCAGGGCAGAGAGCCCCAGGAGAGGCAGCTCTGGCTCAGGAGTTCTCCAGGGAGCACAGAGCAGCTCGTGCTGCTGGCACAAACTTGGTGTTCTCTGAGCTCCTCACTCCTGAGGTACCAAAAACCTCTGAGCCTTCTCAGCAGCCACGTCTGGGCACTGCCTGCTCTCTCAGGAACTCTTTCACAGAATCAAAAAGGCTGAGAAACACCTCCCAGATCACTGAGTCCAGCCTTGGACCAATCAACACCTTGTTCTCAAAAGGTCACTCCAAAACCATTAAAATGCACCTCTCTCAAAGCAAAACAAAAAATGCTTTGAAAGTCATTTTGCCTACAGTAGCATTCAATCACCCAAATGAGCTCAGAGTCCACAAAGAAAGAGGCTCAGGATAAGAAATGAAGCCCAAAGTGTTAATCAGGATACCGGAGAAAATGGAAATGCAGCGAGGTCTGTGGCAGCTGAACAGGATCAGAGAAATGACCAAGGCACAAAACCACTGCTCTGCTGTGCCCCACCTGCACAGACACCAACATTGAAGAGATGGGGCAGCTCACTGTGCTCCCATCAAGGACACAACCCCTAACACTCCAGGTTTAAACTCTGTGCTCAGGTTCAGGGGATTCCACATCACCGACCCTGCCTCGGTACCAGAGTCTGGAACAGCAGCTCAACAAAACCTGACCCCAGGGGTGGATTTTGGGGAATCCACCTCAAAGGGCAGCAGGGGAAGGAGCAGGAGGTACCTTTGACGTGGATGCCCAGCTTCCTGAGGGCCTCCTCCACGGCCTGGCTCTCCCTCTTGCGCATGAAGCCGTTGTCGATGTGCACGGCGATGACCTGCTCGCGGTTCAGCGCGCGGTTCAGCAGCGCCGTGCACACCGTGGAGTCCACACCCCCACTGAGCAGCACCTGCAGGGACAGAAACACCCTGTCACAGCTGGGCTGGGGGCACGGGGTCAGCACAGCACCGGGAGGGTCAGCACAGCACCGGGAGGGTCAATACAGCACCTGAGAGGGTCAGCACAGCACCCACGTGCAGTGAACACCGCACTGCCCCAGCTGCACCATGTCACACACATCTTTTATGAAAAATCCTTTCCTTAGGATTTTTCCTCCTGAGAAGCTGAGAGGCCTCAGGAATAAAATGTGAACAATGGTTATCTGCTGCTGTGGAATGCAGCAGGTGGAGCTGGGATTGGTCTCATGTGGTTGTTTCTAATTAACGGCCAATCACAGCTGGCTCGGACTCTCTGTCCAAGCCACAAACCTTTGTTATCATTATTTCTTTTTCTATTCTTAGCCAGCCTTCTGATGAAACCTTTTCTTCTATTCTTTTAGTATAGTTTTAATATAATATAGATCATAAAATAATAAATCAAACCTTCTGAAACACGGAGTCTGATCCTCATCTCTTCCCTCATCCTCAGACCCCTGTGAACACGGTCACAGTGCGACTCCCCCAAAACCTGGGCGTGCAGCATCCAAACCACCACAATTCTCCACACCAGCCCCTGCCAGTGCCAACTGTCACAGACATTCTCTATGAAAAATCTTTTCTGTAGGATTTTTCTTTCTAGAGCTGAGCTGCTCAGTAGCAAATGTAAACAATTATTATCTGCTGCTGTGGAATGCAACAGGTCCACCCGTGATTGGTCTTTTGTAGGTGTTTAGACCTACTGACCACTCACGGTGGAGCTGCTGTCGTCTCTGCCGAGACACAGAGCCTTGTTTATTCATTCCTTCTATCTCTCTTTCTTAGCATAGCCAGTTTCTGAAGAAGCTCCTTTCCTTTCTATCACTATGTAGTATAGTTATAATGCTGTATATATATCATAATATAATAAATGAAACCTTCCGATAATAGAATCAAAAGTCTATCTCTTCCATCCATCTACAAACCCCTCTGAACACCGACAACAGCCAGCCAGCCCCCAGCTCTGCCCCTACTCACCAGGACCTTGGAGGAGCCCACTTTGTCCTTGATCTCCTGGATGCACTGCAGCTCCCTGTTCTCCACGGTGAAGGTGCCGCTGCAGCCCGCGATGTCGTACAGGAAGTTCTTCAGGATCATCTTCCCGTTCACTGTGAGGCTCACCTCGGGGTGGAACTGGGCTCCATACAGCTTTTTAGACTCGTTTGCTATGCCTGGCACACAGGGCAAAACAACAATGAAGAACTGAGCTGGAACTGAAGGCATAGCCAAGTCAAGCAAGAGACTCAAAGTGATTTTTTGGGATTGGTGACTCCAGTGGCTTTCAAACTCCAAATTCTAATGTCCTACAATTTCCTGTGACAATCTCTGTGTGATGTTAAAGTCCTGCTTTCAGTACCTACATTATTCCTGCTCAGTTGGACATTCATGCAATATTAAATACAGTAACAAGTTAATAAAGCTTTAATAATGAAACAGGGCCTGACTTGTACTGTGACAGTGCAGAGCCCAAACCCCACTGGCACTGCAGGTCTCCCTCTCCCCTGCCTTAAGGGCACAGGAGATTTTATTTCTAAGACAACACATGCATGCTTTAAAACAATATAAGCTATATAAATAATGTTAACTTTAACCACATTTAAATCAGGACCATTGCTTTTAAAGTCTATTTCTTTATAATCATTACAGCTTGACATACAAGCACACTCCAGAAATTGTTAACAATAGTTCATTTATTTGGCAATTAAATAACAAGGGCTATTACTCTGTTCCCATTTGGTTATAGCTCCTGTCTGCCATAATTCCTTACTTCACCAAACATTATCAGAAGACAAATTCAGAATAAAATAAATACCTGCTATGATGTTCCCAGACTGTGCCACCACTTTGAATCCATCAGCCACTTTATCCACGCTATCTCCATGAGTGAGGAGCACAAGCTCTTCCTTCTGAAGGCCTCTAAACCAGGATTAAAAACCAGAATCAATTCAGGGAAGAACAAATACCTAACTCTGTGCCTTTCCAAGAGATGCCCTGAGGGATTCCAACAGAAGCACATCTCAACAGAGCAGAACATTTGAAATGTCTGCAGGATTTCCTTCCTAGGAGCAGCCATCTGCAGCTCTGAGATGCCTCCAGGGAAACTGCCCAAGTCTCTGTCCAACACACCCCTCCTGCAAGAGGGAACTGATATTTATTCTGAAGGGTTTGTGGGTTTCTCCTTACAGACACCCCAGGACTGAGGTCCCCTCTGGGACAAGGGGAGCCATGTGGAGTCAGTCAGGATACTGGGAGTCTTGCATTTTATTTCAACAAAGTGAACTTTTCTTGTTCAAAACTAGGTGTTTTCAGGACAATTTGGGCACATCAGACAGTTCTGCAGGAGCCCTACAGAGGGAAGATAATAAAACTGGAACACCAGGGATGAGTAAACTGTCAGACTTTTCACAAGGAACTTGAAAGCCATCCACAGAATTATCAAGAAATCTAATTCTGGTTTATAAAACATCACAAAGCAGTTTTAAAGGAAGGTAGAAGAGGAATGGGTTGGATTTTCTGTGCCCTTTTCAAAAGTGGATGGGCACCAACAAATACAAGAGCAGTGCACAGCAGGAGCCAAGAACTTAACTCAAATATTCTCAGATCATGGTGCACTTACAGTGTCTCAGTGGAGACTCTGAAATAAGGAGTTTATACAATATTCCCAGCAAATACACCTGGTTTTTTAGAGCAAATTGGAAGGTTATCCCTAAGGATTTGTTTCAGTCAGTAACCTGCTTATTTTGACCACATTTGTAGAAGTTTTAGTAGAAATTATCAGGAAATTTCACTGTTTTTTTTAAAAAATAAGCTCCCTCTCATCCAGACAGCCCTTCCCAGGCTGATAGTGCTTTGATAAGTGGAAATGTGTGTGCACCTGAAGAGGGAGCAGGTGTTGTCCAGGGTGATGCTGAACACTCCGTCCTCCCGAACGCTCTTCTTGTGCACCGTGCCTCCAAACACCTTGTTCATCATCTGAGGGCAAAGGGATCCATCAGAAACCACCCAGACCCTCACACCCTCACCTCCAAACACCTTGTTCATCATCTGAGGGCAAAGGGATCCATGAAAAACCACCCCACCTGCACCATCCATCACCTCCAAACACCTTGCTCATCATCTGAGAGCAAAGGGATCCATGAGAAACCACCCAGACCCTCACACCCTCACCTCCAAACACCTTGTTCATCATCTGAGGGCAAAGGGATCCATCAGAAACCACCCCACCTGCACCACCCATCACCTCCAAACACCTTGTTCATCTGAGAGCAAAGGGATCCATGAAAAACCACCCCACCCTCACCTCCAAACACCTCAACCACATCCCACAGCTGTAAGGATTCCCTTCAGAGTTAATCCTGGCTCTGTACTGGGCCCATTCCCCTCTGCCAGCAGAGCTGGGGGCACTGCCACACACAGGGAGCAGAACCCCACAGGCAGAGATTGGCAAAATTATGTTTATTCCATAGTGTGCAGCCCCTTCCCTCAGAAATGTCTGGTTTGCAAACCAGGCCACCTTAAAAACCTGAATTTATTCCCTTGGTTTAATTCTGGGACTAACCCTGGAGAAGCCAGGATGCAGGACAGAAGTCATGCACTAAAGCAGCCCTTGTCTCCCTGGGAGCTGGTTTTGCTCAGCTGGGATCTACAAGATCCCTGCAGGACCACCAGAGGGTCCAAAGGGAAGTAAGGGTTATTTCTTCTTCTGTGAGGGAGTGTTGAGCACTCTGAAGAACTCTGCTAGGAACATGCCTGTTTCCAGGAGAGGTGCCTTTTTCAGCACCAGCTGGGCAGAATCAATGAGTGACTGACAGGTTACATTTACCCAAACAAAACCAGGGAGTGTGGAGCTCAAATCACAGCACTGCAGCAAAGAAAAACCATTTATGCAACTGATCCCAAACTGCTTTGGGTTGGAAGGACCTTGAAGCTCATCCCATTCCACCACCCCCAGGAGCAGGGACACCTTCCACTGTCCCAGGCTGCTCCCAGCCCTGCCCAGCCTGGCCTTGGGCACTGCCAGGGATCCAGGGGCAGCCACAGCTGCTCTGGGCACCTGTGCTAGGGCTGCCCACCCTGCCAGGGAAGAGCTTCTCCCTGACCTCAAACCCAAACCTGCCCTCCTTCAGCTTAGGGCCATTACAAGGTAAGGCAGAGCCAAGACAGGAACACACAGCAGGCTCAGCTCATCCATGGATGCTGCTGCAGCTCCTCCAGCACTGCCCCTGCAGAAATGAGCCTGAGGAGGCTCTGGACAGGGACATTTAATGGCTGCACTGGCTCCTGGAGGTGTTTCCCAGCCCCAAGGACCCTGTGTTGCCCCCCAACAGCACCTGCATGCCATAGCAGATGCCAAGCACTGGTTTCCCTATTGTGAATATGGCTGGGTCGAACCATGGTGCATCTTCTGCATACACAGAGTTTGGTCCTCCAGATATGATGATGGCTCTGCAGACAGAACAGGAAGAAATCATTAATCCAAACACACTGATTACCCTGAAATCTATTTACTGTAAGCACTGGCACTGTCTCATACCACTCTTAGAACTGATACTTTCCAACAGACATTTCAACACAGATATCATTACATGTAACTTGATTTTTGCTGTCAGACCCAGCAGGCTTTCAGGGAGGGATTTCCCCAGTTTAAACAAAATCAAATATAAACCATCATAAAAAGTGTCTGTATTTTAAATTTCTCATAGCCAACCATGAGCTATGAGAGAAGCAGGATGGCTGGGACAAATGTAGAATATTAGCACCAGGATATGTATTTTTATATATGTATATATATACACATAATTTATGCAGTCTGTGACATATGGAGGAGACCTGCAGTCAAAAAATCCACTCCTTAACTCCTAAATCTGCTGAAAAAAAATCCCTTCATCCATTCTGGTTATGCAGAAATGGCACGAGCAGCAAGCTGAGAATTACAAGCACAATGCTTGGAGTTAATACTTCAACCTAGAAAAGAAAATTAAATTATCTCAAAGGGGAAGAGAGAGTTTTTGCAAACCACAGTGATTTCCAGGACCATGAACTGCAGAAGCACCAGTTGGGCAACACTTCTGGGATGGAGCAGGGCTGCACCAGACCTTGGACTCAGAACTGTTTGTTTCACAGAGAACATCAAACTTGCCCTGAGCCACAAGTGCCAAACCAAACCAGACAGGAGCTGCACAAATGGGATTAACAGAGCAGAGTTTTCTGGCTCTGAGCAGCAGGAGCTGTGCTGCCCAAAGCCTGTGCCACCAACAGGACCAGCCCTGCAGGACCAGCCCTGGCACCAAGGCCACCCTCAGCCCCTCCAGCCAGGGGGATGGAGCTGAAGGGGCAGCATTTGCTCCCCTGCCTGCTGGCACCTCCAGGCCAGCCCTGGCACCAGCACAGCTGATGTGGGTGCAGTTTTACACTGAGCACCCTGAAAGCTGCTCCCTGCAGCTCCTGCACAGGCTCTGCTGCTCAGCCTGGGGACACAGGGCATCTCCTGACCCTGGACTGCCAGGAAGGGCCTGAACTCCCTCTGGGGCTGCTGGTGCTCCTGCTCCAAAGAACTCCATGCACAGAAGCATCTGCTCAAGTGCCAGATGTACAGAACATTATTTAATATTAATTAGATCCACAGAACATGCTCCTGGAGCTCAGGGCTGTGCCCATTCCCTGGGGAGCCTGAGCAGAACCTTTCACCTGATCTCCAACCCAGAACTGCCCTGACACAGCTCCAGAGCTCCCTGGGGCTCTAGGAAGGAATTGAAGGAACCTTTCCCTGATCTCCAACCCAGAACTCTCCTGACACAGCTCCAGAGCTCCCTGGGGCTCTAGGAAGGAATTGAAGGAATACAGCCACACCTATAGACTGAACATTCTGATGAGAATTCAAAACAGTTACATACTCCTCTAGCCAAAAAGTAGAGTCTTCAACACCTGGGTTTTTTCCATACCAATTGGAATTTGACATAATACAGAGGAGTTTGCAATATGCCCAAGTATTGAAGTACAAAAAAAAAAAAAAAAAAAAAAATTTTAAGCTAAGAGGACTTGCACCTTCTCAGCTGTGCAGGAGAAGTCAGAACCTGCACAGGATGCAGACTGTGCCAGCTTTCCTGCAGCACTGTGTAATTTCCTGCACACTTGTCTGTGTTGGTATGAATATCCCTTTCTCTGGTTTACCCTAAACCCCTTCCCAAACAACCTGACCCAGCTCTGGAAAGGCCCTTTGCAGTGGATTAAGGCACCTCAGGAACACATAAAAACACCCAGGGAAAATGTGTGCATTGACACCCCCAGGTCAGGACTCCTGCCAGAGCCCAGAGCCAATCCAGAGCCCAGAGCAAATCCAGAGCCTAGAGTAAATCCAGAGGCCAGTGCCAATCCAGAGCCCAGACTAAATCCAGAGCCCAGACTAAATCCAGAGGCCAGTGCCAATCCAGAGCCCAGTGCTAATCCAGAGGCCAGAGTAAATCCAGAGCCCAGACTAAATCCAGAGCCCAGACTAAATCCAGAGGCCAGACTAAATCCAGAGGCCAGACTAAATCCAGAGCCCAGACTAAATCCAGAGGCCAGACTAAATCCAGAGCCCAGACTAAATCCAGAGGCCAGACTAAATCCAGAGCCCAGA
Organism: Geothlypis trichas; assembly: GCA_009764595.1. Taxonomy (NCBI): domain Eukaryota; kingdom Metazoa; phylum Chordata; class Aves; order Passeriformes; family Parulidae; genus Geothlypis; species Geothlypis trichas. The sequence continues at coordinate 25,109,444 of CM019910.1, forward strand.
CTAAATCCAGAGGCCAGACTAAATCCAGAGCCCAGACTAAATCCAGAGCCCAGACTAAATCCAGAGGCCAGTGCCAGAGCCCAGAGTAAACCCAGAGCAAACCCAGAGCCAGGACATTGTGGGAAATGCTCATGCCACATTTAGGTGACACTTGTCCCTGGTGAGTGCTCTGAACACTGAGGAGCTGGCTCTTCAAACCCCCCATGGAAACATGATTTAGCCAAGTGCTGGCTCTTGCTGCCACCTCAAAGCTCAGCACAGGAGCAGCTCCTCAACCACTGCAGGTGTGAGCCTGGCTGTGCCCAGGACATGGAGTGTGCACCAAACCCTGCAGGGAAACACAGACTCAGCCTGGCTGTGGCAGTGGATTGCAGGGTTTGCTCACTGACCCTGGACACAAACGGGTTCTGTGGACACAAACACAGTTATTGACCAGCCTGGGTGACCTGAAACCACCACCCCAACCTTGGGAAGAGGCTCTGCCACATTTCAGAGCAACTGTTTGCAATGGCAACTCCCACAGGTCTAATCCCAACACTCCAAAAACTTCCAGCTGTTCTGAATTCTTCCCACTGCAAACCTGCACCAACACAAACTGTTTACTGCTTCACTAATTATCACTGATTGGGAAAATGCACTTCTGCAGCACTGCCTTATCTGTTACAGAGCACAACCAAAATCCCACGTGCACCACACTTCTGGATTTGTACCAAACTGACAAGTAAGTACAAGTCTTTGGTGATTTGTAGACTTCAGGGTATTTATTCTCCACACACAGAAGAGATGTATATCCTAGAAAGCCTAACAAAACATGAGCAATTAATGACAAAGTACTAAGTAATCGTGACACTCTTCTTTGCTGCAAACAATGAGTGGAAGTGTCAATTAGGGATTTTTTTAGCTGCTTCCCAGGAACATCTGGCACAATTCACCACAATACCTTCAAGTATCCAAGTTAGTTTAATTAAAAAAAATAAGTAAAAAAAATTTAGAAGTCCACAAAAAAATCAGCAGGTAAAACAGAAAAATCATCTACATTTTGGCAGATAGTTAAAATGCAGCATCCTGGAGGATGCTCTGCAACTGAAATTATTAAAATGACATTAGGAAACAAATATACAAAAAGGCACAGAGACAAATGTACAAGATGAATCTCTGCCCAAGTGTCCCCAGCACAGCTCAGGTGTTCCTGCAGCCACACTCCCATGGAATCATTCACACCACTGGCACTAGTGTTGCATACAGGCAGAGATATTATAAAAGGAAGGCTTTATAAAATCAGGGCTTAAGCCTGTTTCTTCTAAGTGCAGCTAATCAGCCAGCTTGTAAGTTCCTATAAGAAAGAATCAATGGAATAGAAGCAGTTAGTTAGTTTTTCTTACCTATTCTAGTAAGAAAAATAGGTTGCACCTGTAATAACAGAAGATCTGTCCCACAAAAATCCACAAAGAAAAATGTAAACACCTTGGTGAAGAGAGAATCTTACAAAAATGTAAACACCTTGGTGAAGAGAGAATCCTCGAAAAATGTAAACACCTTGGTGAAGAGAGAATCTTACCACGCACACACAAAAACACCTTTGAACCAATGAATTGGGCAAGAAAACTACCAGCCACTTGGAGCTGAACACAAGGTCTGTGAAAACTACATAAAATGAGTAATGTGAATAAAGAATTGGCTTTCTCTATGTGGAGAAATGGAGTTCTGTGTGCTTTATTGCAACATTAGAGCTACTGCCCAGGTAGTGAGCATGGAAGAGAGAGCAGGGAATGGCCCAGGAGGTGAGGATGGAACAGAGAGCTGGGAACAGAGAGCAGAGAATGGCCCAGGAGGTGAAGATGGAATAGAGAGCAGGGAACAGAGAGCAGGGAATGACCCAGGATGCGAGCAGGGAACAGAGAGCAGGGAAGGGCCCAGGATGCGAGCAGGGAACAGAGAGCAGGGAAGGGGCAGGAAATGAGCATGGAGTGGTCCAGGCAGTGAGCATGGAACAGAGAGGAGGGACAGGACTGGAGGTGAGCAGGGAAGGGAGAGCAGGGAATGGCAGGGAAGGGAGAGCAGGGAATGGCAGGGAAGGGAGAGCAGGGAAGGGAAGGAGCAGGGAAGGGAAGGAGCAGGGAAGGGAAGGAGCAGGGAAGGAAAGGAGCAGGGAAGGAAAGGAGCAGGGAAGGAAAGGAGCAGGGAAGGAGCAGGGAAGGAGCAGGGAAGGAGCAGGGAAGGAGCAGGGAAGGAGCAGGGAAGGGCAGACACACCTGAAGCCCTGCTCGCGGATGGCGAAGGCCGGCGTCTCCAGCGGGAAGATCTCGGACTGCACGAAGAGCTCGCGCACGCGGCGGTCGATGACCTTGCCGTACTGCGCGCCCGCGTCCAGGATCACCACGGCGCCCTCGTAGTGGTGCTGCCCATCCTTGAGCTCTGCCCCGGCGTTCTCGGGCTGCCAACGGCACCACGGCAGAAACCACAGAGTTACCCACAGCCACGGCAGAAATCACAGAGTTACCCACAGCCACGGCAGAAACCACAGCGTCACCCACACACATGGCAGAAACCAGAGTCACCCACGGCCATGGCAGAAATCACAGAGTTACCCACACACATGGCAGAAATCAGAGTTACCCACACACATGGCAGAAACCCCATGGAAACACTGACACACATGTCAGAAATCCCATGGAACCACCAACACCCACTCAGCAATGCCATGGAACTGCTGACACCCACTCAGCAATGCCACAGAGCCACCCACACCAGCAATCCCACAGAATCACCCACACCCATTCAGCAATCCCATGGGGTCACCAATACCCATGTCCCACCAAGTCACCCACACCCCTCAGCAATCCCACAGAATCACCAACACCCATGTCAGAAATCCCATGGAACCACTGACACCCATGTCAGAAATCCCACAGAGCCACCCACACCAGCAATCCCACAGAATCACCAACACCCATGTTAGAAATCCCATGGAACCACCAATACCCAGGTCAGAAATCCCACAGAGCCACCCACACCCACTCAGCAATTTCATGGGGTCACCAACAATCAGGTCAGAAATCCTATGGAATCACCCACATCCATGACAGCAATCCCAAGGGGTCACCCATACCCACTCAGCAATCCCACAGAGTCACCCACACCAGCAATCCTGTAGGGTCACACCAGCAATCCCACAGAATCACCTACACCCACTCAGCAATCCCATGGCATCACCAACATCCTTGTCCCACCAAGTCACCCACACCCACTCAGCAATCCCATGGAATCACCCACACCCACCCAGCAATCTCACAGAATCACCAACATCCATGTCCCACCAAGTCACCCACACCCACCCAGCAATCCTGTAGGGTCACCCACACCAGCAATCCCATGGGGTCACCAACACCCATGTCCCACCAAGTCACCCACACCCACCCAGCAATCCCATGGGGTCACCAACATCATGTCCCACCAAGTCACCCACACCCACCCAGCAATCCCACAGTTGTCACTGAGACACGAGGCTGGAAAAGGCCTCTGTGAGTGGCCAGAGCCCAGCTGTCCACCCAACCCCAGCAGCCTGGTCACACTGAACTGTGCCCTCAAGTGCTGCTTGCACATGTTTTAGGAACCCTCTCAGGGATGGTGGCCCCATCACTACCCCGAGCAGCCCCCCGAATGCTTTACAAATGTTTCTGTCAGGAAATCTTGATATCCAGTCTAAACCTTCTCTGGTTTTACACTGACAGCCCACTGACAAAGCCAGATCTCTTTAACAACTAACATGTGCAAGGCTTTGCTAATTAGCTATGCTAATTTATGATAAAAATGACAAAGACCGGCCAAGAAACTTCAAAATGCATAAAAACCAAAAAAAAATCTTGACGATTATAAGGACCAGCTGAGGCACTGGCAAGATAAAGGGGCTGGACACCAGCACAGAACATCCACCCCAAGCAGACACACAGACACGACATCCCCAAACCAAACAGGGCACAAATTAGGGAAGAAAAATGCTAATGATCTAATGAAGGCAGAACTCCCCACATGAGAGCTCATATGCTCTGATCACCATCTGCAGCCTCTCCATCTTTTTCCATTTTCCAGTTCCACACAAACCCCAGCACAGCCTGTGAGAACTGAGAGCATCAGCCTTTTTCTCAGGCAAAACAGCACAAAACCAAACAAAAAATGTTTTCCTCCGTCACGCTGGCTCGTATGCTGAACTTCACTTGACATTACCTCCTGGAGAGAATAAAAAGGGGAAATTGAGAACAAATGTCCCTGCTAAATGATTAAAAAAAAAAAAAAAACCACATTTTGAGTGAAGCATTTGAGCAGACTGCACATCAGAACAAAGCAGTGGTTCCCTCTGAGCCCCTCATGCCTGAACTGCCAGGCCAACCTCAGCCAAATCTGAAATCAGAGTGCTAAAATACACAAAGCTGATTTTTTCATTAAAGAAACTTGTGAGGAGAGCAGCTATTCCATGGAAGTGTCCTTATAGGAACATCTCCAAGGAAGAATCAACACCAAAAATCTGCTGCCTAAAGAACTGAATTCTGTCAAGGTGCTCTTCCCCTCACTGAAAGCTCACCCTGCCACGCCAATGCAGCTTGGTGAAGAACAAACTGGGAAGGGTTTTACTTTGGCAAATGCTGCCTTCAAACACCTTGGAGCTCCGTTTCAAGTTTTACTGATGGCAGGCAGGAGTGGTTCTGCTGGTTTGGACCAGGCAGCAGAACCTCCAGCCCAGGACTCGCCTGTGTTCCCATCACTGCTGCCCAGCCTTGTCCACCTGGGGCAGGGATTCAGCCCAGAGCAGCCACAGGTGATTCTGGAGAGCATCACCCTGCAGGGACACAGCCTCCCAACAAACACACTGCACACGTCCTAAGTTCACACCAGCTGCAAGAGGTTTTATCTTAATTAAAGAACATAAGTGGGGGAAAAAAATAATGCTAAATCCCTCAAAAGCCTAAATCCAGGTTAAACTCAGATATTTAATTTTTGCCCTTCAGCTGGCAGCCAAGTTGCCTGGTGGGAAGCTCTTAATGACATTTAGTCCTGGGTTACACAACAAAAAGTGCAGATGTTGGAGGAGAGTAGACTTTAGCAGCCTCACCGCAGTGATACAGAGTCACCAGAGCGGTCCTCCCTTCCAGGGCAGGGTGGGAAACACTGTTACAGTGATTCTGGGCATTTTCACCTGGCAATTTCTAAACTAGCAGCTCTTGCCAGACAGACCAACATCCTCGTGCTTTCCTGAGCCCATCTTGGGGAAAACACTATTCCTGACAGTGTTATTGTTCTATTTCAAGTCCTTAACTGTTTCAGAGCAGTAGGTTGTGTCATTTAGGGCCAGAGCTCTGCAGCCCACCCACAAAAAAAGACTGAACAGAAGTTACTGTTGGTGTCAGCTCAGCTGGACTGATAGCCAAACATCCACACCTGTAGCTGATAAATAAATGAATAAATCTGGTTTTCAGTGCCCTACCCTCGGTGCTTTGGGCAGGCAGGTGTGGTTAACAGGGGCATGAGCAACAGTTGTGGGGGAGACAGGAGTGTGAGAACAGAAAGAGCCTGAAGTTACATCAGGAGTAGCTTGAGGAGCACTGTTAAAGCAGCACAGTTTGGTCTGTGTCCTGAACCCGCACCTCCCTCAGACCCCAGCAGAGGCAGGACAGCAATCCAGACTCCTCTGAGCTCACCAGACAAGCAGAACCATAAGGGGGTTCAGAACCAAGAGAGCCCAATGTACACCACCGTAAATCACAGGCAAAAAGAGGAAAGGAAAAAGGGCAGAAGAGTCATCACAGGATCTGCCTTTACTTATTGAAAGGCACAGACCCAAGGCTAGGGGTCTTAAACCCCAATTTACCACGGGAAACGTCACTTGGTGAGATCCCAAAAGGAGCAGATGCTGCTCCTGTGCAGCCAGCACGGCAGCTGAGCTCTGCACACCAGGGCATGCCAGCAGATTTAGAGGACACCAGACAGCCCAGCTCCTGCAGGGACAGACAGACAGACGGGGCTTATGGAGCCAGCACCTCCTCCTGCTGGGGCTGACAGCCTCTCCTGAAAGCTCCTTTTCCCCTCAGTGCAGGTACAACTGGAGCTCCTTGTCCTCTGGTCTGTCACACAGAAATCAGGAGAACGCGCTGGTTTGAGAGCTCCTGTGGAGCTGCTCTGACACCTGTCCCAGGTGGCACAGGGCAGAGGCACCACACTGCTGTCCCCAGAGCAGGGCTGAAAACAGAGCTAAAAACGTGGGCACACTGAAAGAAGAAGGTCTCTATTCAGCTAACTCAAATCACAAGTCACCCTGAACACCATGGACCCAGGACAGGCACCAAGGTGCCACCTGAGCCGTGTGGTCACCCCAGCTGTGCTGCCAGCCTCATCCCAGCACCTCAGCTCCACCACTCTAGCACTGGAGGGCAAAATCTTCCATCACTGCTGTTCTTCTGCATCTAAAACAAATAATTCTGAGTTCTCTGGTGAGCTGAGGCAGAACTGGAACCAGGCTTGGGTTACCAGCCACAGACACCACAAATCCTGTTCCTCACATACCTACCCAGTGCCTTAAACTGAGTGTGCAAGCTCCTAGCAGCCCACTTGTGCAGAATTCAGCATTTCACACACCCACATGCTTGCCAGTTGGTCATTAATGCAATTTATAAACCACATTTCCATACGGACCAGTCCCATTCTGGAGTACTGGAAAGCAGCAGCAGCTCCTCTGTCCGAGCCCCTGGCCCCGAGCTTTCACCCACACTGGTGGGTGAAACTCAGGACAAGCCTAAACCAGGAGCCTTGATCTCGCACTTTCAAGCCAGCACAGGCTTTACAAGAGTTTAACTGTTTCCCTGTGGTATTGAAATTAATCAGGTCTAAGAACGCTCACTCGTGTTTCACAGCCTAACAGGAAAGCAGCTCCCTCAAACTCAGGCCATCCCCAGGAGCGAGACAAGAGCCCCCAGATCTTTCTATCAGGGAAGCTTTAACAGACAGATGTGTCCTGCAGGTGTCGGTGGGCCCTGCACAGTCTGCTCTCGCTCTGCAGGATGAGCCGGAGCTGCACCCCCATGGCCAGGAGAACCAGAGCTGCACACCCCATAGCCAGGAGAACCGGAGCTGCACACCCCATAGCCAGGAGAACCGGAGCTGCACACCCCATGGTCAGGAGAACCAGAGCTGCACACCCCATGGCCAGGAGAACTGCAGCTGCACACCCCATGGTCAGGAGAACCGGAGCTGCACACCCCATGGCCAGGAGAACCGGAGCTGCACACCCCATGGTCAGGATGAGCCGGAGCTGCACACCCCATGGCCAGGATGAGCCGGAGCTGCACACCCCATGGCCAGGAGAACCGGAGCTGCACACCCCATGGCCAGGGGAACCGGAGCCCCAGGAGCAGCCCCGGCCAGGAAAGGAGCCGGTGACCACAGCCGGGGAAAACGGGCCAGAACACTCACACAGGGACGAACCGAGCACTCAAAACCCCTGCAGAGGCACAGCTTCTTACAAACGAGATACGGAGCCGAGAAGGAGGGAGGAGAGGAGCAGCCCCGGCCAGGAGGGGAGGTTGCGAACACGGCCAAGGGAAAGCGTGTCAGAAAACTTCCAGGGGACCAAGCGGGCTCTCAGAACCGAGCGCTCGAACGCCCCGAGGCACGGCTTTTCCCAAACTCGATAAAGAAACCTGGACAAGTCCTTTATCCCGCTACAGCAGCGGCCGGAGGCAGCTCGGTGGGAAGTTGCATTATCAGAAAGCGCTGGAAGTTCCCGCGGCGCACGGCTCGCTCCGTGCCCCGCTGTGCCCCGGCCACACGGACACGCGGCCGCCCCGTCCCCGCAGCGGGACATGGCCGGTGCGGGGACACCCGGGCCGGGCTGGGAGCCCTGCGCTTGCCGCTGGATGAACCGAGCCCCCGGCCCGGCTGCGAGCGGAGACACGGCCGGGCGGGGATAGGGTTAGAACAGCCCTGCTCGGGGGGTTAATCAGTTAATTAATGAATTAGCGCTCCGCGAGCAGCCGGGGCTGCGGTTGCGGCGCGGGCGGTCCCGCTCCCCTCCCGGGCCCCGGGGCCCCGCCATGTGTCCGGGCGGGCCGGGCCAGGCCAGGCCGCAGCCCCGCGCCCCGCGGCCGCAGCACTGACCTTGGTGTCCCCGTTGCACAGGGCCATGGGGGCGGCGGGCAGCGCGAAGAAAGGGCCGCGAGGAGCCGCGGCCGATGAGCTAATGCCGCCCGCGGGAGGAGGAGCCGCCCGGCACGGCCGCTCCGGCGGAAGGGGAGGAGCGGCGGCGGGGTCAGGGGCGGGCCGGGGACACGGCGGGGACACGGCCCCGGAGCCCCGCTCCCCCGCGGGGTTTGGGCTCCGACAGCGCATTTTGCTCGGTTATCAGGGTAAAAACAATCAGAGCTTTGCAATGAGTGGGGGTTTGTGCGTGAGCATCCTGTGGTACCATGGATCTCTGGCTGCTTTGGGTTGGGAGCTTAAAGCCAATCCCGTCCTACCCCCTGCTATGGGCAGGGACACCTTCCATCGACCAGGTCCACCCCGGCCTTGGACACTGAACCTGCTGTGCCTGCTGGCTGAATTCCCCAGCGGACACCGGAGAACGTGACGGCGTCCGTGGAACCCTCCTGGAAGGGTCCCGGGGCGGTTTTGATGCCTTTCCCTGAGCATCAGTGTTAATAGAAAGAATGAAGGAAGGGGTGAATGAAGGAATTCTGGTTAAGGAATTCGGATTCTGCTGTCAGATTCCAAACACTTCTGACCTGAGCCTTATAGAAATGTACAGGTTTTGTTCAAAATCGGGCTTTCTGGTCTGTTGTTTTTTGGGATGTGTCCTTTTACGGTTCTGTTTACATTGGCATTCAAGCAGGGTTATCTCAGAGCACATGGCACAGAATTGTGTCTAGACAGCTCTGCAGTATCCCCATTGAGGAGACTCCACACCGTCTGGTCTCTATTACAGTGCTCGCAGCAAAGATCTTCCGTCTGTCGAGGCGGAACTTCCTGGGCTCAGTCCCGGTGCCATTGCTGGGTCTCGGGAGCAGAGCCTGGGCAGAGCAGAGCTCTGACGCTCCCTGCACCCAGGGACAGACAGAGACAGCCAGGGCTGAGGCTTCCTCTCGAGGCTGAACAGCCCCAGCTCCCTCAGCCTTTCCTGGGCACGGAGGCTCCAGAGATCCCCGGTTCCGCTCCCGCTGCCCCTGTCCCGTCAATCAGTGTCAGGGGGCGGTGCTATGCATGACGTCACACTCATTGCACCAATGAGGCGCAGCCACGCCTGGGCCGCGCGGGGCGGGGCCGTTCCCTCAGCGCGGCGGCGGCGCCGGGGCCGCTCCGGGCCGTTCCGCCCGCGCCGGGGCCGCTGCCGGGCCGTGCCGGACATGGCGCCCGCCATCGCCGCCGAGGAGGGCGGCCGGCAGCGCCGCGCCGCCACCCGCCAGCACAGCCTGGACCTGACGGGCGACCCGCCCCCCGACGGGCTGCCCGGCGACACCGAGGCGCTGCTGCCGGCGCCGGCGCGGGCGCGGGGGTACCGATCGGAGCTGGGCAGCATCCTGCTGCTGCTGGTGCTGTACGTGCTGCAGGGCATCCCGCTGGGGCTGGCGGGCAGCGTGCCGCTCATCCTGCAGAGCAAGAGCGCCAGCTACACCGACCAGGCCTTCTTCAGCTTCGTGTTCTGGCCCTTCAGCCTGAAGCTGCTGTGGGCGCCCTTGGTGGACGCCGTGTACCTGCGGGGCTTCGGCCGCCGCAAGTCGTGGCTGGTGCCCACGCAGTACGTGCTGGGGCTCTTCATGATCTACATGTCCACGCAGGTGGACGCGCTGCTGGGCGACGGCCACGGCCGCGGCCCCGACGTGGCGGCCCTCACCGTCACCTTCTTCCTCTTCGAGTTCCTGGCGGCCACGCAGGACATCGCGGTGGACGGCTGGGCGCTCACCATGCTGTCCCGGGAGAACGTGGGCTACGCCTCCACCTGCAACTCCGTGGGGCAGACGGCCGGCTACTTCCTGGGAAACGTGCTGTTCCTGGCGCTGGAGTCCGCCTCCTTCTGCAACAAGTACCTGCGCTTCGAGCCGCAGCCGCGGGGCATCGTCACCCTCTCAGGTACGGCCGAGTGTGCTGGGACAGAGCCAGAGTGCGCTGCTTTGGAGGGGACCAAAGAGATCCCATGGCAGGGACACCTCCCATTGTCCCAGGTGTTCCAAACCCAGTGTCCAGCCTGGCCTTGGGCACTGCCAGGGATCCAGGGGCAGCCACAGCTGCTCTGGGCATCTGTGCCAGGGCTGCCCACCCTCCCAGGGAAGGATTTTTTTCCTAATAATAATGGTTATATCTTCCTCAGGATGCTTCTTCCCTGTGCCTGGACCCCTCTGTGGTTTGATGCTGGGAACCAAACAGGTTTGGTGTGTCCCTTGCCCCGTGGGAAAGCACTGCCTGCCTGGAGGCTGGCAGAGCCCACTGGTAAATGCATTGGACTTCAGATTTTTCAGGGCTTTAACCTGCCTCGTCATTATCTTGGCTGACCTAAGCCCTTTGGAGGAGCTCTTTTTTTTTCCTCCTGGTTTAATGGCTGTGGACTAGATTACTCTTTAAGAAAAGCAAGCCAAAGTCTCCATGTGGGAGGAAGAAAGAAGGAAACAAACAAAAAAAAAAAAAGATACTTTCCAATATGACATTTTTCACAGAATAGAAGTGAAAGTGGGTTCAGGGTTGAGCATGTAGCCAGTTTCTGAAGGCAGGCCTTATTTTAGGGGAGGGATTTGCTTTTTCTCTTTAGCTAATGAAATGGAGTGTGGTAATCCAAGCATAACTGGCTGTCAGTGGAGGGATGTGTCTGTTTGCTGGGGTTTGGGACTTTTCTCAGAAAGGTCTATGTGGGGGTTGGTGTTAGGGGCATTACCCTGGAGATGCCTGAAGTGCAGCTGGTTTGGTTGCAAGGTTGAGTGAGGACAGGAGATGCTGGCACCATTCTGGCTGCAGCCTCAGGGTGACCCTGCAGTGCAGAGCAGCTCCCCAAGGTCTCAGTCTCTGCCCCCCTCACTGTGATTGCCTTGCCTGTGCCATCTCAGATCAGGTATGCCAGAACAGGCTGGAATTGTTGTGTGTAGGGGAGCTTTGCTTTCTGTCCTGCCCCTTCCTCAGGGATGAACCCAGGCAGCACTGTCCACACTGCTGTGCCTGACCTCTGCAGCTCTCACCCTGCTCAGCAGTCCTGCCCTGTGCTCCCAGCTGCCAGCCTGGGGCCTGGCCTGTGCCAAGGAGCACAGAGTGGCCCTGCAAGTGTCCCAGCTGGCTGCTGGCTTTCCCTGGGGCTGTGCAGCTCCTGGGCTGGCGTGTCCATCCCTCTCACTGCAGTGCACACTGACGTCTTTGCTGCTGATGCAACTTGCAGCCACTGCTGTTCAGACAGCCTGGCTTGGCTGTACTTCCCTCACTGCCCAGGCTTTTGGTTGGTTGGGGTTTTTTCCTCTCAGGGCTGTTTGTATGAATGGGTTTTACTATTGCCAAAGTGCTGTTTTTAAAAGATATTATCCCCTAACCCTAACAGCACCAGTGCCTCCTCCTTAACCTGCCCTGGAGTATTGATGTGGGTGGAGAACAGCACATAACTGACACTATAGTTGCAGGATATGGTTTTCCAGGTGGTAAAACTGTAAGAAATTTCTGTTTCTCAGTCGTGTGAGTGGCAGAGTTTGGTGTTTCCCTGGAGCAGCTGAGAGCAGCAGGAGTATCCAGCTCACCAAGGAGCACAGGGGCTCATTGCTCCTTGCCCTGACCGTAATGGGCTCGTGATGAGCAGGTTTGGGCAGGTAAAGCAGCAGAAAATTCACTGCTGGAAAAGGTGAATGTGCTCTGCCAGCTCAGATCTCTGAGCACTTTTGTTGTAGGCTGAGCCCAGTGCCAGGGAAAAAACAAGTCAACACTCCATGATCCAGAGAGAGCTGGGCCAGGGGAGAGTTAGGTTGGACATCAGGAAAGGTTCTTCCCCCACAGGGTGCTGGCACTGCCCAGGCTCCCCAGGGAAGGGCACAGCCCCGAGGCTGCCAGAGCTCCAGGAGCCTTTGGACAGCCCTGCCAGGGATGTGTCGTGCCAGGCCAGGAGCTGGGATGATCCCAACTGAAGATATTCTGTGATCCTAAGTCAGCTTGGAGTTGTTGAGAAGCAGCAGCAGCATTCATTGTTCTCATTAACTTCAGGAAATAATATGGACAAATGTAAACCTGGCATCAAACTCACCAAACCACAGCTGTGCTGGGCTCTGTCAGGCTGAAGTGCCAGAGAAGGAAACAGGAAAAACTTCTGTGGGCTGATTGTCCTGGCATGTCCAGGGGTTTATTTAGCACTTACTGTTCAGGTGACTTCAGTTTACTTAAGAGCAGGGGGAGCTCCCTGGCTGGGTTTGTGATTCCTGCCTGGTTTGCCCCTTCCTGGGAAAGAGTGAACACAGAACTAATGTGCCCCTTAAAGGCCTCCCCCACTGACCTGTGCCAGGGACTGTGGAGCCCCTCCTCCTGGGATCCAGGGTACCTGTACCACCTGGGTACCTTCTTCAGGCTGTTTTCCAGCCTGATCCATCCCTGATCTAGTTCAAAAGCTTGTCTTGCCCCATCTCAGTGGTTTGTTTTGTTAGTAGCAGTGTAGCTGCAGAAACAAGATAGGGATGGGGGAAGCAGCAGTGGTGGGAGCAGGAAGTTTGTCCTTGAAATCCCTTATGTAAACTCTAACTTCAGAGTCCTGCTTGTACCCTGTTAGTGAGGTTCCTTGCATTTGAAAGGAAATGTACCTTATTTTTGTGTAAACTGCCTACAGCCTCAAAACCCCCAGTTTTTCTTGTCTGAACTACTATATATATATATATGTATATGATGGGTTTTTTTCTTTTTTCCTGCTTTGCTTTGTTGCTGATGCAGCCCCTGCAGTGCTGTGCTGCAGCTGACAAGGCTGGCCTGATCAGGAGCACTCATGTGATGATGCTCAGAGCTATTTCTATCCCCATCCTTGCACTGTGTGTCTCTCCCTGCAGTGATAATGCTCAGGGTTATTATTGGAGAACTGCTCCTCTACATCCTTTGTGGCCAGCAGCTGTGATTAGTGAGACTCTCAGAAAATGCATCTTTCCTTGAGAATGTCTGCTCAGGGCACCTTGTGTTTTTATCATGTTTATTTTAGGAAAGGGAAAGAAGCAGAAATGGCATGAGGAACCCTTTTTCTGTTACCCTAGGAATGATGGGACACACCTGGAGCAGTCCTTGCACGTTTTCTTCCCTGCTGTGCAGGAGAAGCAGGCAATCAATGATTGACCAAACCTTTGTCTCTGCCCTTTCACCAGCCCTGGCTGCTCCTGCTGGGTTTCCTGGAGGCTGCTGGAGCTGCTCCTCACCAGGAAGATAAAGGCTGATTGTGTCCTACCCTGCCCAGGCTGAGTTCTTCAGGCTGTTTCTGTCCTACCCTGCCCAGGCTGAGTTCTTCAGGCTGATTCTGTCCTACCCCTGCACAGAGTTCTTCAGGCTGTTTCTGTCCTACCCTGCCCAGGCTGAGTTCTTTCCTGCCCCTGTCATAGAAGCAGAGGATGATCTCGACCTGGCCATTCACTCCATCAGAAAGTTCTCTCTTGGTGGTTTTTTACTGCCCCACATCCATGATTTAGCAGATACTGATCTGCTTAAACCAGAGCACTGGAATGCTGCCAAGGATCCACTTCAGCCATAGAAATCTGAGGATTCCTGACAACTCTGTAAAAGCTTTCCTCGGGCCATGTTCACCTCCCAAATGCCTGTTTCCTGCAGGTGGGAGATGGATGTTAGATAGGGTGTAGAGCTGGGCACAGAGTGGTTCCCTGAAGGTGAGGGAGGAGCTGGGAAGGAGTTCTGCCTCTGGAGGTTCTTCCCTGTTTTCTAACTATTGCATGTGGTTTTCCTCCTTTATCAGCCTGTAGTGGTTTGTGTGTAATCCTTCAACACGTTCATTTTTGTCTCTGTTCCTCCTCCAACGTGCTCACTGTGGTAATAACCCACCAAGCAGCAGGGAGGTGACCTGGTTTGCTGCTGCTCCTCTGCCTCAGCTCCAGCAAACACCTCCTTGCAGAGGAGGGCAGAGCTGTGTCACTCACTGGATGTAGCTCTGTGCTTGTGGTTTGATTTTGGGTTTATATTCTCCAGCTGTCAATCATGGCTGCTACAAAGAAATTTTTATTGTATTTTATTTTCCCCTCCAGATTTCCTGTTTTTCTGGGGAGCTGTGTTCTTAGTTACCACTACATTGGTTGCCTTTTTGAAAAAGGAAAATGAGGAGCTAATACCAGCAAAGGAAGAAACAAAAGGCATCACTGACACATACAGGCTGCTATTCTCAATAATCAAGATGCCAGCAGTTCTTACTTTCTGTCTCTTGATCCTCACTTCAAAAGTAAGTAAATACATTTAAGACTTGTTAAATGCTGGCATCAGAGTCTGGAAGGCTGCTGAGTCCCCGGGATGTAACTTAGTTTTGCTGTTGGCTGTCACAAGAGCTGTGAATTTTCACATGAAATTCAAGCAGAATGGGTTATCTCGTTGTGCTGAGCAGGGCTGTGCAGCAGAAAAGCTTTGTGAGAGCTTTTGTGTTTGACACAAGCATTGAAGAGAAGTTTGGTGGCAATGTGGTATTAAAGTGAAGTACATTTTGAAACAGGCTGTGTAGCCTGCAGTTGAAAGGACAGAAAATGTTTGTTTTTAGCTCAGAATCCCCAGCTCTGTCCAAGCTGGTTTCCATGGCTCCTGGTTGGACTCTGAGGATGCCGACAGCAGGGAAGGCACAGGAATGAATGGCAGTGCTGCTTAATGCTCCTGGAATGGTTTTGGCTGTGATGACAGTAAGAGTGGTCAAGTGGAGAACATGTAGAACTAATCTGGAAATCAAATCAGGGGCAGAAGTGACTTCAGTGACAGTGTGTTCTGTATCCCATTTCTCAATTTACGTGATAGGGAGTAAATTGAATTTCTAGCCAAACTCCCTGTTCTCCTCAGCTTGTTTTGTCTCCCTGACATTGCAGATTGGGTTTTCAGCAGCAGATGCTGTAACAGGACTCAAACTGGTGGAGGAGGGAGTCCCCAAAGAGCACCTGGCTCTGCTGGCAGTTCCAATGGTTCCTCTGCAGATCATCTTGCCTCTGGTTATCAGCAAATACACAGCGGGCCCCCAGCCCCTGAACACCTTCTACAAAGCAATGCCTTACAGGTAAAGCCTCATTTTAGTGGCACACAGTCATATGTGTGCCCAGTTTATGTGTTCAGATCACCTGTAGGGTTTTGTGTGTAACTCTCTGACTTCCAGGTCCAGAGAAGTGTGTCAGGACTGTCACAGTGAGTTGAGCTGTCTGGTTCATGCAGTGTCACTGTGTGGGAGCATGGGATGTGCATGTACAGCAGCATTAGAGCACTGCTCTCCTGCTCCTAACTAACAATGCCACTGCTTGTCAAATATTTGATACCTAATTCTGAGATAGAAATAGGTGTAACTATTTGGATCTAAACTATTTTAATGTACTCTCTGTAGTTGTTCAGTGATTGCTTTGTGTTGAGGAAACACATGGGAAGAATTACTTGGAATAAAAAATCATCTTTCTCATCCCTCCAGGTTGCTGCTTGGCCTAGAATTTGCTTTCCTGGTGTGGTGGGCTCCTAAAGTAAAGCATGAAGGAGGATTTCCTGTCTACTACTACGCTGTGGTGGTGCTGAGCTATGCTCTACACCAGGTAACAGCCACGCTGTGGGGAGGGGAAATGCTGTTCCCTGTCTTGTCCTGGGTCACACTGGAATCCCTCCAAGCCTGACCTGTGCTGTGTGGCAGGACTGACTTCTAATACTCTTGCCAGTGTTACTCCTCCCTGTTCCCTGTGCTCCACTGGACATCATCTGTGAGCTACTTTGAGTTCTCCATGCCTGGTGTAGTTCCCCAGATTCCTTTTACCCAGACCCAGAAGCTCAAAAGCACAGAGGACCTGGAGAAACCCCAGAACTGTGTCTGAGCTTGGTAGGCATGCTGATGGTTGTGCAAACAAAGTTATGTGATCCTGGTCCTAGGAAAAATCCTCAGTTGTTGGAGGAACATCATAATGGGTCTGATCCAAAGCCTTGGAAAACAAGCAGCTGATCCAGCGTGGTCTGTGGATCAGAACTGGAATGCAGGGCCTTGAGAAGTGATTTTTAAGTGCAGAAGGGTTGTGTTTAGGTGCTGTTTTAGCTGGCTGATTGTATTTCAGTTTGCTATCCAAGTCATGCCAGTGCATGTGAGGCTGGGGCTGTTGCAGCATGACTTGAGACAAGCAGCAGGGCCACTCCCGAGTGAGCACAGGGACAGGCTGCAGGAGGAGCTGCTGCTGCTGGGATCATTTCCAGGCAGTGCTGCTGAGCTCAGGGAGCTGTCAGCAGGGCTGTGCTGGGGGTTTCAGTCCTGTCTGTGTGTGTCTGTGTGTCTGTCCCCAGATCACCCTGTACAGCATGTACGTGGCCATCATGGCCTTCAACGCCAAGGTCAGCGACCCGCTCATCGGGGGCACCTACATGACCCTGCTCAACACCGTCTCCAACCTGGGGGGCAACTGGCCCTCCACGGTGGCCCTGTGGCTGGTGGACCCCCTGACAGTGAAGGAGTGTGCCGGGGCCCAGGGCCACACCTGTGCCACTGCAGCAGCCACTGAGGTGAGCCTGGGGGCTGGGGGGTCTCTGTTAAACGGCTTCCTTTGGGAATCTTCACAGTATAGCTTGTGCTCAGAAATTCCCACTGATGGAGCTCATTCTCCTGTCTGATAAAGTCCAGGCTGTTAGCAGCTGTGCACTCTGTGCAGCTGCAGAGTAGGGAGCCCTTTGTTCCCATGATACCTGGAGTGGAAGCAGCAGACTGGTGCCACATTCCGTGCAGTGTGAGGAGCCTGTAGCTGTGCTTTGAGTTGTGCAGTCAGGGCTCTGTCCTTGGCGGCCTCTCTGTCCCTCCCCCAGGGCCTCCATTTCTGTGGTAGGTTTTTCTTCCTCCTGTCTCCCTGGAGGCTTCTTATCTGCCTGCCTTGATACCTTCTCCAAGATGCTGCTCTGCTCTCTGATTTTGGTGTCCACTTTCCCCATGAAATCAAGTGGGACTGGCTGCCTGCCCAGTTCTGGGAGCCCTGTGGAAGAGAACAAAGAACTTGCTGTACACAGATCAAACAGCAGGACACAAAACTGCTGGGAAAGCAACATTTCAAATTCACGTCCTCACAGCAAATGAGACATTTGACATGGCTGAGGAGTAGAAATGTTTGGAGTTTCTTTTTTTCTGTGCTCACAACTGAGATTTATTTCACTGCTGAATGCCAGGATGCTCTAGGACATGAAGGTTCTCTAAATTATCAAAGTGTTCTGGAGTCCATCATTATTTGTCTGAACTGGAGTTGCAGTTTTTATTGGTGCAGAGGGGAAACTGCTTCTGCAGTAGATGCTTTCCCAGCCTCTCCCTCATTAGCCTGTCACTAATTTGGTTCTTTGTGTCTCAGCCTCTACTGAGCTTGAGTCCTTCCTCCTTCACCTCACTCCTCTGATCTTTTCTCACATCCTCCTGGTTGGTGACATTCCACCACCACCACCACTCCCTTCTTATTCCTAATCTGATTTTGACATGTCTCAGAATAATGAAAATGCTGGCAGAGCCTCAGCTCAGAGAGTTGATTAATCCTGGGATTAGAGCAGTGTTGAAAGCCAAACAATAGCAGAAACAATCCTGGGCTGTACAATCACCCTGTGAATCCTGGGTGTTTGTCTTCCAGTTCCAAACCATCCTGGGCATGTTTCTCCCAGATACAGAATCCTGAGATGGTTTGGATTGGAAGGACCTAAAAGCCCCTCCAGTGCCACGCCCTGCCATGGGCAGGGACACCTTCCACTGTCCCAGGTTGCTCCCAGCCCCATCCAACCTGGCCTTGGGCATTTCCAGGTCTGGGGAGTCCACAACATGGATGGCTAGAGAAAAAAATCATCTTTCTGTGAGAGGCTGGGAGCAGTGGTTGCACCTGCAGGCCAGCAGGGATAGCGGGGCTGTGTCTTTGCTGGAGTTTGCCCTTTGGGCTGATGTGCTCCATTTCCCACATGTTTAGGGCAGGTTTGGTACTTTGTTACTTTTCATGCTGCTGATAAGCTCAAAAGCCTCTCTGTGACAGACTGCATAGGAAACAACAAAGACTAAAGAGCTCTGTTTAGTCCTGCCCAGGAGCAGGGAGCCAGCTGTGCAGTGCTGTGTGCTCAGTGCCTTGCCTGTGCTCTGTTTCAGCTGTGCACAGCAGCTGGGGGCTCCTGTGTGACCACCCTGGACGGGTACTACGTGGAGTCCATCGTCTGCGTCATCCTGGGCTTTGCCTGGTGGTTCTTCCTTGGACCAAAATTCAAAAAGCTGCAGGACGAAGGACAGTCTTCGTGGAAGTGCAAGAGGAGCAATTGATGCACTTAGGTGTTGGATGGACCAGCAGGATGGTTTTAGTTTTATTACAAAGACATACCCCATAATCAGCCGCCCGGAATCTCGGTGCTCTGTGCCACGCCAGTGGCCGAGGCAGGGCTGTGCCTGGCACCACTGCCCTCCCCACAGCACAGCAATTCAGACAGGAATGGCCAAAGCAGCACCTCCGTGCCCCATGCTTACCCCTGACTCCAGAGCTGCTGGTTCCATAGGGCACCTCTGGCAAAGCTCCTGGTGCCGTGGCTGTAGAGGCAGCAGCATTGCCAGCTGAGTGCCAGCTTTTATTTTCACACAGAAATGATCTGACAGGGCAGCTGAGCCAGGGAAGGATGCCCAAGGCATTCTGACTTGGAGGTTAAGCATGGTACTGTGGAGTTCCTTGTGGGAAGATCAGTGTGAGATGTCTGTGGGCTTTGCTTCTTCTCACTTTCTGAACTGTAACCGCGCCTCAAAGGATGAAATGTTCCGGAGATTCTTTTAAATGTATTTTCTGGCTTTTATAAGCTTTAAAGATTTATAAGAAACTATTTTTATAAGCAAATTACATTTGTTTAATTTATTTCCGCTGTTTCAAGGCAGTTTGATTTACGTTCAAGGTAATTTCTTGAAGGCAGAATGCTGTAAGGTAGGGCTGGAATAACGCACAATCCTCTGAGCCTTGAGTCCTGCAGCTGGAACTGGAGGTGCTTCCCAAGGAGGGCACGTGGGCCTTTGGAAGGGGTGAGTTGATGGGGGAAAACCAATCCATTGGTTTTCCAAAGTGTATTACTAAAATTGGAATGTTCATCCTCAAAAGCAGTGGGAGCACCGAAAATTCCCCCAGGCAGGGTGAAAAGAGTGAGGTGGTGATGACAAAGGTGCCAAATTCCCAGGGAGCTGGTGCAGGACTCACCCTCACCAATCCAAGGGGCACAGTCCTGTGGCAGAGCTGCTGCAGAATTCACTGCTGGTGCCACGTGGTGGAAACATCCCCGCTGGATTTCTCCCACTGAGCTCCCTCCTGAGTGCCTTAGGGACCCACAGGTGCTGGGAAGGCACTCAGACCCCGCTGGGTGTGTGTGGAACAGTGGTATTAAAAATGAAAACTATTAAACATCCCTTGCAAAGGTGCACGAGGTTCCCTGCCACGTTTCTTGTCAATATTTGAGGGGCTGGGCTGGGAGGGGGTTTGGGATCTTCTCTACTGTGTGTTTTGTAGGAAAAGTGACCCAGTGCCACCTCTGGAGTGCTGGGGGGTGGGTGGGTGTGCAAAGGGTCTGCTTGGCATCGGGGGAAAGGAGGGGACTGGCAGAGGACACTGTGACCTCGTGCTCTGCTGGACACTGCCTCCTGTCCTGTGTCCCCTCCCTCGAGGGACACACCTCACAGTTTGCTTCAAGCACAGCAAAACCACTCATGCTAAGTGAAATCACATGGGTTTTACTGCCCAAGCCCCATGTCTTCTAATTTCCCCTCTGCATAAGAACAAAACATTAAAATAGATCAGATTTATGTCTGCCCCTTTCAGTCTCTGTCCCACCAGCTCCACTCTCATTAACTCTGAGGCACTTCAGTTCTGTATCCCCTCTGGAACCATGGGTCACTTACTGAATTACATCTTGCATACCTAGAGGGCTTGTTTTAACTTTTCTGATTGGGAGGAAAAACACCAAGTGCAGAAGCTGATAAATTAAATTTGCTGTGTTTTAGATTTGGGTTTTACTTTGCAATTTTTTTTCACTATTTCTAAAGGTGCCAGTGAAACTGGTCACTAATAAAGATGGGTTAAGGATTAATCAATCAATAATTAGATTATCAACAATATAAAAATAGCACATAAACTCCAAATAGGTAGGAATAGATGTGTCACTTGAAATAAACAATGGTGTCCTTTTCCAAACTGTGAAACAAGTCATTGATTAGTGCTTTTAACTTAAGTACCTATTTTGTAAGTTGGAAATGTTGCTGCTGTGCCAGCCCCTTAGCAGCCTGCTGAAGAGCACCCATAAAATGTTGATCTTGCTACTTTTTTTCTGCCGACTCTGGTCAAAAGTGGTTTTTCTTTTTAACGCTAGAATTCATACGAACTTAAACATCTTTTGCCTTAAAAAAACAAACAAACAAAAACCAAACCCCAAACCAACAAGAATAACAAACCAGAAAATTTGAAATGCCAAGAAGAAAGGAGCATCTGAAGTGTCAGAGGAGGTGTGGTACAGGTTTGAGGAGCCCAATGCAGAGTTCAACCTGGAGAGGAGAAAGCTCCAGGGGGAGCTCAGAACCCCTGGCAGGGCCTGGAGGGGCTCCAGGAGAGCTGGAGAGGGACTGGGGACAAGGGATGGAGGGACAGGACACAGGGAATGGCTCCCAGTGCCAGAGGGCAGGGATGGGTGGGAGATTGGGAATTGGGAATTCCTGGCTGGGATGGGATTCCCAGAGCAGCTGTGGCTGCCCCTGGATCCCTGGCAGTGTCCCTGCCGGGGCTGCTCGGGGCCGGTGTCGCTCCATGGCACGGCGGCACCGGACACTGTTCGTTCCCCGGTTCCCGTGGCACGGCGGCACCGGACACTGTTCGTTCCCCGGTTCCCGTGGCACGGCGGCACCGGACACTGTTCGTTCCCCGGTTCCCGTGGCACGGCGGCACCGGGCGCTGTTCATTTCCCGGCTCCGTGGCAGCCCGCACCGGGCGCTGTTCGTTCCCCGGCTCCGTGGCAGCCCGCACCGGGCGCTGTTCGTTCCCCGGCTCCCGCGGGGGCGCTCGGCACGCCGCGATGTCGGAGCGGGGCGGCGGCGGCACCGAGCGCGCCGCGCTGGTCCTGGCCCGGCTCTCCGAGTGGGCGGACGCGCACCTGGGGCTGCTGCGGGTACCGGGGCTGGGCGGGCACCGGGGCAGGGCGGGTACCGGGCCGGGGGGGCCCGCTGGGCCCGGCTGAGCCCTGTTCTCTCCGCAGGGCCTGATCGCCGGCGCGGCCGTGGCCGGGGTGCTGCTGCTGGCGCGGAGCCTCCGCGTGGTGAGTGCGGGGCCAGCTCGGGGGCGCGGGGGGATGCGGGAGAGCCCGGCACGGGCCCGGGGATGTGGGGGGAGCCCAGCACGGCCGCTCGGAGCCGGGGAATGAATAGAGAGCCCGGCACGGCCTCCCAGAACCGGGGGGGAGCCCGAAACGGGCCCGGGGGATGCGGGGCGAGCCCAGCACGGCCGCTCAGACCCGGGAAGTGCGGGGAGAGCTCGTCACGGGCCCGAGGGTTGGGAGAGGGCCCGGCACAGCCCCTCAGAACCGGGGCAGCCCGGCATGGGCCCGGGGAATGTGGGAGAATCCGGCACGGCTCCTCAGAACCGGGGGCAGCCCGGCGCGGCCGCTCGGGCCCGCGGCGGAGGGGCCGGGCCTGCCCTGCCGTGCCCGGCCCTCCCTCACGGCCGTGGCTGTCCCGCCCGGGGCCGTTCCCGCGGCGTTCCCGTGTTTCGTTCGGGTTTGCGCAAAGCGGAAGCTGGAGGCTCCCGCGAAAGGCTGCCCGCTTCCCAGTACTTATCATTATTTATATATTTTAACAAACCATCAGCATGCGCTGTTTAAAAATTCTTTTCTGGCAATTCGCACTCAGCCACTCTGTGTCAGCTGCGTCTGTGGTTGCTCGTTCTGATCAGCCCCAGCCCTTCCTTCCGCCGGAGCGCGGGGTCCCTCTGGCCCGGGTGGTCAGTGCTCAGTGGCCGGTGGTCAGTGCTCAGTAGTCAGTAGTCAGTGCTCAATGGTCAGTGCTCAGTGGCCGGTGGTCAGTGGTCAGTGCTCAGTGCTCAATGGTCAGTGCTCAGCGGTCAGTGCTCAGTGGTCAGTGCTCAGTGCTCAATGGTCAGTGCTCAGTGGTCGCGCTGTCCCCCTGCTGGAATTGCCTTTTTCCCCGGACGGCTCAGCCCGGCTGCCCCCACGGCTGGTGGCTCCCGCCCAGACAGCCCATTCATCTTGGCATTGTCTTCCCTTTTCCTTAAAACTAAAGATTAGCCAAGCGTGCAAAGTTCACAATGCGGTTGCTTAATCATAACGGTCCTGCTACAGCTACTGATTAACAAGTGAAAAAACCAGCAGGGTTTGATTCAGGTCCTGAGGGGCTCGATATCGCTGTCCTGTGGAATCTCCACGGGTCCCTTGTTCTCGCCTGTTCCTGAGGCCCTGGGAGGGGTAATGACCCCATTGCCTGTCCCACTGCAGCTCGAGCACCCTCGCTTGTCCAAACACAGCTGAAACAGCCGCCTGCCTCGAGTATTCTCTGTCCTTCCGCACGCAGAGCTGCTTCGGAATGGTTTTAAACATCACCCAAAAGTTCCCTCGCTCCCAGGATGGTCAGGGCACGCTGTGCTAAGGGCATGCTGGGCTAACACCACGCTGCTCACTCCTGGAGAAGCTGAACCTCAATGGGCAGGGGTCACTGTGCTCCCACAGGGTTCCAGCTGCTTCAAAAATCAGTTACCTTCATCTTGCTCCTGCACAATTCCAAATGATACAAGAGAACACTTGTGTGGTGTTTTTACTTACACATCCTACTAGAAAACCTGAAGTACAAATGTTGCCAGAATGCTTTTTCTCTGACTTTTTTTGGTTGGTTTTGACCCAAGCGCCTGTGAATGCATTAACCTGGCTGGTGAAGCAAATGAGATCAGCTTTGAACAACTTTTGTTCCTAAAAACCTCCAGGTTTCCTGCCTGCAAGGTCCCAAATTCCCGTGTTCCCAGTGGGAGGCCCTATGGGCCGCAGAGGGGAGGTTTGCTGAATAAATAACACAGAGGAGACAGCTTAAGTTGTGGTGTTTTGGGGGTTTATTTCCCACAGTTGTACAGCACTGCTCAGTGGGTTTCAGAGCTCTGTGGGTCAGTGCTCTGCTAAGGCCTCTTACAGTGTCTGAAATTTTGGGGATCTTAATTTTGTGGGGTCTCACGTGTCCTTCTGCCTCACCCCAGACCTGTGGCCGCTCCATTCCTGTGCCAGGGCCCAAGTTTTTGCTGCTGCCCAGCTTGGTTTTCCTGTGTGATCACATAACCATCCCCTTTGGATCCTCCCAGGCTGTAGTATCAAATTTAATCTTCTTGTGATCTTCTCAGAGCTGTTCACCTGCCTTTGTCCCTCTCCTGGTTTCCTCGGGCATCAAAGGCGGGGTTGTTTCTGCCCTGCCTGCTCCGCCTTTGTTTTCAGCATGTCTGTCCTCAGGCTTCCTTCCACCCTCTCCCAGCCCCATTCAGGCTGCTTCTAAAACACTCTTTTCTCGGGGAATCAAGTGAGCTTCAATAGGCATTGCTCAAAAAATGGCAGTTTCTGTTCTTTTTCTAAACCTGGTTTTTGTGTCCACACCTACGCTGCAAGTCCTGTAAAACATGGAAAATGGTGTTGAGGAGAGGCTGACACAGCTTCTGCAGCTGATCACTATTAAATATATATCTATATACTTGCCCATGGTGTGTAATAATAGAGGTGGAATTTCCCAAACCATTAGAAGACGTTAGATTTAATGTGGCTGTAACTGCTGTATATTTTTTCTTAAAATTTTGTCTTTCTCTTCCTTCCATTAATAGACAACGAAATTCACAAATCCTTTGGAAATACCAGTGGAGTTTGTAGAAAAGAATGTGAAATTGAGAGGGAAATTACATCACATCACAGAGAAGGGCCTGGAAGTTGAGCACATTCCCATCAGCATTCCTTTCATCTCAGCCATCCAGAGAAAATGTGAGTAATGAGGAAAAGAGTGTGGAGAGCAAGGGCAGAAATGAAATGTGCTGCTCTTAGAGTGGCTGCAAGCTTGAGAGGAAGGGCTGAGGCACATTTCCAGCTCTGCCTTTTGGTCTTTCTGTGCTTTGCACGTGGGAAACTGGGAAATAAAAGACATGAGGAGACAGAGAGTTTGTCACTACAGTGTTTGTGTTAATCCTTACAGTTACTGTGATATTTTCCAGCAGCAGAAGTAAGCACTCAGGCAGTGCTTCTGCTTGCACAGCTCATCTCATTCCTGGCAAAAAGCCTCTGTTGGGATTGTGCTTTTATTTGCAGACACCAGTTTTTGGGACAGTTTTTCTGTCAGAAACAAACTGTCCATCAAGTCCATGACTCACACTGGCTGTGCAAACACCTGCAGGTGCTGATGCTTCTGCCCCTGTGGATGAAAGATAGGGACTGAGAGTGGGAACAGATCTTTTTCTTTGCACGCACAATAAACCAAATTATGAATTAGGCAACCTTGAATTGATATATATATTTTTTCCCCTGAAGAAGAGACGAGGCTAAATTCCTGTTCGCTTTGAGGAGCTAAAAGGGATTCTTCTAGTCCAGGGGCATCAATTCATTCCCAGAGGGTGTGTGCAAGGCTGGGCTGTGCCCCAGCAGCAGATGTGTCCTTTCCCTTGCAGGGCAGCCAGAGGGGCTCCTGCTGATCCGCCTGGCCGGGGTGGAGCTGGCTGCAGGGGGCACAGCCTGGCTGCAGCGGGAGCTGCTCCCCAAACAGCCCCTGTGGTTCCAGCTCCTGGCGAGGGACAGCGCGGCCCTGGACTGCCTCGTGCTAGTCCATAAGGTAAGGAGACACAAACACTGGCTCTTACTGCACTTTCAGATGTGCCTGTAGTCACACAGTTCTCTCAGTGCGTTTAACAAATGCTATTGTTTATGATTTATCATCCTTGCTGTGAATTTTAAATGTTGCATTTGCAAATCTGATTGCAGGAGGAGCAGTAGTTTTTCAGGCTGATTCATGGCAGGAATGTGTTTTTCTGCCAGTGCCAAAAAGGCATCTGTAGTTCTGATTAGCCTAATGTTTGTTATCCAATGTTCCCTCACAAATGCCTTGCATTATAGAATCACAGCATGGTTTGGGTTGGAATCTCAGAATCACAGAATTTCTAGGTTGGAAGAGACCTTTAAGATCATCGAGTCCAACCCATGTTCTAACACCTCAATTAGATCATGGCACCAAGTGCCACACCCAGTCTTTTTTTAAATACATCGAGGGATGGTGACTCCACCACCTCCCTGGGTAGGTGATTCCAGTATTTGACCACTCTTTCTGTGACAAACTTCCTCCTTAATTCCAGCCTGTATCTCCCTTGGTGCAGCTTGACACTGTGTCCTCTTGTTCTGTGTGTTGTTGCCTGGAGAAAGAGACCAACCCCCAGCTGACCACAGCCACCCTTCAGGAAGGGACTTACAGACCATGCAGTCCCATCCCATGGCAGGGACACCCTCCACTGTCCCAGTGTCCAGCCTGGCCTTGGGCACTGCCAGGGATCCAGGGGCAGCCACAGCTGCTCTGGGCACCCAGGGCTGCCCACCCTCACACTGGGGTTGGGTTTGAAGTCACCTGGATTCCTCTTCACTTCTAACTTCTCCTGCCAAAGTGTAGGTACAGCCATAAGTAAAGCTTGTACCTCTGAGGGAGTTCACACCTAACCCCAAATAACCCTGTTTCAATGTGAATATCTGTTTATTGTGGTTTTTCTAGGGTGGGTTTTTCAGCATGTGCTTGAACGAAGAGCTCCTGAGCCAGGGGCTGGCCAGAGCAGCCCGGATTGAGGGGCTGCCTCACCACTCCCGCCTCTACTGGAAACTGCACAAGAGGCTCCTCCGGGCTGAGTTAAAGGCTGTGAAGAAAAATAAAGGCATTTGGAAGGAGAAGAGCTACTCTGAAAGAGTCCAGGAGCGCATAAGCAGCAATAGATTCCTGCAGAGGCTGAAACAGTTTGTGAGCTGGGTTAGAAGCTCTACTGAGAGGTGAAAAGGAGGGGAATGCAGCTCCCCAGGGTGGGATTGGTGTATGTGATCACAAACAGTGCTGTGATGTTGAGGGTCCCTGTCTCAAACACAAACCCCACAGTTCATGGTTACACAGAATAAAAACCCCCAGTTCATGGTTACACAGAATAGAAACCCCCAGTTCATGGTTACACAGAGTAGAAACCCCCAGTTCATGGTTACACAGAATATAAATGCCCAGTTCATGGTTACACAGAATATAAACCCCCAGTTCATGGGTGCACAGAATAGAAACCCCCAGTTCATGGTTACACAGAGTAGAAACCCCCAGTTCATGGTTACACAGAATATAAACCCCCAGTTCATGGTTACACAGAATAGAAACCCCCAGTTCATGGTTACACAGAATATAAATGCCCAGTTCATGGTTACACAGAATAGAAACCCCCCAGTTCATGGTTACACAGAAGAGAAACCCCCAGTTCATGGTTACACAGAATAGAAACCCCCAGTTCATGGTTACACAGAATATAAACCCCCCAGTTCATGGTTACACAGAATAGAAACCCCCAGTTCATGGTTATTTAGAATATATCCCATATCATAACCCCCACAGGACTGAAGTTTAGTAGCAGTGTGCAGGCCACCAGTGAGAATGTTCTGATTCCAAACTTCTCCACAGTGATGTCCTGAATTAGTTGTCCAGTTTCCACCCACTGAACTCCTCCAGGCTGCCCAGTGCAGGTTTGAGGGGCAGGGTCCCTTCACACCTCTGTAATGTGCCACTGCTGCTGAGCCCACACCAGACACAAACCCCGAGTCAGGCCTTTACACAGCTCGTGGGATGGGTTTAAACACAACCTTTTGGTTTGAATTCTGTTCTTATGCTACTTTTTGGTGTAATTTGTGGTTTAAAAGTCATTCGTCTTGAATGATGGGTTGCATTGTTAGTGATATAAAAGGTGATTTGTTATGGTTGATCTCAAAAAGCTGATAAGGGTGTAATAACGAAAGTTCCTCAGGGGAAAAACATCACTTGGTGTATCAAAGAATATAATGTCAGGAATCCAAATATTTCAAAGACTGCTTTCATTTGAAGAGGAAAAACCTGTGGGTTTTTTTTTCTGATGGTTCTGTATCTAAAATTAGATGAATATAAAACTTTTACATGAAATTTGACAAGGAGGATCAGACTGTGCTAAGAACTTGAATTCTTGCTTTATTTTTGATACACATGTCAAGTATATGAGTGTATTACTATTTATGTTGTAAATATTCTCAGAATAAAGATTGAATTTCTCAAGTTCATTGTTACATGTTTTATACATCCAGCCCTTAACCTTTGTTTAACCTCCCACAGTCCCAATATTTATTTAAAGTGAAGTGTTTTACAGATTTTCTTTCTTTCTGTGTGATTGCTTTCCAATGAAACACTGGGTAGAAGAGTGTGGTACATAAAACCTTAATAATTGAGAATTAGTTGCTACATCAGCATTTTCTTTGCTGACTTCAGGGCAAAGTTGTGACTCTTGAGATCCTTAAAAAACCCCAGTTTCCTTGGGTAAGAATAGATGTTAGTGGTTCTTTAGTCCTTTTGTTCCTGGTGCTCCCAGGGTGAGGCTGGTGCTGGGGAGCAGCGAGCCATGAAATACCTGCAGTGCTGGAGCCCGGTGTGGGGGAGAGGGGAGGCAGCTCCGGGGCACCAAACCAGGTGTCTGTGCCCGTTTGGAAATGGAAATGAAAAAAGGGAGAGCCTGGGTTTAGGCATAGGACAGCAGAGGGCTGAGTCAGCCACCACCGTGGTTCTTGGATGTGAAATTCATCAGGCAGT
Organism: Geothlypis trichas; assembly: GCA_009764595.1. Taxonomy (NCBI): domain Eukaryota; kingdom Metazoa; phylum Chordata; class Aves; order Passeriformes; family Parulidae; genus Geothlypis; species Geothlypis trichas. The sequence goes on from CM019910.1 coordinate 25,137,447, forward strand.
CAGGGATTTGGGACTGGCTGTGGCACCCTCCAGAGCAAAACTTGATTTTTAACCCCAAAGTACACATTCAGGCTCAAACAACCCACTCCTGGGGGTGTATAGGTGTTCTACGTCTGGGCAGTAGGAGGAGCTTTTCCGAGCTGGCCATAATTGTACACTGATGATTTATTTTCTGTAACAATTAAATATAATTCTGGACTTCGCACTTCTGTTCTCTAGATGAGTCACAGGAGGATTTATCACAAAAATCCACTGTAAGGCTGAGAGAAAAGTCTCAGGAAGCCACATGCTACATTTCTAGCAAGCAGAGGTGAGGTGTGGGCGAATGTGAACAGAGTGTGTTGTTCCCTCACATGGGTTTGGGGTTGCAGTGACAAATGATTTCTTGAGGGTCAGGTCCTGTAATTGTTTGTTAATGCTGTTTTCCTTATCACGCAGGGCTTATCTTTAAAAAAACCCCAACCCACCAGCACACCCTCCCCCCTCAGAAAGAGCCCAATTCAGTTCAAAGCTGTGCTTTCCATCTGTGCAGGGCTTGAGAGGTTGCAGATCCTGTCTCTGTGGGAGGCCTGGCTATTGCAAAAGCAGTAATAGGAGCACAGACAAATATCTCTGCAGCACCCGGCGGAGCTGGCTGGGGGAGAAGCAGCATTTTCTCCCCTGCATAAAACCCCCACGGCTGCCCTCAGCAGCTCCATCCCTCCCTTCACCCGCTGCAGTGCCCAGCAGAGGGTTTCCAACAGAGGAGGCAGTTCTGTGGCTGGCAATAGGGACACGAATTAAACTGTTTAGCCCTTAGCACTTGTGCCTTTGCTCTCGCTCCGTGAGCGATGCAACATCTTCAAAAGACCACAGGCAGTGAAAGGAGAGACCCGGCCTCCAAATGGCCCAAGAAAAATACCTCCGACACTGCACAGACTTTTTATTGCTGGTGTGGCGTGTCAGGCAAATGGCAATAAACATCCCCGGCCCCTCGGAGCCCACCGGCAGCGCGGGCACCGGGCTGCTCCTTTGGGAATAAACTTCTGAGCAGGGCTATCGTGACAGGAGAACGGGAAAGGGCTTTAAACGAACGGAGATCGGTGTAGGCTGGATTTAAGAAAGAATTGTTTCATTCAGAGGGTGGGGAAGCCCTGGCGCAAGGTGCCCAGCGAAGCTGCGGCTGCCCCATCCCGGGCAGTGTCCGAGGCCAGGTGGGACGGGGTTTGGAGCAGCCTGGGACAGAGGAAGGTGTCCCTGCCATGGCAGTGTGGGGTGGGAGGGCCGGGGGTCTCCATGGCACCCGCTGGGCGAGGGGCCGCCCCGAGGGGCCGCTTCTCGCTCTGTTCCCATCGCGTCCCACCGGCGCCGCTCCCCACGGGGAGCTCGGTGAGTCCCGCCGGAGGAGACTGCCGGGCGGGGCGGGGGTCGGGCCGGGCAGCGCTGAGGGGAGCGGATCGGGGGGCTCCGTCCCGGCCAGGCAGCACAGAGGGGAGCGGATCGGGGGGCTCAGTTCCGGGGATGCTGAGGGGAGCGGACCGGGGGCCTCAGTTCCGGGGATGCTGATGGGAGCGGATCGGGGGCTCAGTCCCGGCAGCACTGAGGGGAGCGGATCGGGGGGTTCAGTCCCGATGGTGCTTAGGGGAGCGGACCGGGGGCTCAGTCCCGGGGATGCTGATGGGAGCGGACCGGGGGGCTCAGTCCCGGCCAGGCAGCACAGAGGGGAGCGGATCGGGGGGCTCAGTCCCGGGGATGCTGACGGGAGCGGCTCGGGGGGCTCAGTCCGGCGGCGCTGCCCCGCCGCTCGCAGCGCACACACAATGGAGCAATGGAGCAGGTTGAACGGGCTCGGGACCGCGGCAACACCGGGGCTGGATCTCGGCTCGGGCCGCCGCAGCCGCTCCCGGCGGAGGGCACGCTCCGCTCCGCGGCCGCGCCGGGTTTCGGCAGGGCCCGCGGCGGGGGCGGGCCGCGCCGGGCCGGGCCGGGCGGGGCGGGCGGCAGCGCTGGGGTTTGAACGGAGCAGGTTGTGCACCCGCACCGGGCTGGGGCTGTGCGTGCGGCCGTGGCGGCGAGGCACAGCACCGAACCGGACTGAACCGAACCGAGCCCACCCCGGCGGCCGCGGTGAGTGAGAGCGGACGGGACCCCCGAGCCCCGTCCCCGTGCGCGGCCCCGCGGGCGCTCCTGGCGGGACGGGGCTGTGTCCCTGCGAGCCTCCGCCGGGCTTTCCCATGCGGTTGGTGCTGGTTTCTCCCGATGCTCGCGGCCGGAGTTGAGGTGGGGGTTTGCGAGCTGGAGTTTCTTTCCAGCCCGTTTCACAGACGGCTCCGCGTGTCCCGAGCGCTCCGGGGCTGTCCCGGGAGCCGCCGCCGTGCCTCGGCCGTGTTTGTGCTGCTGGGCACGGGGAGCATCGCCGGGACGAGCTGCAGCCGCTCCCTCTGCCCCGCTCGCCGTGTGCCGGGGCGGCGCTGCCCCGCGGCGGTGCCAGGGCAGCACCTGGGCTGCGGGCACTGAAACCGGAGCGAGCCGCAGCCGCTTGGATCGCCCCAGACCCAGCCCAGCCCAGCCCAGCCCGTGTTCAGCGAGGCTTTGTGGAAAATCCCGACCCCCTGAGCAGCGCAGCACAGCAGCCAGCGGTGGGAGCGCGCCTGTCCCCACCTGGATGGGGCTGGGACGGTGCTGAGAAGAGTCAAACCTCTTGCTGGGTTGGGTTCTCCCTAAAAATACCTTGTTTCTAACTGCCTACTCCATAAAACACTTTTTTAAACATGAAGTACAATGAGGTAGGAATTAAACTCCATGCACGTTTTGTTGTGATTCAGCTACTCTGTGCAATTCTGGGAACTCCAGCTGGCCAAAAAGTGTTTTAGAAGAAGTGTTATTAAATTCCAGGGAGAAAGATATAAGCCTTATCTGATGGACCAGTCATAGGCTCTTTGTTTAGAGTGTGCTTTAACTCCTGAGTTATAAAACACAATGTTTGCCTGTTTTCAGGGGGCCCTCCTGCTTTACTTGTCCTTGGGACTTCTGGCCGTCATGTTGCAAAACTTAGGAAATGAAAGAAAAGTTAAAGTGTTTGCTCTGAAATGTGAAAGAATAATTGCAGGTAACAGTACTGAAAAGCGAGGCAGGGTTCAACCCTGCAGTGAGGCACCTGAGTTAAGATAATGTGCGATATGGAAAGAAAATCCAGGCTTTTTGGGAGGTGAGAGGCAGCAGAGTGCATGCACGCTGCTAAAAGTCTTCCTGGTTCTTTAAGCATCAGCTCCCCGCGATAAGTTTGAGAGTGCTACAGTTGTAAAATCTGTTTTTACCTCTGAAGGATGCTCTTTTCCTTCATTTAAATTGCCCGTCGGCTGTTACAGAAAGAAATGTTGAGTTTTATCAGCTGAAGATGCACGATTTGTGGGAAATGATCCATTCACGGGTGCTTTCTGGTTCTGTGCGACCTATTGTCTATAAAAATGGGGATCAGCTGGTGGGTTGGGATCAAGTGGCGCACAACTCATTATTTTAACAATAGGGGCTCGGCTTGGGAGGTTGCCTAGGGAATTGATTTAATGCTGCTGTCCTTTCAGCCGTTGAGGCGGGTGTCCCGCCATGACTTTGATCAAAATCACCGGGATTTGAGAAGGAGAATAAAATTTTCACTCCATAAAAGCAAAGGAGAGGTCAGCTGCTATCAACAGCTCCCAGTTTTGCATGAGCTGATCTGTAATTTAAAACACTGTCAAGAAATACCCGTGACACTAAAACAGTTTCACGAGCATCAAAATGTAGAACGAAAATTAGTCCTCTGTTCAAGATTTGGCTTCCCCTTATTTCTGGGAAAGGCTTTAAGCCGTGTGTTTCTGTTGGCTCTACAAAATAATCTTTCTATAAACGGAACAGTTTTCCTTTAATGAAATCTGAACAGGCTGAGTTTTTTTCTAAAGGTGTCACCCAAGATCCAATTCAATTTAAATTGATAACGTTGGTGGCACAGTCAGGGCACAGCCACGTGGGGTAGTGTGGTGGCGTGGAGATTCGTGTTGTTTGTTTGCTCTGGCCTTTTTAATAACTTTAAACAAGCCTGAATGTTAAAAAACCAAACAAAAACAAACTCTCCGAATTCGGAAAGCAAATGTCTATTTCCAGGTCTGCTGGAGACCTGCTGTACTGTGCACAGCAGGACAGCATTTTGTGCCTGTGCCTTCAGAGGAGGTGAGGCTGTCAGGTCTGATTGCCCGGGGGTTCTTACAGGAACTCAGGGACCCAAGGGTGACCCTGGGTGCTGCGGGTGTGCTGGGCTCTGGCACTGAGGGTGCTGGGCCGTGGCACTGAGGGTGCTGGGCTGTGGCACTGAGGGTGCTGTACAGGCTGGGCTGGGCTGTGGCACTGAGGTTGCTCTAAAACTGTGCTGTGTGGCACTGAGGGTGCTGTACAAGCTGGGCTCTCTGGCACTGAGGGTGCTCTAAAACTGTGCTGTGTGGCACTGAGGGTGCTGTACCAGCTGTGCTGTGTGGCACTGAGGGTGCTGTACAGGCTGTGCTCTCTGGCACTGAGGGTGCTGTACAGGCTGGGCTGTGGCACTGAGGGTGCTGTACAGGCTGGGCTCTGGCACTGAGGGTGCTGTACAAGCTGTGCTGGGCTCTGTGGCACTGAGGGTGCTGTACCAGCTGTGCTCTCTGGCACTGAGGGTGCTGCACAAGCACTTTGGTGCCGTTTCCCTCGTGGCACAGCAGATGCTCAGCCTGCCCTGAGCAGCCCTGGCTGTTGCACTGGGAGGTGTCAGAGGCTCTGGCCAGCAGCCAGTGGCTCCCTGGGCAGTGGATTCACTGGTTTGAGCCCGTGGCTCCGGGCTGTGCCAGTGACACGGCTGGTTTTGTTTCCCAGCCCAGGAGCAGAAGGTGTTTCTGGTGCAGCCCTGCGGGGGTCAGCTGGTGCCAGACTGAGCTAACGGCCAGCAGGGAGCTGTGTGCTCCTGGGTACTCCTTCGGGTCTGTTTTCCTCCCTTCTTGTTTATTTTTGGAAGCTGGAACTGTTTTCTGTAACAAAGGTGGCTTTCTTGTTCCAATCTCCATGGTCACGGCGGGCACTGTTGTTGCTGCAGAGATCTCAGCTTGGCCTCTGCTCTCCTGACTTTGGAGCCTTTTGCTGCTCATCTACACCACAGAAGGATGGTCCAGGTGTACCTGGGGGGCTGACAGTGATGTGGAGCACAGATCTGAGGGGTGGCAGGGCAGGCTGGGGGCTGCACAATGTGAGGAATATCTGACACTGCACATGGGTGCTCACAAAGGTTCCCCAGGGACAGTGAAGTGCAGAGGAGGGGCAGGCAGAGGAGGGCACAGTTTGGAGCAGACGCCTGTTGCAGGGCTAGAAGAAGCAGGGCACAGGGTGCTGAGGATGCCACGTGCCCTGGTTGAGGCTCAGTCAACCACTGGAGGATGTAAAACCACTCCAAGGGTGTTTGGTGTGTGTGTTACAGGTCTTGGCATGAGGAGCCCGTGTGAGTCTCTTCAGGCTGAAGTAACTCACTGCTGCTTGCAAGAAGCTTCAAGTGCAGGCAGGCAGTGGTGCAGAGTGGTGTGTGCTCTGTTACAGATGTGATTTATTGGGACTGACATGGAGTTCCTGTTTCTTGGCACACTGAGTGTCAGCTGGGATGGTGTGGGTCACACCAGGCACTGCTGAGCCCCAGAGCTTCTCCTTCTCTGCTTGGCTGTTCTTCCACCCACAGGTGAAAAAAAAAAAAAAGGAAGAATGTTAGCAATTACCAACTGTGTTAATTGATGTTCAGCACAGAGGATCTTATGGTGTGAAATGCCCACTCCTGGGGGAGCCACACACACACACTGGCCAGGGACACAAGGTGCAGGTCATCCATGTCCCTGCCTCAGACGTGGCTGCATTGGCACAATCCTTTCCAGGTGTCCTATTTCATCCCCACAGTTTATCACACTGTGAGCTGTCTCTGTACATTTCAGATTTTCATTTACAGAAAGACTCCTGCATTCATTTGCAGTTTGAAACTCTCTGTGCAGTGAACCCAAGCCTGATTTGGATTGGGTGTACAGAGCTGGCAGAAAGGTGTGCAGAGCACTGAGGTCTGTGTAAGGAAAACATGGAAAACTCTCTGTCATATTTACCCATCCCATGTGTGGTGGGATGAGTGCTACCCTGACCAGGGTGTGCCAGGCAGGTGCCTGCTGAACCTCAGAGGCAGCAGCACGCTGCCCTCCTGCACATAATTCCTTAAAGAGGAGGAAAACAAATTCCATCTAGGCTTCTGGAGGAATGGGGAGCAAATGCTAATTCCCTTTCAGGGTCCGTTGCCATGGGGAGTGGGTTCAAATCCTTTCTAATGCCTTCCTCAGCAGCAAGTTGTGCTGACACATGCTTTTCATGGCTTCCAGAAGGAGAGGGGGAACAAAAGCTGCATGGGAATGAGAGCCCAGGAGCAGCAGGGGCTGTGTGGGCTGGCTGGGCTGGCACAGGTAGGGGTGTCCTTGGCACAGGGAGCTCAGCCCCGTGTCCTGCCTGCCTGGCAGGGCTGGTGAGGGGAAATTGGGTGCCAGACCCTGCTCTGGGGCTGTGCAGGGAGCCCAGCCTGTTCCTCGTGCTCCTGAAGAGCAAATCCTGGGAATTTATCCTCTAGCAGGGCCCAAACTGGTGCAGGCAGGGCTGGGCTGAGCCTCTGTCCTCATCTGCTGAGTGATGCAAGATGTATTTAGTGCTTTACTGGGGGCATAGCCAAAACACCAGATTAAACCCAGTAAAATTCTCTAAAAATCTGCATTTTCAGTAAGTGTGCTCTATCTAAGAGCATGCAAGTGCAGTATCTGCATCCCAAACTCCGTTGTGATGGGACATCTCTGGATGGTGAGTTTGCAGCAGCTCCAGGGAAATGCACAGGATGTGTTTCTGTGCTCCTGCTCTGGCTCACCCCTTCACACACCTTTGGTGCCAGCACAGCTGCTCTGGCCTCTTGGCACATTTGATTAGGGATCTCATCTGTCAGAAAAACAAACCAAGCTAAAATCTCTGCTTTTGTTCCTCCAGACCAGTTCCTAGAGAAATAAGAAAAGGATCCCATACTGGATGGTTTTATTTTCTATTGCCAAGTATTGTTGATGTTTTTTCCATGCTGGAAATATTTATGGTTAAATATTTGCTGTTCAAAGGGGATTGTAACACTGAGGATATTTTTTAAGCTTTTTGTTTCATACAAGATGCTTTAACTCTTGAAAGTAGCCATACATTAATGACATAGTAATACCATAGGTAGATGAAACTTTGTTTTGTAAGTATGAAAATTATATCAATTTGTTGGAAGAAAGTCTTTTTGTGTCAGCAGTATGGAACTTCCATCTTGTGTGCCTTGCCTATTCTGCCTGGCTCCCATATGTGTAACTTTAGCAATGTTTATGCAAGTTATTTTGAGTGAATGATGATATTTGATTCTGATTGAAGTGGAGATTTGCACAGATGATGTGTGGAACCCTTGGAGCCTGGCTTGTGTGACAATTAAATCTAAATCTGCATGAATTCAGACCAGCTTAAATGCTTAGCAATATTTGGGTGACTGTTAGTGGCTTAGTGGAATAAGAAGCCCAAGACTGCAGATGGGTGGATGCCCCATGGAATATTGTCATATTAGGGTTTTTTAATCTCTTCAGATTTGTGCTTTTTAGGTCTAACTATGGCTAAGCTTTTCATCCAAGAATTTCTTTGGTTTGTGGGTACTGTTTCAAAAAACCCAGCCCCTGTTGTGCAGAGCTGGTCTCTGAAGTTTGAGGGCTGTTCTCCTTTGGTTAGAAGGGAAAAACCTGGACTGGGAAGTTGCTGTTGGTGGCTACTGATTAACCAGGAGAGAGCCTGCAGCGTGTTTCAATAAGGTCCAGGGGAAGGAAGCTGGTGAGGGGGTGAGGTTTCCTGGCTGCCTGCTGATGATGTGTGAACAGAAATGCAGGTGATCTCCCTCCCCCTGGTCAGTACCTGCTGTTGCTAACACCGGTGTAACCCAGGGCTGAGCCCTGGGGACATGTCCTGGACAAGGGCTGTGTGCTCTGCAGGGTGCTCACCCTGCTGCTGAGCGCTGATGGCACCTTGGGAAATGATGTGGAGCTTGATGGAACATTGCTTTATTGAGCTAAGAACTGCAGGGAAAACCCAGTGATCCCTGTGGGCAGCCCCTGCTCTGCCCCTGAGGAGAGCGAGTGAATCTCCTGCTTATTCTCAAACTGAGGATAAAACACTTCACTTCCTCCCTTCTAATAACACTGGAGGTTTATTGTGAGGCTGAATTGCTTAGGTTTCCAATACCACTTCAGGGTTCTCCAGGGGAAGTTCAAAGTGGCATTTGTCCTTTGGTGTTGTTTTCTGTTTGCAGTGGCTGGGAGGTGGCTGCCCACACGAGGTGGTGTCATCAGAGATGCTGCATGCCCCTCCACAATCCCAGCTGCCATCAAGCCCAGCCTTTCTCTCTGGACTCTGTTCCTGCTGCTTAGTGCCAGCCAGATGGTCTGTCCTCCCTCCCACCCTGAGATCTCTAAAGCTCATCAGAGGGCTCTGGCCATGGCTGGGCTGTTGCAGCATTTCCATCACAGCATTATTTCCACCACACACTTGGGGTGGCCTTTGTGTGACTCTGGATTGCTTTTCTCATTTCTTACCTTTTTTAAAAATTAATATTATTTTTGGTTATGTTTTCCTTTATGTCAATTGGAGAGCCCAGTATCTCTGAACCAATTTTTATGCTAAAATTTGTCATTTATGGGCACAAGCTTCCAAAATCAGTAGCCCACTTAATATTCAGTGTTTTCTGGACTTTCCTTTAATTACCAGGAACATGAACGTTATACACTATTAGGGGCAAAGGAAAGGAATTATTTTTTTATAAATCATGCTTCCCATGTGTGTTCACTGGGTAGATCTGAGCTCTGAAAGTGGAGCTGTGGTTTTCTCTGAGAGAAGTGCCAGTGTCCTGCCAGTGCCCTGCCAGTGTCCTGCCAGTGCCCATGCCTGCCCTGCCATCAGGAATGATCCCTGGTGCTGGAGCTGTGGTTTGGTCTGAGGGAAGTGCTGGTGTCCTGCAGCTGTGCCCTGCCATCAGGAATGATCCCTGCTCCTGGGGCTGTGGTTTAGTCCACAGGGACAGTGTCAGTGTCCTGCAGCTCTGCCCTGCCATCAGGAATGATCCCTGCTCCTGGGGCTGTGGTTTAGTCCACAGGGACAGTGTCAGTGTCCTGCAGCTGTGCCCTGCCATCAGGAGCAATCCCTGGTGTCTGATGCAGTCTCTGCTGTCACCTGTGCAGTGCCTGGGGCACCACAGGGCCCAGGGCAGGTGAGAAGGGGCACAACCAGCACTCAGTGCTGCTCTGAGGGCTGCACTGGGCTCAAAGCCCTTCCAGGCCGTGTGCTGGTTCCCCCTTCACCCTGGGCCCCTGCTCAGTGTCCAGGTCAAACACTGCACACACACATCTGGGCTGTGCTACTGCTCTGCAGGGCTGCTCTGTGCTGAGCCTTTCCAACTGTGCTGCAGCTCTGCAGGGCTGCTCTGTGCTGAGCCTTTCCAACTGTGCTGCAGCTCTGCAGGGCTGCTCTGTGCTGAGCCTTTCCAGCTGTGCTGCAGCTCTGCAGGGCTGCTCTGTGCTGAGCCTTTCCAACTGTGCTGCAGCTCTGCAGGGCTGCTCTGTGCTGAGCCTTTCCAACTGTGCTGCAGCTCTGCAGGGCTGCTCTGTGCTGAGCCTTTCCAACAGAAGGTTGCAGAGAGCAGCTCAGCCTGCAGCTGCTGGTGACAGTGCTGTGATTCCCTGGAATGAGGGAATTCCCTGTTCCCTGGCAGCACACAGCCTGTTCTGTGAGAGAGGGGAAGCTGCAGAACACAGAGGGGTCAGGCATTGCTCTTGGTGCTGAGTGTCCTGCCATGAGAAGCATCTCTGCCAGCCCAGGCAGGGCATGTGCATCTTGTGCTGCCTTCAGAATGCCTCACACATTCATTTCCACTGCTTTCAGAATCAAATAGCTTCATAAAGCATGTGTAGAATGAAACACTCCTTGTGAGGAGTTTACCCACTTTCTGATAACAGAGGATCATATCTGTTCATCTCACCTGTGTCTGCACTGTTTATTCATGTGTGCACACGTAAATATAAGTTCACCTTGTATCAAAGTTGGATACAAGGAATAAGTTATAAGTTCCTTATAGGTTAAAAGTTAACTTATTCCTTGTATCCAACTTTGAGCAATACCAGCTTACTTCTATTAATAACAAGCAATACCAGTTAACTGATACTGCTCAGTTATTAATGGAAGTATCCTTCCATGAATAGTTATTAAGTATCCTTCCATTAATAACTCTCTTGTAAAGTACAGCCCTGTACAACTAATCAAGGCTCTTTGGAAGAGTGTCTCTCGTGGAACGCAGTGCTCAAAGCACAAAAATAAGGCAGCTGACAGGTTTAATGGAAATGAATCAGCTAAAATAGCAGATGCAGCTCTCTCAAGGTGCTGTGTTTCTGCACAGCACATAATGGACACCTTTCTCAACCTCCAAATTACAAAGTAGGTGGATTCCTGACACGCTGCACTAGCATCTCTGCTCTCAGGTAGTAGAGCACCAGTTATTTTACCTTTTGGAATGAATGTGGAAGGCTCAGGGCTGAACGTGCAGGAATTTTGCTTATTGTGAAAATGATACCCCAAGCTGAGAAACCTGCAGAGTGGAAAAGTGAGGAGTGTTTTCAGCTCTCTCTGAATTGGCTGCTTTATCAAGCTGGTTTTGAACCAAGATTTATATCTGGTCAGGATTTTGGTAACTTTTTGCCAAAATAGTTTTGTTGTTGCAGTCCTAATTAAACCTAATTATATACTTATGGACACTTTTTACTCTAATAATTTATTCTAGATGTATAAAATAAGTGATACAGGTGCAGCCTGCATTTTAGTCGGTGGCATAGACAGAATGTCCTTTTTATCTTGTATTGAAATGATGCAAATTTGTATACAGTTAAGTTCCTAAGTGTGTGTTCCTTTGAAACGATGGTATTTGGCCCAAGTGTGGGGTTGGTTGGGATTTTGTTTGCTTTTTTTTTGTACTATGGGGTAAGGCATGATCTTGGCTGGGCTCTCCTGGAGCCCTGTAAAGTAAATAACTTTGGGAACTATCCAAAAAACTGCTGGTACTTCTTGGGAAGGTTTTCTTGTGGGATGTTTGTGTCAGCTGATGCAGCCTGGGGAGCGTGCCCTCATCCCTGATGTGCCCGGGAGAACCTTTGTTCCGAGGGGCCGCCGCGGTGTGGGAGAACCCTTTGTGAGGAACAAAGGAGGATTGTGTCGGCCGCGCCGGGAGAGGGAGGGGAGGGGGCTCAGGGGCTCTTCCAGAGGCGCTGCAGGGCGGCATTGACGGCCCCAGCTCCCTGCGAATGTCCGGCATTGACAGCCCCAGCTCCCTGCGAATGTCCCCTGTGATACGGCATTGACAGCCCCAGCTCCCTGCGAATCTCCCCTGTGACACGGCATTGACAGCCACAGCTCCCTGTGAATCTCCCCTGTGACACGGCATTGACAGCCCCAGCTCCCTGCGAATCTCCCCTGTGACACGGCATTGACAGCCACAGCTCCCTGCGAATGTCCGGCATTGACAGCCCCAGCTCCCTGCGAATCTCCGGCATTGACAGCCCCAGCTCCCTGCGAATGTCCCCTGTGACACGGCATTGACAGCCCCAGCTCCCTCTGAATCTCCGGCATTGACAGCCCCAGCTCCCTGCGAATCTCCCCTGTGATACGGCATTGACCATTGACGGCCACAGCTCCCTGCGAATGTCCCCTGTGATACGGCATTGACAGCCCCAGCTCCCTGTGAATGTCCCCTGTGATACGGCATTGACGGCCACAGCTCCCTGTGAATGTCCCCTGTGACACGGCATTGACAGCCCCAGCTCCCTGCGAATCTCCCCTGTGACACGGCCACAGCTCCCTGCGAATCTGCCCTGTGACACGGCATTGACAGCCCCAGCTCCCTGCGAATCTCCCCTGTGACACGGCATTGACAGCCCCAGCTCCCTGTGAATCTCCGGCATTGACAGCCGCAGCTCCCTGCGAATCTCCCCTGTGACACGGCATTGACAGCCCCAGCTCCCTGCCAATCTCCCCTGTGATTGATACGGCATTGACAGCCCCAGCTCCCTGCGAATGTCCGGCATTGACAGCCCCAGCTCCCTGTGAATCTCCGGCATTGACAGCCCCAGCTCCCTGCGAATCCCCCCTGTGATACCGGAGAGGTCCGTGCGGGAGCTGGGTGCGAGATAAGATCTGCTTTTATTGTGTGCAAATTCTTGGAGGTGAATATTTGGTATGGTTTCCTTAATTAAAACACGATGCCTCTTGGGCTCCTGTAGCCTAAAGCAGAAAGCCTGGCTGTAGGGTGGACTGTGGTTATTCCTGTGCTTTAAAAGTGACCAACAGCTTGTGCCTTACTGCCTGAGGCAGGGTGGCCTCCGTGCAGGCTGTGAGGAAAGGCGTGGGTGGCAAGGGTGAAAGAGCAGGAGATGTAGAAGGTGAACCTGGCAGAGGTGGTGGGTATTGCTGCTTGGGCTCCAGAGCTGGGAGAACATGCCTTTAGTGTATACAACCCACGGTCCATACCCAGAACACGCCCTCAGTGGAGCCTGGGGGTGTTTTAGGATGGAGCAAAGCACAGACAGGTGTTTGTGGCTCCCACCTGCAGCAGAGCATCCACACCGTGCCTGCTGGGACTGCCCAGGGACACTGGGACTGCCCTGTGGGTGTCCAACCCTTGCAAATCAGCACTGACACCGAGGCTGCGTGGGGACAGGGGAAATGTTCTCCAGGGGACAGGGGAAATGTTCTCCAAGGGACAGGGGAAATGTTCTCCAAGGGACAGGGGAAATGCTCTCCAAGGGACAGGGGAAATGTTCTCCAGGGGACAGGGGAAATGTTCTCAGGGGACAGGGGAAATGCCCTCCAGGGGACAGGGGAATTTTCTCCAGGGGACAGGGGAAATGTTCCCCAGGGGACAGGGGAAATGCTCTCCAGGGGACAGGGGAAATGTTCTCCAGGGGACAGGGGAAATGTTCTCCAGGGGACAGGGGAAATGCTCTCCAGGTCCCTCTGTTCCTTTGTTAGCTGGCTGCACCCCGGGAATGGATTGTGGCTAAATTGGTCGTTAGGGATCAGAGGAGTCCTGTTGGCTGGGATTTCAGATTGTTTGTTGTCCTTTTTGTTTTGAATGAAATGGATCTGTGTCCCTCAGCAGAGGGCAGGCTCTTCATGTGCTGTGGTGCTTCATTTGGGGGTGGCTTTGTCACTGAGGCCCCCTGGCAGTAGTTTAGTGAGGAGATTTGGGTGGCAGTGTCCTCACATCCTGCTGGAATTGCTCAGATAAAGACAGTTGGAGCTGTTTGTGCCAAGTGTGGGCGAGCAAGCAGCTGGGTTGACCAGAGTGAAGGTGGGAGGGAGATAAAATGGGAGACCAAAGTGGGCTTGTAACAGGAAGGGGTGTCTGGATTGCTGAAACCAGAACCTGAACTTCATAAAATAGCAAAGGGAGAAGGAGGATCCAGTGAAAGGATTTGGTGTCAGGACAGGAGATTAAGAATTCCATGGCTTCAAAGAAGTATGAAATGCTGGTGTGTCTGCCTGTAGCCATCAGTGTTAATTTTGGGTGGCTGATGTAAGCCAAGCTGCCTGTCCATGGGCGATTTCATCCCCAGTGCCTCAGGCCAGTGTCAGCCAAGGGCAAGGGCACAGGGGCCCTGTGTCCTCGTAACTCTGCTCTGGTCTCCAAATCAGGGGATGATTACCTCTGAGTCACCTCTTTAATTACTATAACCTTCACTTGGGGAGGATTTATAGCTCTGTGGTGTTGTCAGATGTGTCTGTAGCCTGTTAATAATGGGCCAGCATCACTGAATGGATTAAATTGATCGTGTCTCCAGGCCCCACAGTGGCCTGCGGTGGCTGGGGGGTTGATGGTGACAGAGGTGACAGAGGTGCCCATTGCTCCCTGCAGCACCCTGGCAGTTGCTGGCTGGTGGCACCAGTGCAACACAGCTTGGCTCCATCCAGGTGATGTGTCCGTGCCCTTTGCCTGCACGTCCGTGGGGATGGGCACGTTTGGAGAGTGAAGAACTCCCTTTGTTGTCATCTTTGTGTGAAGCCGATGGAGCATTTTGGATGAAGGGCTCAAATAACTACAGTGGCAGCAGTAGTTGTGGACATTTTCTGTAAACTAAGCCCCAGTTACCCATTCCCGTTTCCCTTGCAGGGTCAGAGCCTTTGATGGTGAGCGGGAAGCTGCCTCACGATGAGTTACTGGAGTCTGGATAAGAAGAGCTGCCTGCAGTACTGCCGGCACTTCCTAGCGGACAACGGCGCGTTCCACGGTGAGTCCCGGTTACTCTGCATTTCGGCTCTCGGTGTTTCCCGCTGCCGGCGGCCCCTGACGTTCCGAATGCCCGGGGTGTCTCCTGGGCACGCTGCTCCGGGGAGCGGGGCCGAGCCCGGCCGTGCCCGCTCCGCTCGGGGCGCGCTCGGGGCGTGCGGGACCCCGGGAGCGCGGGGGGAACGGCGGGGCTGCGGCGGCACCGCCAGGGGGCGCTCCGGGACCGCCGCCCCCGGTACCGGCTCCGACCGATCCCCCCCTGATGCCACCGACGTCTCCCGATACCGGTTCTGAGCAATCCTCCCCCGGTCCGACCGATGTGCCCTGGTACCAGCCCCATCTGATCCCCCCCAGTCCGATCGATGTCCCCCGATATGAGCGATTTACCCTGGTACCGTGTCCGACTGATCCCTCCCAACTGGACCGACATCCTCCACTACCGGGCCCGACCGGTCTCCCCCGGCCCTGCCGGGGCTGGGTCTGACTGATTTCCCTGGTATCACTGATCTCCTCCGGTGTGGCTGGGGATGAGTCCCCCCGATCCCCCCGGGGGCTGCCCGGCTGGATCTGCCAGCGTCGGACCGACCCCCGGGTCCCCCCAAACCCCCCCGGTGCTGCCGGGGCTGGATCCGACCGATTCCACTGGGTGCCACCGATATCCCCCGGGGTGGGGTCTGACCGACCCCCCGGTCCCACTGATCCCCCCGGTCCCACCGATGCCCCGGTCCCACTGATCCCCCCGGTCCCACCGATCCCCCCTGGTGCTGCCGGTGCTGAGGTCGGAGGGTCCGACTGACCCCACTGGGGTCTGCCTGTGCCCCGATGCCCTGGCCCCGGGCCAGGCAGAGCTGTGGGGCTCCGTGGAGCACCGAACCCCGCAGAGGAGCTGCAGCTCAGCTGGTGACAGAGCTGTTGGGGTGGGTGCTCCGGTGGCAGAGCTGTTGGGGTCGGTGCTCCGGTGGGGTGGCAGAGCTGTTGGGGTCACTGCCCCGGTGCCAGAGCTGCTGGGGTCACTGCTCCAGTGGCAGAGCTGTTGGGGTGGGTGCTCCGGTGGCAGAGCTGTTGGGGTGGGTGCTCCGGTGGCAGAGCTGTTGGGGTGGGTGCTCCGGTGGCAGAGCTGTTGGGGTGGGTGCTCCGGTGGCAGAGCTGTTGGGGTGGGTGCTCCGGTGGCAGAGATGTTGGGGTCACTGCTCCGGTGACAGAACTGTTGGGGTGGGTGCTCCGGTGGCAGAGCTGTTGGGGTCACTGCTCCTTGTGCCTTGGGTGACATGGGCTGGGGGCTCCAGCAGGTCTGCTCTAATCAGGCAGCTGGACCTGTCTGTCTGCTGAGGGAGGGACTCCTAAAGCTGCTCTGAGACACACACACCTTGTGTTCTTTATTCCAATGAGGTCAGTAATTAAAGCCCATCACCGGGGCAGATTTATGGCACTATTAATAACAGCGGCATGGAATGGCTTGGAATTAAAGATAGAAATGCTGATCTCATTCACAGCAAAGGTGATTTTTTTCCCTAGAGAACATACAGCTCCATTTGCAGTGTGTTTGTCAGGACTGGAGAGGTTTGCAGCCCACTGTAAAACAAACTGTATCTGCATTTTTGTCACTGTGGTTATGTCACCATTTATGAAGTTGATGGCTTAGTGGGAGAATTAATCATTTGTCAGTCTGTGAATCTTCCTAATGAAAGCCAGTTCAGAGAGAGCCCCATTTTTCCCTGTACTGCTTTTTTCCTTGCCCACGAGCACTTCTAGTCCTATTTGGGACACCCAAAGAATGTTAATAACTTTCTGTAAGTAAGTCTGACAGTGGTGTTGTCACATTAATTCAAGTGTGTGCTGCACTTGGGACTTGTGTTAGAGGGAGAGTGCTGTCATCTCCAGGCAGAACCATTCTGCTTCTCCAATGAAATGAATTTGTTCCTGGCATTTTTCAGGCCACTCGAGTGGTCCCACTGGTTTTGGTGGGATCATGTTCCTTCAGAGCTCCCTCTGACCCCGTGGAAGGGATGTGTTCACCCGGGTGCCCCTGGGCCCCGTGGCAGTGTTGTGGTGGATGCCTGTGAATCCCTGTTCTTCCCAGGCAGCTCCAGTGTGGGACTGGAGCAGGCACAGGGGTGTGGATTTGCAGGTCTGCCACTCCAGAATAGTGAAAGAGGAGTCTGGGCCATGCCCTGAGACCTGAGGTGTGTTTCACTCAGAGCAGCCCCTCACCTTTATCCTGCTAATGGTGCAAAGGCTGGATAATGATCCATCAGACAGAGTCCAGCAATCCATGAACAGCTATTGAGGGATGAGTCTGCAAAGTGATAATCATCTACAGCCCAGGGCATAATTAGCAGGAATCCTGCACCAGAAAGATTTCATGGCCTAATTTATCTATCTTTGATTGATGACCAGAAAAGATTAACTATTTTTCCCTGGCAGAATCCATCAGGGCTTCCCATTTGTCTCCTTTAACCTGAGCAGGACACTGCAGGACAGCTCCTTTCCCTGTGGGGGCTGCAGACAGTGACAGAGGTGACAGTCCCACAGCGTGGGTCAGGACGTGTGCCTGTCCCAGGAGCAGTGTGGGCTATGCTGATAATTCAGGATAGGGCTGTGCTGATAATTCAGGATGGGGCTGTGCTGATAATTCAGGATGGGGCTGTGCTGATAATTCAGGATAGGGCTGTGCTGGTAATTCAGGATGGGGCTGTGCTGATAATTCAGGCTGCTCACATTAACCAGTGCACCCTCACTGGGAGCATGGGGCAGGTCAGTGGCATCAGGGCTGTCTGGGGTGATTGTCTGCCACTGAACCTGGAGCTGGAGGAACTGCTGCACCCTGGGGCAGCCCAGGTGAAAACAGCCCACAGGGCAGTTGGTGTTCTTGAAAACCATGGGAGTATCCTTAGGAGAAATGGAAGTGTCTGCAGAGGTGCACAAGAGGAATTTTGCTGGTGTTTTCTTCACACCCTTGTGGCACCTGCATTAGTTTAAAGCACCTGAGCAGATGGGGTTCCATTTGTTCACCTCCTGCTGAGGAGTTCAAATGCAAGAATTCATGGACTGCATTAATAAAAATACTGAAGCTCTGTGTCTATTTGGAGTAGTTTAAACAAAAGACCGCCAACAAAACCCCAAACGAAACCAAACCTCCCCAATAAAACCAAAAGGAAAAAGGCTCAGCTTGCAGCAGAAGCACCCAGCTGAGGCTGCAGTCCTGTTGCAGGGCAGTGCCCCTGCCCCGTGGCTTGCAGCAGTGTGGGATGTCACATCCCTGCAGGTGTCCAGGGCTGCAGGGGCTGGGAGCACCCTGGGGCAGTGGGAGGTGTCCCTGCCCGTGCAGGGGGTGGAACAAGGTGAGCTTGAGGTCCCTTCCAAGCCAGAGCACTGTGGTTCTGTGACCTGCTGGAGGAAGATGCAGTTCTGAGCTCTCAGGAAGGGGAAGGTGTTGGTGCCACAAGGCCCAGCCCAATGCAGCTCTGGGCTGCATTTGAGCAGAGAGAGGGGTACAGGAGGGGAGATGAGAGGGGTCAGGCTGGTTTAGTTTGGGGAATCAAAGATTGAGAGGGGATGTGACTGCTGGCTCTGAGTGCATTGCAAAGGGAAAGCTCAGGGAGGAAAAGGCTTATTTGAGCTGATGGGGGAAGGTGGCACCAGAGCAAGTTGAAAATGGTCCACGAGTATATGAAACAGGCCCAGGAAAAACTGAGGTGTTTTGAGTGGGAGATTGACAGGTTTTGGAAAAATTGTTACAGCATTGAATTTGTGCTCTTGCTCTGAAATTGTAAATGTGGTTAGCAGGCAGTGTATTGACTAATGGGAAATAAGGCTGAAGAACTCTCTGTGGTCCCAGTTCAATCCCTGTGTCCAGTGAGCCTCAGCTACCAGCAGCAGTGCTCCCATTCCATTCAGGCTGCTCTCTGCTGTTTTGATGGTGTTTGAGGCCCTGGCAGGCTGGCACACAAGCAGCATTGATACACAACTGTGGGGCTTTCCACAGGGCTCTGGTGGGCTGTCTTTAAATAATGACTGAGATTCATGTGTGTAATGAAGTACTGGGTGCATCCACACTGCCTAAGGCTCTCTCATCATTTATAATTTTATTAAGAAAAGCTGCTAGCGGATGCATTTGCAGGATATTAAAATTCTTATCTGTTTATGTCTGAAATTTTTGGTTGCAGAAGTGGAGGTTGCTGCTGTGCCTTGTACTCTGGGGAGTCTTATCTGCCCAGAAGCAAAAATGTCAGTTTTCTTCAGCAGCAGCAGCAGTGAGATACAGCAGTGTGTGTGCACACAGAGAATAACAGACCAGGCAGGGGCTGGGGGTGAGCTGTTTTAGCAGTTTCTGCAGAACAGAGAAGACAAGCAATTAGAATGTTTGGAATAGCCTTGAGGATTTGATGAACCCACTTTCATTTCCTTCCTCTTGCAAGCAATTCCAAAATACAAAGTACAGCATCCCTCTAGGCTTGGAAGAAGAGATTTTTTTTATTATTTTTGCAGGGTTTTAAGCTGTAGATGTGCATCATGTTTTGTTTGTTTGCTGGCAGTAGCAGTGTAGGAATGGCTGTGCTGTCAGAGCAAACATCCATTTAACTTTGCTGCTAGATGGTCGGGGCTAGAAGTATAAAGGGAAAAAAGCCCAAAGTGTACAGAGCAGCCCTTCCTGTGGCTCCCAGTCAGCAGGGCAAGTACTTCCCCAGCCAAAACTGCATCTAGGTAATTCCAGTGTTTTTCACTGCATCTGATAGTTTTATTTTTTTCCATAAGATTTTTGTAATTCACTTATGCTTGTGACAATCTGTGGGAATTAACCCCAGAACTCGTGGTGGTTGGTGTGGGCCCTGTGGCTGGAGGGAAGCAGGGATGGAGCAGGTTGTGTCTCCCCTTGCAAAGGGAATTGCCTGGAAGGTGGCAGTGGGTCTGAGCCTGGCAGGTGACACAGGTCCTTGAGTCCTGTTGGGCACACCCTGGTGGCTTTGGCTGTCCCACATCCTGATGAGGAAACCACAGAGAGCCTCTCCTTGCTGCAGGGGCCTCAGACTTCCGTGCCCAATGAGAAGATGAAATGCCTTCTGCTGTCCTTTTTATGCAGTCAAACGGGCTGTTCTGGTTATTGGAGCACAAGAGTTTTGGGGGAGCATCCTGGGGCTTTGCCAGGTTGCACAAATCCTTCAGGCTGATGTTTGCTGATGGGCAGAGCTCTGTGATTAGCTCTGCTGGACCTCGTGCAGGGCTGGGGGCACAGCTGCAGATGCCAGCTGTGGCTGCAGGATTCAGCCTTGCATCTGCAGTCACTTCAGATGGAGGTCCAGAATGGTGCTGGGAAAGCAGAACGGGTTGGCAGTGCAGGAATTTGGGGTTGGGGTCACGTTCTGATTTATGTGAAATACCCACAATCCATTCCTTGAGACAAACAGGTGTAAATGGAAAGGTGTTTGCAAGAAGAGCATTAAGGAATTAATGCACTGAAGTCCACTGAGGTTAAAAAGGATCTGAAGTGCCTGAAGAAACTCTCTCTGCTTTGCTCAAGAGCTGTGTCTGTCTCTGCATCTGTTAATGAAAGCAGGAGTCTCATGTGGATCTGTCTCCAGACAATGTTTCAGGTCCCTGTGTTCTAATGCCAAGTATTTTTCCCTTTTAATTTTTGTGTGTTTCTCAGCTTTCCACAGAACCATGTCTTCATTAACGATAAATGAGTTGATAAAAGCTTTAATCTGATAAAAATGACAAGTTTTCTGTGCAGCTGATACAAAGTTTTATTCACTGCTGGCTGACTTTTCACAAGGAGATTGTCTCACAGCTCGGATCTAAGATTACACTTGGAAGATGATTATGAGGATGTTGTTATCTCCTTATTTCATTATCTATTCCCTGTAAGAGGTGTTAGTTCTCTAATCAGCTTTTCTTGCTCTTTAGCAGAATTAGGCTTTGTGCTGCTTTCCAGCTATTTGACAGTGATAAAGGAAAACCCAACGAGCTAGAAAATGAACCTTCCTCTGATGCTGTAATTTCCAAACTGTTAGTTAAATCATAGTCTCATTTATTGGAAAATGGATATTTTGCAGTAGAACTTGCAGGGTTGTGTCTCTGTCCAGTAACCTGAGCCTCGTGAGGTGTGGGCAGGAAACCCAAGTGGGACAAACAGGGCTGGAGGTGAGGCTGTTACTGCTCCTGCCAGACCTCAGCTGGGACTGTGCAACACCCCAGGACAGCCCTGATGGCTGAAAGGACCTTGTCCTACAGTGACCATTGGTGGCAGTCAGCTACAGGTGAAGGGAACTGAGTTCTTTGTTCAGACACTTTAATTTGTCACCATCACCTCTGGGGCTGCTGGAGCTGGGTGAGCTGTGGCCCTGCAGAGCATTCCCAGCAGGAGAATGAGCCTGGGAGCCCTGGGAGTGAGGGAAAAGCCAAACCAACTGACAGGGCTTGGGATTAACTGCACAACCTGGCTTGACACTGAGGAGTTGTCATGGGGATTGATTTTGGAGATTTTTTGAAGTTGAATAAACCTACAGGTCTTATATACCATTTGGCACCTGTCAGCTGAATTACATAACATCTTCATTTGTTTGCTGTAGTGTTCTTCTAACCTATGTAACATGCTTGAATTTCTAAAGACATGTAGCATTTAGGCATGTCTGGTTTTAAAAGGAAGCTTATTTTGGAGACAAAATAATGAAGAGTGTATTGGTGATTGTGTAAGGTTTCTTACAGAGCAGCTGTGGCATTGAAGGTGCTTGTGTGTAGCTTGTATTATAATTACCAGAACAGTAGGAGTGTGAGTAATTTGCATTTAACACATTATCAAGTGCAATCTGATATATCAATAATTAAACTGTACAGCAGTGACAGTGGATTTTTTGTTGTTGAACTGCATAATTTCAATGCACTGGTAACATCTGGAGCCTTCACAGTGGTGATTTCAGCCATGAACGTGGTGGGCTGAGAACCAGAGCTGGGGTAATGCCATGGCCACCCCATTTCCCTTGTTCTGCTGGCAATGGGTGCCACTCCCTGCTCAGAGTGGGACTTGTGCCACCTCCTGCCATCCCCTGGCAGTGCCACTGGAGCCACAGCTGAGCAGCCAAGAGATCCTGCAGTGGGTCTGGGGTCTCGTTTCACATCCCAGGCTGCTGGGCATGGTCCATGGATGCCCCACAGAGTGCTGGGCTCCATCATGGGGCTGTGGGAAGGCTCTCTGTGTTACCAACAGCTAAGAAATAATGATTTCTTAGGAAGTAAAACATGTTGGATTTTGTCTCCCATCCTGCTGAAGTTCTGCAGGCATGTGGAACTATGAGGGGTGGTTTTTTTGAGTGGTTTTTATTTGTTTTCCTCCTCTGTCACGTTGTCACTCCTGTAACTTTTTCCTGGCCTGTGCTTGACGAATTCTGCCTCTTTTATTGTTGTCACAATGTTTAGGAATACAGCTGGGAATTCCTTTGGTGTGCTGATGTAAATGTCACAGTGGAAGAGCCAGCTGAAGAGGGAAAGAATTAGAAAATGCAATAAATGAAAGATGTGAAGCGTTGTATGTCGAGCTGACTTCATTCTTGCTGTGCTCTCCAGCCCTGTGAGCCCTTGTGCTCCGTTGTAAGGAAATGCAATTTATGAAGTCTGAATGCTTCTGCCCGTTGTTCCACACTGCCTTTAACCTGATTTCAGGAGCACGGGATGCCTTAGCCCAGCCCAGGGTTTCGCCAGGGGCACGGGGGGTTTCTATAGCCGCTGGCAGAGCTGATGCTCAGCGCCTCCCGGGGCACTCCTGCTCCTTGCCCTGCTCAGGGATGCACACACAGCCCGACCCGAGCGGTGTGAGCCGCAGCTGGGCTGTCCCTGCAGGGCGGCTGTTCCCGGAGCTGGGGACAGCGGGGCAGCGGCAGCAGGAGGGGCACGGAGCCGGGGCACAGGCACACAAAGGTGCTGGGGCTTCTCCGCTCCGGCTGCACATGCGGGGGTCACTCTGCAGCGGGCTTGGGTTTCCCCTCCCGCACCCAGCCTGCGTCACTCCAGCCGGAGCGCGGTAATCCCTGCCCGCCCCGCTGCCCGCGGGGTCCCTGCGCTCCCCGGGGCCGGCCACGCTCCGAGCCCGGAGCCCTTGAGGAGCCCGGAGTGCCTGCGGAGCCCGGAGCGCTGCCGGAGCCTTTGCGGAGCCCGGAGTGCTGCTGTGCCCGGAGCCCTCGCGGTGCCCGGATCCCCTTGTGGATCCCGGAGCCTTTGCGGGGCCCGGTGCCCGGAGCCCACAGCCCTTTGCGGTGCCCGGAGCGCCTGCGGAGCGCGGAGCGCTGTCGTGCCCGGAGCCGTCGCGGTGCCCGGAGCCCCTTGTGGAGCCCGGAGCCGTCGCGGTGCCCGGAGCGCTGCCGTGCCCGGAGCCCAGAGCCCTTTGCGGAGCCGTCGCGGTGCTCGGAGCCCTTTGTGGATCCCGGAGCCCTTTGTGGATCCCGGAGCGCTTTGCGGTGCCCGGAGCGCTGCCGTGCCCGGAGCCCCTTGTGGATCCCGGAGCCCCTTGTGGATCCCGGAGCCTTTGCGGTGCCCGGAGCGCTTTGCCGTGCCCGGAGCGCTGTGTGCGGGGCCGCGGGCTCAGCGCCGCCCCGCAGCTGCCCCGGCAGATGCTGCGCGCAGCCCGCGCTCCTCCAGCGGCAGCCGTGACCCGCTCTCCGCCCTGGATCCGTGCTGAGCACCGCCGAGGCTGCCTGGCTCATCCCGAGGAGCGGTGCTCGGCTGTGCTGCCCAGGATCGCTTGGCTCTGAAGGCATGAAGATCAAACTGAGCCTTTCCCGAAGGGAGAATTTCCGTTCTGCTTGCCAATAATGCCCGAGTTACAAATTTAATGGCAGACCTTGAAGTATATAAAAATTTAAGTCCAGAAAAAGGTAAGGATGTTTGAGTTTGGAATTGCCATAGGACGAGCTTGTGGTGTGTCTGGAAATAGTTATAGAAAAATCAGGGAACTTAACCCTTGGGTTTGGTAAATTGCAGTGTTTATGTGGACATTGTCGGTATAACAAGTGTGTGTCTATTCCTGAATGTTTAACAGGAAAACCTGGTGGGTTTGTATTGACTTGAAAGTCAATTTCTCTATGAAAACATGTAGCTTGTGTTTGAGATACTGCTCTTCTGATGAGAACAAACTGCACTTCTGTGTTAGCCTAAATTATTACAAATGTGTTTGCCTTGAATAAAAACATTCTTGACCTTTTCATCTGTTGGGAATTTTGCTGTGGCTTTCAGTGGAGAAGAGTTTGTTGGTTTTTTTTAGTAGCACTTATAAATAGTATAACACATTTGCAAGTAGTATGTAAAATTTGAATGAAAGCACTGGATAAAATATGTCTTTCCAAGAATTGCAGGAGATGGCACAAAAAAGGAAGACATCTTAAATAACTTTCTTCAGTATCTTGTAGTTTATAACATTAATATTTTTCAGTTTAAGTCAGTTCTGAATGGAAAGTGGCAGTTAGCTTAAGCCTCTAAGTGGATAGAGAGTGAATGCTGTAGAGAGAAGGAGAAATCATGGTAGATTCAAGTTAATTTTTGTATTTTGCTCATCCTTAAGGATGTTGGATTATGTTCTTTTAAAGAAAACACTTAGAAAATACATTTAGCATAAGAGCTTTCTAGCCAGAACTGCGTAGTGCAGAAGAAATTTTTGCGACAAGATTTGTCTTTAATTTGAAATCAAACAAGCTAATCTAAAATAAATCCATCAAAAGTCATGCATTATACTTTGAAATATTATCTTTCCCGCTATAAGATGTTAGAATATTTCAGGGCAGTGTTGGCAGTTGATACTTTTTTTCCTTTGTATCTGTCATGGTTGGTTTCAGTAGGTATTTTTTATCTGCTGGAAGTCTCTGGGAATAGGCACAGCTATTGTATAAAACCCAGAGCCTATTTTAGGAAAAGTGAGTTATTCCAGGATGCCCTGCGGGGAGGGCTGCTGGTGTGGGGTACCCAGAGCTCCCCATGGAGCTCTGCTGGCCCTGGCCAAAGGAGGGCAGGTGTTACTCCATCTGCCTTCCCAGTGAGCAGGTAATGGATATGGCCCCACTGAATAATTCACAGCAGCCAGCTCTCCTGGAGGGGCTGGACAGGCCTGCAAGGAAAGCATCAGGTTCACGTTTTGAGCCCCTTGGCCCTGGATGTGTGGGTAAGCACATTCCACACTGGAGAGCCCAGCTGAGGGTGGAGTTGTGCTCAGGTCATTCTGCTGTCCCTTCCTCGCCCAGGTGTGACAGCAAGGCCAAGTGCCAGCTGCTCATCCTTGGCTGTGGCAGTGCCATCTCTGTGTGGGGAGGGCAGCCAGGGCTGTGCAGCAGTGAGGGGCTGTCCCTGCTGTCCCTGGCTGTCCTGGGGTGTCCCTGGCACTGAGGTTTGGCTGCTCAGAGGGGGGGTCATGGCTGGGCTCCCCTGTGGCAGGGATGATGGCAGTGCCCTGTTTAATGTCCTTATTAGTGCTGCTTTGGGACTTCTGTGCCTGCAGCTGTCCAGGCACGGGGTGTGGGCTCTGGAATCCTGGTGTGTAAGGGAATTAGCCTGGAACAGCAAACTGGTCTGAGTGGATATGGCAGGCACCGATCTCCTGGGAGAACTTGGTCATCCACAGGTTTCACTCCAGTAAGTGCTTAATTCTGTCTCAGCATTAAATGCACTCAGCACATGCACACGGCAGCTGTGGCAGGTGAAAGGCTCCAGATGGTTTGGTGTATCCTGAGGAGGCTGCCCCGTGTTGCCCTGAGTGCTGCCTGACCCCAGTGGCACAGAGGGCACCACAGAGTGTCCCTGCATGCCCTGCTGAGGGTGCTGGAGCTGGGTGCTGATGGCTCCAGGGGCAGAGATGTGGCTGGCCAGGGAGTAACCAGGTTATGTGCTTGGTAACTGCTTAGTGTTCATGGGTTTGGTACTTATGAATGAAATCTACTCGTTTGGTGCTTGGTAACTGCTTAGTATTCATGGTTTTGGTGCTTATTAATGGGATCTACTCGTTTCAGTAAATCCACAGGGCACTATCATGGTGTTGAGGGAAATGTTGTGGTCCTGTGCTGCAGAACTGCTGCCTTTCCAAAAGCCTGGGGCATGGATGAGAATTGTTGAGGTAACTCCTCCAGTGCTTTGCTGGAGCCTGAGCTGCCCCAGTGCCACCCTGGGGTCAGTGGTGGCACACAGCAGCTTGGGGACAGCAGGGGCTGTGAGTAGAACGTGCTGACAAAAACCTCCCAGCTCTGTCCAGCACTGAGCCTGCTGCAAGGGGAGTGTGTGTGTGCTGGTTTTCCTCTTTCCTCCAGCAGCTGATGCCTCAGGGAGCTTGTGCTGCTCGTGTCTCCTTGCCTGACTGAGGTGGGAGCTGTGAGCAGCCCGGGCTGGCCTTTCCCTGGCTTAGGGCAGGGAGTGGAGCTGAGCTGTGGCAGGTTATCAATACTGCAGAGAACGGGCTCACAGGTGTTCCCACGTTACCAACAGAAACATCGATCAGCCTGGAACTCAGATGCACAAACCAGCATCGTTTTCAGTAATAAAATCACTTTGGTGTTTGAGACTGTCAGTTCATTGTTTGCCCACACATGACTCACTGTCGGTGACTTGCACCGAGGTAATTTAAAATAGAATAGATAAACATGTTTCTTTAGCAAAATGACTATTTCTGAGGAGTGTGAATAAATTAGTTCATATCATCTGTTGTGCTGCACTCTCCATTCATTACTTTTAAAGGTTAATTAACTTCACCTTCCACTCTGTTCTGCCTTTTCCCCTGTTCCTAGTGTGTGGCCCAGCCCCAGATGTGGCTTTGTTTGGCAGCCTGGGGGAAGCAGGGCTCCCTCAGCCTGGCCCCAGGTCCAGCTGCTCCCGTGCCATCAGGGCACCCTCCTGTCCCAGCCGTGGTGCTGGGCAGGGCTGAGGCACTGGCACACGTGGCTGTTGGCTGAGCAGTGTGCAGACACCAGAGCACATTTGCACTGAGGCTGGCACAGTTCATCCTCTGCACGTCTCTGTGTGGGCACAGGAGCGAGCTCTAGAAGGGCCTTTTGGTGGTCAGTTTTTTTTTCCCATATTTGTTAAATTGGTGAAGTTAAGTGGGAGGTGTGACATACAAAGGGCAGTGTGGTGAATGAGGAGGTCTGCCCTGGCTCGGGGTGTTGTGGTGGGAACTGTGTTTGTTGTATCATACAGCACAGGGAGGCTGAGAGCAAGGTCTGGCTCACTGATGTATGATCCTTATTTATGTACTTATTGATTTTTTTGAGGGCAGATATGGGATTCTGGCAGAGAAGGAGCTCGTGGCTCGCTGTTCTCCACCTCTGCATCCAGAGGCAAGCTCCTGGGCTGCTCAGATGCTCTCTGGAGCAGGGGGGCCTCGAAGGAGGAGCCCCTGGCACTGCAGGGGTGGCTCAGCTGCAGTGAGGAGGGATTGCCCAGCCTGGGGAGCCCTGGGGTTTCCTCTGGGGACATGGGCACAGACCTGGGGGTGGTGCCTGGTGCTCTGTGCCATGGTCACACACAGGGAGGGTCCTGACAGCCACCTGGGGATGGTGCCTGGTGCTCTGTGCCATGGTCACACAGAGGGAGGGTCCTGACAGCCACCTGGGGATGGTGCCTGGTGCTCTGTGCCATGGTCACACACAGGGAGGGTCCTGACAGCCACCTGGGGATGGTGCCTGGTGCTCCATGCCATGGTCACACAGAGGGAGGGTCCTGACAGCCACCCTGCATCTGGCACAGTGACACCACACACCTGTGTGCTCATCCTCCCCTTGGCAGGGCAGTGGAAACTCTCCTCCTCCTCCTCCTCCTTTTCTTCCCACCTCCTGCTTTTTCCACTTTCTGCAGTGTCATAATCGACTGCTGTGCCCTCCCTGCTGAGGGATCCTCGAGCAAGAAAGAGGATTAGGATGTGCAAACTTAACTGTGTTTGCTTAATAAATCTGTGCTCCTTGTTCACCCCATTGATGTGACAATGTGCCTTGGCACCAGGCCATGGCTGTGCTTGAACGATTGTGCTTTTCAGTGTTGACAAAGGATTAATTCCACAGTCCTAATGGAAAGCTTACAGTCCTCAGCCAGGCTGTGCTGCTGTGGCACCCGGGCTCTCACAATGCACAGCTCCGGTGGAGTTGTTTCTGAAGAAAGGATGAAACCTGGGCTAATTGCTTGAGGATAATAAGTGGAACTTTGCTGAGCTGGCAGAAGGAGGGGTCCTTGGGCAGGGCTGGGAAATGTGCATTATTCATGGTGTCCAACAGGGCAGCACAGCCCCTGTGAAGGAGGCACCGGCCTGGCAGGACATTTCTGCCCTGCACAGTGCTGGGGAAGTCTCAGCGAGGGAACAAAGCTTGTCATTAAGGACCATTCAGGCTCTTTTTGGATTATACTGTAGTGCCAGGCTTTTGTTTGGATACTTCTGGTTCCTTTCTGATCTTTAGAGCAAAAGAGGAGGGGGCCTCAGTCTGGGAGGGAGCTCTGGGTTCTCCCATGGCAAGAATAATGAAGGGTTGTCAGGGATCAGCTTGAAAAGGTGAAGAGCAGAGACCTTTCACTTGTAATGTGAAAATAAGATGAGTTACTGGCCATCCTGGAAGCACTGAGCCCGCAGTGTCAATAGGGGAGGCTGAAAGAGCAGTTACTGTGAAATGTGTGTTACTCAGACAGGACTGCTGGGAGCTGCTGCTCCCAGTTTTTGCATTTGTTTTGGGTTATTTTGAAAGAAAAGAAGACACCACCAGACAGCTCCCAGACTTACAAAGAGCTGAAACATGCTGATAGATTTTGGTTGTGCTTAGGGTTGTTTCTCCATTCTGGATAGTGAGTGGTTTTGCTCTTAAACTTCACCCTTTTTTTGTTTGCCTATTATTTAGTGATTTTACAGGCCTGAGCTGCTTCCCAGGGTCAGTGATTTCCTTTGATGAGACACCATTCAGTTGTTCTGAGTAGTCTCAGCTTGTGTTTGGTTACTTGTGTTGATGCTCTGCCTCTCCAGGGCTGGGATGAATTGCCTGTGCCCTTTTCAGCCTCTGGTGTCTCTGCTGGTGCTGTGTGGCTTCCTCGAGGGTTTCTTGGGAAATGCAGGAGTGTGAGAGATTGATTGTCCATCTCATGTCCATGGACTCCCAGAGATTACCATTAAACCCACTGTAAGAAGCTTAATGTGACATTCCGTGAGGCTGGAAGAGCTGCTGCGAGGCAAATTAAAGTGGCATCAAATATGAGCTGTGGCCATTTAAACCAGACCCCAATCCTGCCTGGAGTGCCCCAGACCTGCCCCTGCCCCTGTGCCCCCCTTTGGCTGTTACATAACCCAGCAATCAGCACCCTGGTGGCACCAGTGCTGCTCTGTGGGATTGGGTGGGATGGGCTCTGGGGGCACCGGCAGGGAATGGGGTTTGATGGCATCAGGGAATGGGGTTTGATGGCATCAGGGAATGGGGTTTGATGGCATCAGGGAATGGGGTCTGATGGCATCAGGGAATGGGGTTTGATGGCATCAGGGAATGGGGTCTGATGGCATCAGGGAATGGGGTTTGATGGCATCAGGGAATGGGGTTGATGGCATCAGGGAATGGGGTTTGATGGCATCAGGGAATGGGGTTTGATGGCATCAGGGAATGGGGTTTGATGGCATCAGGGAATGGGGTCTGATGGCATCAGGGAATGGGGTCTGATGGCATCAGGGAATGGGGTTTGATGGCATCAGGGAATGGGGTTTGATGGCATCAGGGAATGGGGTCTGATGGCATCACTGGGAGGGCAGACTCAGTGCTCAGGGTGGGCATGAGGAGAGGGCAGAGAGCATTGCAGGGTCTGGGGATTGCTTTGGGCTTGGGCTGGATCCAGGGTGTTATCACTGCAGGATGGAACAGTGCAGCTGTGTGCAGGCTCCAGTGCAGGGATGGGGATTTTTGGGAAGGACCCCTCAGATCAGTGTGCAGGCTCCAGTGCAGGGATGGGGATTTTTGGGAAGGACCCCTCAGATCAGTGTGCAGGCTCCAGTGCAGGGATGGAGCTTTTTGGGAAAGATCCTTCAGATCATTGTGTGAGGGCTCCAGTGCAGGGATGGGGCTTTTGGAAAGGACCCTTCAGATCACTGCAGGCTCCAGTGCAGGGATGGAGATTTTTGGGAAGGACCTTTCAGATCACTGAGTGCAGGCTCCAGTGCAGGGATGGGGCTGTTTGGGAAGGATCTTTGAGATCACTGTGGGCTCCAGTGCAGGGATGGGGCTTTTGGGAAGGACCCCTCAAATCACTGAGTGCAGGTTCCAGTGCAGGGATGGGGCTTTTGGGAAGGACCCTTCAGATCACCAGGTCCAGCCATCAGCCCAGCAGCACCACGGTGTTCAGCACTGAACTGGGGCCTCAGAGCCACATCCACTGGTTTGTCACATGCTCCAGTGACCCCAGCACTGCCCTGGGCAGCTGGGCCAGCCCTTCACAGCCCTTCAAAAATACACAGAAACCCCAAAATACTGAGTGCAGGGCAGAAGAGCTGCTGGTGCAGTTAGAAAAGTAACTCCTGCATTTCATGGGTACCTTTTATCTCTTCAAGCTAAAGTTGGCTTAATGCAGTTGATGCCTATCATTTGGAAACCCAGTTTATATCCTCTTTCATAATTATACTTCTCAGTGTTCGGTAATGCTCTTTATACCTTGTTTAATCTTTTTGTTTTGTCAGATGGCTGTAACAGTAAGTCCATAAAAGCAAGATGAGACCAAACCTTTTGTCATTTGGTTGCACTTTGAAATATTAATTTCTTAACATACAGGAAAATTAAAGAACTGTTTGTGGGCAGCAATAAGAAATTTGTTTTGATCTTTAAGTAAAATTATCTGTCTCACAACAGGGATGAGACAGATAATTCCTTTTGCTGGATACTCTTGGCAGTAGAGTTGTGCTGCTAATGCAAAGGTAATTGTGTTTTCTTGAATAACTAAACCCCAAAGTATAGAAGCAAAAAATAGCCAGGATATTTATTTAATTTCAGAGAACATGTTTTATGGGAGGGGGTGTTGGTTTCACTGCAGGGATGTGCCCTGTATAGTAAAATGCTCTTGTGTTTGCTGGGAATGCTGCTCAGTGTAATTCCTGTTTTACTTCCCCAAATAATTTCCTCTGGTACCGACTGCAGGGTCCTGCACACCCTGGAGTCCTTGTGCTGAGGCACAGGGCAGGCAGAGGCGCTGTCCCTGTGTGAGTGCTGGCATGAAATGAGCTGTAAACCAGGGAATTCCCAGTGCTGGGATGTGGGGAACAGCCCCTGAGCCACGGGGGTGTGGGGATCCTGGGGCTGGTGCTGAGCCACCCCTGGGTGCCAGAGCACAACCCGAGGGCACGGGGAGGGATTAGGGGCACGGGGACGGAGGGTGGCACGAGGGGACAGAGGGTGGCACGAGGGGATGGAGGGTGGTATGGGGATGGAGGGTGGTGTGAGGGAATGGACAGTGGCACGAGGGGACAGAGGGTGGCAGAAGGGGATGGATGGTGGCATGAGGGGATGGAGGGTGACATGAGGGGACGAAGGGTGGCAGAAGGGGACAGAGGGTGGCACGAAGGGATGGAGGGCAGTACAGGGATGGAGAGTGGTGTAAGGGAATGGACAGTGGGGATGGAGGGTGGCACAAGGATGGAGGATGGCATGGGGACGGAAGGTGGCACAAGAGGATGGAGGGTAGTACAGGGACGGAGGGTGGCACGAGGGGACAGAGGGTGGCACGGGGATGCAGGGTAGCCAGGGGACAGAGGGTGGCACGGGGATGCAGGGTAGCCAGGGACAGAGGGTGGCACAAGAGGATGCAGGGTAGCCAGGGACAGAGGGTAGCCAGGGACAGAGGGTGGCACGGGGATGCAGGGTAGCCAGGGGACAGAGGGTGGCACAGGGATGCAGGGTAGCCAGGGACAGAGGGTAGCCAGGGACAGAGGGTGGCATGGGCTGGTTTGGGGATTAGTGCCACGGAGTGGCCGCAGCTGCCCGGCAGTGCCAGCTCAGCGGGCAGCCAGAGCAGCGTGGGCAGGGCACCCACGGAGCTGCCTGGCACCCCGGCTCTCAGGGACACCCCAGGGCTCTGGTGCTGGCACCAGGCCTGCCCCGAGCTGGGCAGCGTGGCCAGCCCAGGGAGGGTGGAGCTGGCACAGGTGGGTTTGGTCGGGTTTGCCCTCGGGTACAGGAGCAGCTCCTCTGTAAGGAGAGGTTTGTGTCAGGATGATTCTCGTGGCTGAACTAAGTTAAAAAGGGTTTTGGAATTCAGGTCTGTATTGCTTTAAAGGGTTATTTTGGGAGCAAGGAAAGTAGACTGGTCTTTCATTATTAAATCCTGTTAAACTCCAGGATGTCTATTGGGATGATTTTAGACTGTCAAGTTTGCATAACTCTGCAAACAGAAGTGAATGTAGTTTTCAGGGGTTTTTAATTTTAAATTAAAGCTTCAACTATCATAGAATCATGGAATGGTTCCAGCCCTCTGCCATGGGCAGGGATGCCTTCCTTATACATTGCAAAAGCATCATTTTTATTTAAACTTCCAGATTAATTTTCTTTGATCTTGTAACATAAACTACATTGTGTTCTAGTTTAATTTAATTCATTTTCAGACTTTGAGCAAAAAATGCACAGCTAGTCCTTGTGTTAGAAGAATGCCTTTTAATGGGAATCATGTCTCGCTTCCCCAAATTTCAATCTATGTCTGCTTTGAGGAGTGCTTCATTTACTCTGTATTCCCGGTTTATCTACAGGATCAGATGTTTTTCTGGAAGCAGCTTCCCTATTCCTCAGTGAAATCCTTCCTGAGCTGCTCTTCTGGAGCTTTGTTGTGCCGTGCACCGCTCAAACCTTCCCTGATTCAGATGCTAATGTGCGGTGTCTGGCAAGGGACCGGCATTAGCATACTGAGAATAGATTGAAAAAGACCTTTTTTATTTGCGTGCTTATATTTTATAAATAGCCTGAAGGGGAGGACGGGGTGTTTTGTAAATGGTTTGCGGAGCTGAGATCCAGCGGGCTCGATGTGGCATTTCCATTACCCCAGTCCCTTCTCCAAGGTGGAGCGTTTGTTATTAACACCTGCACAGCAGGAATGGTGCCCTGAACTCCCTTACATGTTTACTATTCTCTAAATGTTTGAATCCTCATGGTGCTTCCTTGGAATTGGGAAAGTGCCAGCAGCAAAGATGGGGCTCCTGGGGCACTGGACCTGCTGCAGGTGGGGCTTGGGGGTGGAGGCTGTTGAGGTATTGGGCAGGAACTGGGTTTATTCCAGTTTGTAAAGGAAAGTGTTTTAAAATCTATTCCCTGTGACTGAAGTGTGCCTGAAGCATGAACGTGACTGCACCCACAACAATTCCAAATGTGATGTAGAAATGTTTAGGCAGTTGAAATGGTGAAGGAGGAACTGGATTGTCTTTTATAGTTTTTGTTTTCCCCTTCAGTTGTGTTGGCTGCAGTTACCTGACCGTGGCTCATGCTCTGCTTTTCTTGTATTGAATAAATGTGATCTTCTCCCTTCTGCCTTTTGCTGGCTGTCCTCAATGGCATCTTAGTGAAACCAGGATGGGATTTTTTCTCTGAAACTGAGCTGGTGCTAATAGAGAGACTTATGTGAGAATTAGTTCTTTTTGTAAGATTTCAGCAGTCACTGCTAGCCTTGGGTGCAAAGAAGCAGATTTTCTGTGTGGAGTAGCTTGTGTCTAAACCTCTTACTGAGCTCAAGCCCTGCTGAGTGATGTCTGTGTTAGTGAAATCAAAGGTGTGGTGCTGTGTGTGCCAGGCTGGTGGAGCAGGGCACGTTTGTGTCCCACACTCACAGGGGTGAGTTCCCTCCTTCTGTGCTGGGACAAGTCGTGTTTGTCTTGGGAGGAATCCAAGGCAAGCCTGATCTAAACTCAGTTCCACAGGGAAAGGCTGGGGCTGCCAACAAAAGGCATTCCTGTGTGGATGTACTTAGGGACTTTTAGAGACTATTTTTGCTTCAGTTCATCCATCTTCTCTCAGGTTTGGAGTTTTCCATCCCTTGTGGTGTAAATGTTTGTCTTCCTGGTACTTTGTGCATCTTCAGATAGATCCAGGTTAATGCTGCCCCAGCCAACATGTGGATATGGTCTAACATCACCTTCTGGCTTGATTTATGTCACATTTGTGGTTTATCCTAAAGCCCTTCCAAACTCACCTTCATTCAGTGTGTGCTGATGCAGGGGGTGCCATTATTTATGGACAAAATGATGGACATGTTTATTGCACTCACCTGAGGCTTTCAGAAGAATTTGGTTCTGCTCAGCTCAACCTCAGTCCCCTCCTTCCTCCAAAAAGAGAACTCAGGAAAAGACTCCTGATGGGGTTTATTCCATGTGGGGCTTGCCTTGCCAGCTCCTGGTGAGTGAGGGAGCCAGGGGAGGCCATTCCAGTGCCAAGGGCTGTTCAGCCCTGGTTTCCTCAGTGTTTAGATGCTGCTCTGCTGCCTGTGAGCGTGGCAGAGCTGTTGGGAGAATAAATAAACAAATCCAGCTCTGGCAGAGGAGTGGGAGTGTGGGTTGGTCTTTGCTGTGACACTGAGGAGCACTGGAGAGAGGAAGGGTGATAAGAAATAAAGACAGACCCAGAGAGTTTATTTGGGAGCCAGCCAGAGTGTAAACAAATCACCCAGGGAGATGAGTTTGGAGTGATACCAAGTGAGGAGAGGCTGTGAATGGATAAAACCAGAAGGTAATTTAAGAGCATGGATATGTACTGAGATCAAGAGGAAATCTTATCTTGATCCTTGTGTTTGCAAGGCTGCAGGAGGGAGGATGGGAGGTGAAATGGAAGAAATGGGTTTATTTTAGTCAAAACACAGAGGAGGAATAAAGCCTTATCATTTGGATGGGAGGGGTGGATAAAAGGAAATCATCCCAGTGTGAGCTGGAAGGTCGGTGGCAGCATGGAGAGGGTGTGAATGTGTCTGTGTCATTCTGTGAGCAGCTCTGCCAGTGCCACAGCATGAGGGACAAACTCCAGGGCTACTGAGCCCAAAGGACTGCAGGGTTTGAATGAGGATCTCACCAGTCCGAGTACGTGGAGTGCTGGGGTTTAAATTACAGCACTGTGTGCAGTAATAGAAAAAATGTAAATAAGATGAGCATGAAACAACTATAAAATGTTTTCCTTCAACACAGATGAAAGTTTTCTTTGCCTCCTTTGTTGTGAGGGTGTTCAGACAGAGGAGCTGTTCCATTTTCCTGCGTGCAGAAGGTGCAGTGAAGAAGGAATGGTCTCCCAGCACTGCCCACTCTCTGTCACTGGGGGTTCAGGTCAGAGCTGGGGAGTGCCTGGCAGATGCTGGGCAGCCCCTTAGCCCTGGCATTGGTGGGTGAGGTGGCCGTTCAGCTGAATTTGCTCTGCTCTGCCTCACAGTTGAAAGATGCATGAGTGTGATGCAGTCTGGGACGCAGATGGTGAAGCTGAAGAGTGGCACCAAGGGGCTGGTCCGTCTGTTCTACCTGGACGAGCACAGGAGCTGCATCCGATGGAGGCCCTCCCGCAAGAGCGAGAAGGCAAAAAGTAACTGCTCATGTTTCCTCTCATTTCTGGGGCTGTTCAGTGTTAGAGTGTGACCTACAGAGCCACACAGGGGCTCGTGGGCTGATGGGAGGTGCTTGGTGTCTGTCTCCTGTAGGCTCAGCCCTGTGATGTTCTGGGCAGTGCCCAGAGCCTCTGGGGCAGCTGGCACAGCCATGGCAGGGAAACCTTCAGTCCAACGGGGCTTTGGGATGTGGAGATGTAACATTAGTAAAGTTTAATGCCTCTGAGCCTGAGTAACAGGATTGGGGGAAGCAGGAGGAGGCTGGCTGGCTGTCCCAGCGTGGCCTTTGGTTTCTCTTTGCCCCAGTTGTCATCGACTCCATTTACAAGGTCAGCGAGGGCCGGCAGTCGGAGATCTTCCACCGCCACGCCGAGGGCAGCTTCGACCCCAGCTGCTGCTTCACCATTTACCATGGCAACCACCTGGAGAGCCTGGACCTGATCACGTCCAACCCCGAGGAGGCTCGCACCTGGGTCACGGGGCTCAAGTACCTCCTGGCCGGCATCAGCGACGAGGACTCGCTGGCCAAGCGCCAGAGGACGCACGACCAGTATCCTTTGAGGGGCCTGCTCCTCCTGGCTTACCTTCCTGCCTTGGCTCCCAGGCACCTCAGCACAGCCTGTCCCTTCTCCTCCTACTGAGTGACCAAAGCCCTTCCGCTGATGGCCATGGAAACCTGAGCAGTGGGTTTGACATGGACACCTCTGTGTGTGATAAACCACGGGCTGTGCCTTGGGGACTGGATCAAACTGCACGGGAGTCAGGGGATAGGCTTGCCTTCTGTTAATGAATTCCTTTTTGAAGGGGAGAACCAGTTATTTCTAGTTATCTCAATATCTCAGTAACTCCTGGCCATCTCTGTTTCTCTTGTGTAAGTCAGATGCCTGGGTCCTTTCCAGCTTCCATCATTTGTCAGGAGCACAAATCCTTAAAGCTCCTTAAATGTTTGTGGTAGCCCAGTAGCCAAAGGGAACCTCATGTTCTCTGAATATTTTCTTTATGTGCCTTTTTTTTCCACATAGTTTTTTTTTCACAACAGTGATGACAAAGAACACTCTTCCCCCAAAAACCAAACCCCAAGGCCATTTTAATTAAAATTGTAACCTGTCTGTTCTTCTGCCTCATGGAACTCTCCAGTGGTACTCCTGGAGAATATACATATTTCAGGTATTTTTAATTTATATCTACCATGTTTGATTCTGATTCAGAGCAGGCACAGGTCCATTGGGGTTGTATTGCATGCTCTGTTGCACCTGTCCTCAGCTTGCTATATTTAACCATGGCTTTCCTGAGCTGCTCCTGTCTGCTGTATCTCCTCTCCTGGTGAAACACCACTGCATGTCCTGTTTGTTTTATCCAGCGTGGCAGCTGGGAGCCTGCACACAGAATGGCCCTGTCCCACTCCCTGCTACTGCAAGAACTTAGCAGGAGGTGCTGGGGGATATTTGTGCAAGGAGGGGGTGAAAGGTGCTGTGGGGAAGTGAAGCTCAGGTAGAATGAAGGGACAGGTGGAAGAAGATCCCAGAGTAAGCCCAGCAGTATTTAAAAACTTTGGAGCATGTTTTCAGAGTAGGACCCAGCACCAGCAATGGCAGTGCAGAGGGGCTGAGCTGTGAACTGAGCTGTGAATAATTGCCATAAACCAGCGCTGGTTTTAAGCATTTGGCTGAGCTGTAGCAAGGGCAGGGGCAAAAGGGTTCTTTCCTGAGCTGCCCTGCCTGCTGCCCGTGGGGAGAGCCCTGTGTGCCTGTCCTTGACACGCTGGCAGCTGGGTGAAGCAGACCTTCCAGGAGGCTGACAAGAACGGGGACGGGCTGCTGAACATCGAGGAGATCCACCAGCTGATGCACAAGCTGAACGTCAGCCTGCCCCGCAGGAAGGTCCGCCAGATGTTCCAGGTGTGTGCCTGGGACAGCAGCTGGCATCCATTTCTGGGCACAGCCAGGGCAGGCTCTGCAGCTTGGGACCAAAACCTCAGGACATTATTTAAATGACCTGAAGTACACAGAAAAGTTACCACTGTTACTCTTTCTGCTGCACTGTTGGTTTCAGCTCTGTGAACTGAACTGTTCAATGCTGGCATTGATGGACAATGAAGTCACTCTGTTGCTACTGAAATGTTTATTTCATTTCCTTTATGGAAAATTATTTAATAGAAACTGGCTTTATGCAAGTAATTAGGTTTTCTTTAACAACTTCCTCATATTTAGCCATTCAGATTTGATTGATGTAGAATTAATTTTTTACTTCTGTTGTCTGAAAGCACCTTCCATTTTCCACCAGTCCTTGTGTTTACTGTAGGAAAGGAAAGATAAGCCAAGGACATAATGGAGAGCAATACAGTAATCTTCACTTTTCTAAACCAGTACCAGCTCAAAGCTGGCTTGCTGCAAAACATGAGAAAGTTGAAGAATCTTCTATTCCTCATAAATTCCCCACTAGAGATACATCTTTGGAGTCTGGAGTTACTCCCAAAGACCTGGAAACTGGTGGGGTGTTGTTGCAGAGATTAGTTTGGGTTGTACTCGTTCCCACAAATTATAAATGTCATTTAAGGTATGTAATAGATCTAAAATGATTTCAAACACCATGTAGCTGAGAATTCCTTTCCTCTCAGCTGACTTGCTGTCACAGGAGTTTGCAGCTCCTCTCTGCATGGGGACCCACACAGTGCCTGCCAGCCATTCTCCAGAATATTCTTTGTTTTGAAAATCCAAAGCAATCCTCTTAGGCAGATGTTCACAGGAAAAAAGCTTGTATTAGTGTGTGCTAAGTACTGTTTTCTTCTCTTCCTACCTCTGAGGAGAAGCAGCAAATCCAGCCTGGAGATGCTGGGTGTGTGTTTTGGTGGGGAGTCCCAGTGCTGCTCAGAGCTGTCCCCTCTGCAGAGTGCTGCAGATTATATGTATATATATTATATGTATACATTAGATTAAACAATGTGCACTGAAGACTCTGCCATTGTCCTGAATGGTTTAAGATATCAGACTGGTGTTGGGGAAGCCTTGGGTGATATTGTTATGCCTCTTGCTGTGTTTTAATCCAGGATAACTGCAGGGCGTACAGGAGGGCAAGAGATCAGAATAAAGCCCAGGGTGAGCTTCTTTCTGGGGGAAATAAATATGGAATTAAAGAAGGAAATTAGAGTTTCATGGGGAATCTGTGGCTTTAGTTTAGTAACTGTTTTCACCAGAAACCCCAGAGATGATGATATAATTTTGCAGTTATTTTAGCCTGTTAGGATTTGTGTCTGAACAGTCTCGCAGACAATTTACTACATTTCTGTTGGTGTACACAAGAACTGCTCTGTTTTATTCCCTGATTTCTCCTGTGCTGAGCATGTTTACCTGAGTGTTGTTACCTCTTAGGAGGCAGACACAGATGAGAACCAAGGAACCCTGAACTTTGAAGAATTCTCAGTGTTTTACAAGATGATGTCCTTGCGTCGAGATCTGTACCTGCTGCTCCTGAGCTACAGTGACAAGAAGGATCATCTCACTGCTGAGGAGCTGGCCCAGTTTCTGAGGGTGGAACAGAAGGTAGGGCAACAGCTGCACCCATGTCTATGGCCATGCACTTACATTCAAGTGTAGGGAAAGGATTTTATGGAAAATATTAACTTGGGGCGGAGGGCAAAGCACAGATGGGACAGAAGAGAGTTCTGAAGGTTTTATTGTTTTTTGAAATGCTTCTAGAAGGAGTTTGAGCTGCTTTGGATGATTTTTGAGGTGCCCAGGATAGTGGTGTGAGAGGGTGCAGAGGTGGGGGAGCTGCCCTTGGGGTGCACAAGGACATTGTGGAGCTGCTGATGCAGCCCAGCCCCGGGGCTGACTGTCAGGTCTGGCACTGTGCACTCTCTCAGTGCTCTGTGTGCCCTCCTGAGAGCCCTGTGTGGGCAGAGCTGTCTGGGGAGCTGCTCTGCTCAGCCCTGCTCCAGCAGCAAACCACCAACAGTGGAGCCAGGAGCTCCTGCTGGGCAGGCTGGAGGCACCTTGCAGCCCTGTGCCCCTTGCCAGTGCCAGCACTGGAGGTCAGGGAGATTGCCCTGAACGTTCCCCGTGCCCAGAGCAGTGTTCCCTGTGCCCAGAGCAGTGTTCCCTGAGTGTTCCCCATGCCCAGAGCAGTGTTCCCTGTGCCCAGAGCAGTGTTCCCTGAACATTCCCTGTGCCCAAAGCAGTGTTCCCTGAACGTTCCCCATGCCCAGAGCAGTGTTCCCTGTGCCCAGAGCAGTGTTCCCTGAGTGTTCCCCATGCCCAGAGCAGTGTTTCCCGTGCCCAGAGCAGTGTTCCCCATGCCCAGAGCAGCGTTCCCCATGCCCAGAGCAGTGTTTCCTGAACGTTCCCCATGCCCAGAGCAGTGTTCCCTGAATGTTCCCCATGCCCAGAGCAGTGTTCCCTGAACGTTCCCCGTGCCCAGAGCAGTGTTCCCTGAATGTTCCCTGTGCCCAGAGCAGTGTTCCCTGAACGTTCCCCGTGCCCAGAGCAGTGTTCCCTGAATGTTCCCTGTGCCCAGAGCAGTGTTCCCCGTGCCCAGAGCAGTGTTCCCTGTGCCCAGAGCAGTGTTCCCTGTGCCCAGAGCAGTGTTTCCTGAATGTTCCCTGTGCCCAGAGCAGTGTTCCCCATGCCCAGAGCAGTGTTCTCAGTGCCCCAGAGCAGTGTTCCCCATGCCCAGAGCAGTGTTCCCTGAACGTTCCCCGTGCCCAGAGCAGTGTTCCCTGTGCCCAGAGCAGTGTTCCCTGTGCCCAGAGCAGTGTTCCCTGAACATTCCCTGTGCCCAGAGCAGTGTTCCCTGAACATTCCCTGTGCCCAGAGCAGTGTTCCCTGTGCCCAGAGCAGTGTTCCCTGCTCCCCTGGGCCAGGCCAGCATTGCCCCAGGAGCTGATGGTGCTCCCAGCCAGGAGCAGCTCCCCAGGGTCCTCAGCACCCAAACAGCATCTTGGCTTTGCTGTTGTCTGGATGCTTGGAAATCTGTGTACAGTCTGTTCTGCTCCATCTGCTACTCACTTGGCAGGATATGAAACACTCTGCAGCCTGAGGACAGAACAAAAGCGGGCTGGGGTTTTTGTTAGCTTGTTAAACTGGCTTCTTTTTTAGGAGAGCTCTCTATTTAGGAGAGCAACCCCTATTATTTTTAGTGGAGTACTCTAAAGTGTAACTAAAAAATGAATGGCCAAAGTCATCATCTCTCAAGCTGCAATTAAAAAAGCACAAATGTGTGGCCTTTTCCCCAGCAGATGCAGCTTTGGACTAGATTAGACATTTCCATTCCTCAAGCACATGAGAACCCCACACTGGGCCAGCAAGGAGCCATGGGGGATAATGGAAATGTTAATTTGAGCCAGCTTGTACCAGAACAGGGCCTGCTCTGAGCAGTGTTTGCAATCAAACACCAACCTGAGCAAGGACAATCAGTTATTTTTTCTACTGAATTATTCTTTTTTATTATCCTGTGTAATTCTGCAGCATCTCAGGATGGTTGGCTTAGCTAGGACAGCACAAGCAGTGAACAGGATGATGGCACAAGAGAGGTGCCAGAGGTCTGAGTGCCAGTATTGCCTTCCTGTGATGTTGGTAGGGGAGAAATGAAATCCACCCAGTCCTCATTCTCCTTTTGGCTCTCTACAACTCAAGGCAGTGAGGAAAGATGAGATGAGTGATGGGAGCTACTCCTTCCCTTTAGTTCTGAAGGAAATAGAAGTGAATTCTTGTAAGTGCCCCTCAAATCAGTTAGAACCTCAGCTGTGGCCTAGCTGAAGCTGTTGACAAAATTCCTATTTGTTTCAGAAAAGCTGCTGTTTTTCATTTCAGAATGTAATTATTTCTCTCCTAGCCTGGGTATTACAGTGAACTCCCTTGGAAGTAATGAAATCATAGGAGTGGAAAATGCATGAAAATGAAATCCAAGCCTGCCAAATCTTTTTGCATGTCTAAGAAGATTATATTAAAGAATATAATGTCATAGTTCTCATTTCAGCAGTATTGGCCAGTACAACTATTAAGGCTGCTAAACAGCTAATTTTAATCTTGAGACTAAAATGACATAGGCTTTAATTGATGGCTACCTCTCCCTCCTGTTTTTCTCCTCCAAGTTAAGTAGATTTTCACATGCTGGTGATGTTAAAAATGAGTGTACCTCCACTTGTTGTTTTTGTGCA
This sequence comes from Geothlypis trichas, assembly GCA_009764595.1. Taxonomy (NCBI): domain Eukaryota; kingdom Metazoa; phylum Chordata; class Aves; order Passeriformes; family Parulidae; genus Geothlypis; species Geothlypis trichas. The sequence continues at coordinate 25,178,498 of CM019910.1, forward strand.
GATGAATAATGTAACACCAGAATATTGTCTGGACATCATACAGAAGTTTGAAGTGTCAGAAGAAAACAAGAAGCAAAATGTTCTTGGGATTGAAGGTAGAAGTTTTGTTTTCAGAATGAGTTTTCTCTTGCCATGCTGCAGTGAGTGGAAGTGCTTTGATGGTGTTTTGTGAGGCTTCTGCTGTGCCCTGATCAGCAGTGGGAGTGTGGGAGCGTTTTGTGAGTCAGGGGGGAGATGTGAGTGGGTGTGGTGAGGCAGCAGCTCTCAGCCATCCATCACAGCCATGCTCAGCATTGGGGCTGGATGCCCAAGGCCTGGGGATTTATTGCTCACTCTCACAAACTGCCCTGTGCCGTGCAGTTTATCTACAGCCTGCTCCCAGTGAGGGAATGACAGCAAAGTGTTCATTCTGCCTGGCTCTGGGGATCTGGGATCCTGCACAACCCATTCTTCTATGGTTCTGTGAAATAAAGTACAGATAGTTGCATTGTCATTGGGCTTTAATACCTGATTCCCTTTGCTTGTGAAAGCACTTGTAAATTGTATGTTTATTCAGAATCCAATTTAGTACCAGATCAGCCTCAGAGCTGAGATCAAACAGATTAAAAGCCATGTTGTGTTCCTTTGCCCAGAAGGAAGCTTCTGTGGAGCAGCATAATGTACATGGTGATTTGGGGAGGGGGAAGCAGGAATTTTCCTCCACATGGTATTTAAATCCTGGGTATGGCCTCCCTTCAACAGCTTCTGATGTGACCCAGGGCGCTGCACTCAGACTGAAAAAAGGAAAGTAAAACAAACAAGCTGTGACACTTAAACAATATTTCTGCAAGCATTTCTGCTCCTCTTACCCTGCTGCTGCAGCTGCTTTTATCTCTGAGCTGCTTTCAGGGCTGGTATTGTCTGCACCGTCCTTTGCAAACATTTAACATGTTTCATTCTTAAAGGAGGTATTTTTAAAACTTTCTCTGTACAGTGCTGCTCTATTTATAGGGTTATAAATGAAGTGCCATCTTCTTGAATAAACTTGCAGGAAAAAGGAAATGGTGAAGTGAGGCTGATGGGTCAGTGCCTCGGCTGCTGATGCACGGCTCTGCTTTGGGCAGCTGCTGCCCTGCGTGCCCCCATCCATGCTGAGGGCACTGCCATCCCCAGCACAGGAGTGCCACTGAGACAGAGTGAAAAATCCCTCAAAGCAGAAATCCCTTTTGAATTAGGTTAAAAGTCTAAAAAGGTAAAAAGTCTGTAAGCCAAAGCTGAAGGGAAAACTGCAAGACAGAGATACTGAAGAGATTGATAAAGAAAAACAAAGACTAAAACAAGGCCAGGACAACCTGACCTAGGAATTCCTTTTGATAAAGAGGAACTAGCAGCAAATGTCACACGAAGTCCATAAAAATGAATATGTATGAGCCTATTGTGAAACTGTATGCATATGTATGTGGGAGGGAGATAAAAGGAGACCTGAAGTTCTCGGGGGTACACACATACCGGTTCTATACAACTTTGTAAAAGTTGTCTAGTTCTCCTCTTTTCTCCGCAAAACACCACCAAGGAGCTCTGCTGGGAAGGGCGTTTGTGTCCGAGCCGGGGTGGGCTCTGCTGTGCCCTGGCATCCACAGCCACTGTCCAGGCTGGGCTGTGGGAGGGTTCAGAGCTCGCTGTGCCCTGACGCGTCCTGTGCCCGCAGGCTTCACCAGCTTCATGCGCAGCCCGGCGTGCGAGGTGTCCAACCCGCTGCACCGCCACGTGCACCAGGACATGCAGCAGCCCCTGTGCCACTACTTCATCGCCTCGTCCCACAACACCTACCTGAGCGGGGACCAGCTGCTGTCCCAGTCACGCGCCGACATGTACGCACGTGTGCTGCAGGCCGGCTGCCGCTGCGTCGAAGGTGGGCTGCAGGGGGCTGCAGGGGGCTGCATGGGCCTACATGGGGGCTGCACGGGGGCTGCAGGGGGCTGCACAGGGCTGCATGGGGGCTGCACGGGGCTGCACAGGGGCTGCATGAGGGCTGCATGGGGCTGCATGAGGGCTGCATGGGGGCTGCATGGGGCTGCAGGGGGCTGCACAGGGGCTGCAGGGGGCTGCAGGGGGCTGCAGGGGGCTGCACAGGGGCCTGGCTGCACGGGGGCTGCACGGGGGCTGCAGGGGGCTGCATGGGGGCTGCACGGGGCTGCACAGGGCTGCATGGGGGCTGCACAGGGCTGCATGGGGGCTGCAGGGGGCTGCAGGGGGCTGCATGGGGGCTGCAGGGGGCTGCACGGGGCTGCATGGGGCTGCATGGGGGCTGCACAGGGCTGCATGGGGGCTGCACGGGGCTGAACAAGGGCCTGGCTGCAGGGGACCTGGTTGCACAGGGGCTGCATGGGGGCTGCATGGGCCTACATGGGGGCTGCACAGGGCTGCACGGGGGGCTGGCTGCATGGGGGCTGCAGAGGGCTGCACGAGGCTGCATGGGGGGCTGGCTGAATAGGGGCCGCATGGGTGCTTCACAGGGCTGCAGGGGGGGCTGTACAGGGGCTGCATGGGGCTGCACAGGGGCTGCATGGGGCTGGTTGCACAGGGGCTGCACAGGGCTGCACAGGGCTGCATGGGGGCTGCAGGCCAGCTGCCACTGTATTGAAGGTGGGCTGCAGGGGACTGCATGGGGGCTGCATGGGGCTACATTCCCAGCAGCAATGCTGGGCTGCCTCAGGCATTTTCTGACCACTCCAAACTGGATTTTTCTGTTGGGAATGATCACCTTGGGCAGGCATCACAGACACCAGGGAATCACAGAATGGTTGGAAGGGCTTCTAAAAATCATCCAGCTCCACCCTCGTGCCATGAGGGAATGTGGGGATCACACTGGATTCTTGTTTAAGCTGTGCATGATTTAAATAATTACAAAACATTAGTGGTTTTATATTAGTATTAGTATTTTTCTTTTCCAGAAATAAATAAAGTCTTTTGGCAAAGTTAGACTCAGCATTAATTTTTTATGACTAGCATTGCAAAAGGTCATCTGGAAAAAAAAATATTGTTAATCTCTATTTAAATATTAATTAGAGAAAATGAACCTGAGAAAACTGGGTGATTGCCTTCTGCAGATCAGCTCCCAAGAACACTCAGCAGTGTTATTTTCCTTGACCCCAAAGCTATTGCAGCTACTTGAGAGTCCAGGGACTGGCCCTGCAGCCTTCTCCTTGGGAAGTTTAACTGCCTGTGGAGGCAGCAGCAGTGACAAGTTTGGTACAAATTCAGGGTACAGGCATTCATTAGGAGAAGCATTGTTATGCTGGTCCATTCTGCATGTGCTGGATTTGATGCTCCCCTTCACACAGTCAGTTATAAAGCTCCAAGTTAAATTGGGAGTGGAAAAAGACAAGTTCTTTTAAAATAAAAATGAAAATAAGAATAAGCTTTTTTAAGTTTATCTTCAGAAGCAAAACCTGCATTCCTGGGGTCGCTGTAAACATTATTTGACCTATTACACCTTTGTAGTTTTATATATGGGGAAAAACTCAAATTAATACAAGGGGGAAAACAGTTCTTGGATGCAGAATTCTCATCTGACCTAGGGAAAGACTGTCCTGTTATTCTGAGCTCAGCTGGGGGAGATGCAATGAGAGGTGCCAGGGGGTGAGCGAGCCTGGCTGAGCAGGTGAGCTCTGCTGGCAGCAGGAGCACAGGAATGGGTGACGTTGGGGACATCTCTTAACGTGTGACTTCTCTGGTGTTAACAGTGGATTGCTGGGATGGCCCAGATGGGGAGCCAGTGGTGCACCATGGCTACACCCTGACTTCCAAAATCCCCTTCCGGGACGTGGCAGAAACCATCAATAAATACGCCTTCATCAAAAACGAGTAAGTGTGCAGCCAGGCTTGCAGCCACACCTGTGTTCTGTAGTGAATCCCACTCTGAAAACAACCATCAAGCCCAGGATGTGCAAATATCCCTTTAGGCACATCAGGGTAGTTCTGTTCCCCTCTTTATTGCCTGTGTTGTGTTTATTGTTCAGCTGCACAAGCTCTTCCCGTCAGCTGAGGGAGAGTTCTGCCCAAGCTGAGCCTTTTTGTGCTCTTGAACTCAGTAAGGCTTTGGACAGTCTGACACTGCTGATTATCTTTCAATAGAACTTCCCACTCACATCCACAGGGAAATTCTCCTGAAAAATCGATACTGTGATCTTCTCTACCTACTGAAAATACTTTATTTCAGCAGAAAAATTGAAAAGCTGTCATGTGTGGTTTAAAGAAATACTGAGGTGTGGGATAGCGTTCTGAATCTCTTTCATTTGCCACAGTGCTTTATAACAGTTTATTATGAAAACTGTGGAGTCCACCCATATATATATATGTATATATATATTTATATATATATACACACACATACAGAGTAGTCTCAAATCATGAGTGGGTGTCGAGAATTTTGAGTGGTTTAAAGAGAATAAAAGGAAAATACTTCCTTTTCTTTATTTAAATAAAAAGCACCGAACAATGGATTTGTGGGGAAAAAACCAACCAAGCCCAGAAGTTTGGTGTTATTGATGAGAAGTACAAAGGAGGTGGTTGGGGTTAGTGTGGGGGTCCTTGTTATAGAGCACTGGGGCTGCCAAGAGTTTAGAAAGCAGTGGGGCAAATCTGTGCAAGAACTGGGCAGTTCCATTGCCAGGTAAGGCTGCAGGTGTTGTCTCTGCACACACAGCTCTGACAGTGTCTGGGGCTTTGTTCCCAGGTTTCCAGTGATCCTGTCCATTGAAAACCACTGCAGTATTCAACAGCAAAAGAAGATTGCCCAGTACCTGAAGGAGATATTTGGTGACAAACTGGACTTGTCATCTGTGAGCACTGGAGACCCCAGACAGCTTCCCAGCCCTCAGGATTTAAAAGGGAAAATCCTAGTGAAGGTAACTTGCTGCTGGGCATGTTCAGAATGCAACAAAAGTCAGCTTGTGATACTTATTGTAGGTTTTCTTTGGAGGACCAGTTCATATCCCTTTAGCATCTAAACATCATCTGACAGTCTTTCCTTGGACAAAGTACTTTGGAGTGATAGAGAAGTGAAGCTTTCCTGCCCTTCCCCTCAGCCAGCAGGGAGCTGCAGCTCATGGGATGGAGCTCTGTTCATGGTTCATCTGCTGTGTGTATGGGAGAAGAGCAGCTCAGGAGGAGCTGGAGGAGGCCCCAGAGCTCTGTGCAGGATTAATTGTGTGAGCCTCTCACTCCAAACAGATTTGCTCTGAAAGGAATTCCAAAGGCCAGGATGGATAGAACAGGGGAAAAGCACAAGGCAGACCTTTGGGAGGATGATTAATAGAGTTCTGCCCCATTAGATTGTCTAATTTACTTGGACACGGGGGCAATTATTCTGTGTGAACTCTCAGGATACTCTGGCTTCCCCCAGTCCTTGGTGTCAGCCTGGCTGCAGGGATTCTCAGCTTGTCTGATGTTGGTTTGAACGTGCTGCAGTGCACAGTGCAGAGCTGACCCTAAAGCAGGAGCCCTTTGAGTGCTCAGCCGTGATTTTGCATTTCACTGCATCTGTTTTCTGGGGTGGCTGCTGGTTAATGAACTGTGCAAACACAGTTTGGTGTGTGGGGGATCCACAGGAAATCATGTGGAACATCACTCCTGCAGAAATCCCACTAAAGGCAGCAGAGGCTGGGTGCTCTGGGCTCTTTCCTGAATTTCTGAGCTGCCTTTGCAGCACGTCTGAGGCTGTCATTGCAGTGGGGTCCTGCAGCTCTCACTGCTGGAGCCCTGTGGGTGCAGACTGCTGTGGAGCTGAGCTGCTTTCACAATGAGAAATTCCATCTCGAGCATCCCAGGATCCCTGCACAAAGCCCTGTCTCCCATCCCCTGCTCAATTTGAGCAGCTCTGTTGGAAAAGATAAAATCAGCTTTAGGAATCAGTACCTTGTTGAGAAGTAAGCCAGCTTCTCACCTTTTTGCTATTGTTTTTGCTCTTTTTATACATCTTCCTTTGAAAGGCAGTATTGATTCACTAGCCAAGCAATTTCAAATAATGGCATAATTTTCATCCTGTAACTGTATATAAAGAGTCATTCTAGTAACACTCAGGGATTTAAGCCAGTGTAAAGGTACCAGCCTGAAGTGAATTTGATCCACTCATTAGCAGCATTATTAATTTTAAAATGCAGCCTAAAAATCGATCCTCTGCATTTCTGCAGAAATCTGAGTGTCATTTCTGTCTCCCACTGATGAGGCAGGTAGGCTGAGAACATTTCTGTGCACAGGAGCAATATCACAGAAGTTTAGTAGGTGATTTATTTAGGAGCAGATGGTGAAGCAAGAGGAGCAGGCTGGGTGCACTGACTAACACTGACCACATTTATTGGGTTTTTGTTCCTCATTTTAGGGTAAGAAGTTGCCCTGCAGCCTTGGAGCAGATGCTGAGGAAGGAGAGGTTTCAGAAGAGGACAGTGCTGATGAAATTGAGGACGACTGCAAGTTAAAGCCCTGCTTTGTATGTACCCAGTCAGTGCCCAGAGTGTGACAGCTCTGCATCTCTCATGCACACTCCATGTCCTACTTACAGTTGTTAGCAGTTTTTCATTCCTAAGTTTTTAATTCCTGTGTCAGCTTCATGCTGCTCCATAGGATTCATTTTCACTTTAAGTGCCTTATGTAAGAGACTGGTTTGGGTCTGCATAGTCTGGATGACTGTTAACAGAAATCACTTCATGTTTCACTGTTTGGAGCAGGAATATAGTGCTTAGGGTGTCTGTAAGGGCATTAGCTGGGAATTCATGCTCTTCTGAAAGAGAAAGGGGGGCCTGTGACAGCTGTGGGGCAGAGAGAGCCCATGGCCAGGTCCTGGGGATCTGTGGGGGGACTGGAGCTGAGCTGGGGGGCTCAGGGGAAAGGGAGAAGGGAAAGGGCAGGGAGAGCCACAGGCAGAAAGGGCAGGATCAGGCAGGACTGTGCAGGGAGTCTTTTCTTGCAGAGGGAAGGAAATGGAGCAGTGTGTGACCCTCAGTGTGCAGTGGGATGGACACAGCCCCTGCCTGAGCTGGGTTTCCTGGTGTCTTTCAGAGCAATGGGGCAACTCAGCACCAGGTGGAATCGTTCATACGGACAAAACTGGAGTCCCTGCTAAAGGAATCCCAAATCAGGGACAAAGAGGATCCTGACAGCTTCACTGTGAGGGCCCTGCTGAAGGCAACTCACCAGAGCTTCAGTGTGAACCTGAAGCAGGTATGTGGGCTCCTGCACAGCCTCTCTGAGGACTGCACAGTGCAATGTGCTGCAGAAATGGTTTCAGATGAGAGAGCCAGGAACTGAGGAACTGGATGCAAACTCCAGGACATTAAATACAGAGTGAATTATCTGTGGAGATGTGGCTGCTCTGGAACCAGTGTCACTGAGCTCTTTTCTGGGAGTTACTGTGTAATTGATGGACTAGAAAGGGAGCAGTTGGGTTTTTTCCTGGGTTTTTTACTGGTCATTTATTTTTCCTTCATTACTGGTCTGCCTTTGATTTTTCCCAAATAATTGCTATTAAAATAAGTAAAAATCTGCTAAAGATTATTTCTCCATGTTACAGAGACTTCCATCCTGAGTTCTGAGCAGATCTCTGAACACAGGTTATGGATTTTGCTGGGCCCCCAGTGCCCTCATTGCCATGAAAGCCCAAAGTGAGCCCAGCTCAGCCCTGAGCAGGGAGTAGCTGGAGCTCACAGCACTGAAACACTCACCCAGCTGAAATGCTGGGGGAATATTCTTCAGTTTTGTTTTGCTCCTCAGAAGATGAAGGGCTGTGTGTTCCTGACAGAAGAAGTGAGATGCTGCCAGGAGTTATCCAGCTGATGTCTGGGGCATGGCTGGGAATGTGGAGCTCAGCCTGCAGGCTGCCTAGGAGAAGTCCACATTTATCTGCTAGGAGATTCTTTTTCCTCTCCCTTTTTCCCTCTGTGGCTGCTTTCAAGAACACTCAGATGTCTTGGTTTGTTGTTATTTGCCTGGTTTTGCTAGACTGCTTTTTCTACATGGCTTGTTGTTGTCTTGAGTGCTAATGTCAGTATTTTTCTTTGCAGTTAGATGGTTCTAAACTGTGAAGCATACAGAGAAATTAGAAAAGTCCTGTAATGAGATTTTGGATTTCAATTTGTTCACAGATCAGATTTTAACTCACTTTGTGTCATTTGCAATAATTTTACTTTCCTAATAGTGAGCCAGGGTGACATACAGGAACTTGTATGAGGTTGAAATGCTGCCTTTTGGAGACTGTAGCAGACTCCTTAAAGACATTTCTGAAGGTATTTAGTTATGCTTTTTATTGCACTTTTTCTGCACAGAACTTGGACACAAAAGAAGGTGGAAAAAAGTCTCATGGTCGATCATTAATGGGCAACTTCAGTAAACACAAGGTGGGTGAAATAAATGAGAGCTGCGGTTGCTGTTCTAGGGCTGGCAGCATTCCAGAGACCCTGGCAATGTTTTACTGCCCCAGACAAGCGTGGTGGGCATGGGGGCAGTGAGGAGGGAGCTTCTGTGATTACACCTGGTGTCTTAATCTGTTCAGAAGATTGAGAACCTTTAAGATCAACAAAAACTTGTCACGTGGCTAAAAGATCATCTTTACTCATGCTGTGGAATTGCTGATTTTCTGATCAAACTTGCAGCAGCAGAAGAGCAGCAGACACAGATGTCCTGGCATACCCTGTTTTCCAGAGGGCTGATGGTGCCTGGTTCAGCCAGGGCCCAGTTTTGCTGTGCCCACCCTGGGCAGGGCCATGCTGGGACTGTCCCTGTTCCCTGGGGCTGCTGTGGCCGAGTGCTGGCTCTGGGCTCTGCTCTGTGCAGATGAGTTCTGCCTGATCTCCCCTGGTTTTGATGTCCTGGTTATGTTTGTGCAGCTGCTGGGCTGGACTGCCTGCTCTGCTGCTCCTCAGGGGTGACCCCATGGCCGGGCAGGAGCTGAGGAGCTGAGTGAGGGCTCTCATTTCACAGCTGGGCACAGAGCAGCCCCCACAAGGGGCAGTGCCCACGTTTCCTCCTGTTCCCATATCTGGACACATGTGCCCCTGTCATCTGCCTCCCCTACTGCCACACTGCCACAGCACCCTGAGCCTGGATTGACAGCCTCAGCCTGAGCTGCTGCAGCTGCCAGCTCCTTCTGCTGCAGCCAGACAGAGCTGCAGTGCATGGCTGAGCACAGAGGCAGCTCTGCAGCCCAGACAGAGCTGCAGTGCATGGCTGAGCACAGAGGCAGCTCTGCAACCCAGCCAGAGCTGCAGTGCATGGCTGAGCACAGAGGCAGCTCTGCAGCCAGGCAGTGAGAGCTGCAGTGCATGGCTGAGCACAGAGGCAGCTCTGCAGCCAGGCAGTGGGAGATGCAGTGGGTGAGCACAGAGGCAGCTCTGCAGCCAGGCAGTGGGAGATGCAGTGGGTGAGCACAGAGGCAGCTCTGCAGCCAGGCAGAGAGAACTGCAATGGCTGAGCACTGAGGCAGCTCTGCAGCCAGGCAGAGAGAGCTGCAGTGCATGGCTGAGCACAGAGGCAGCTCTGCAGCCCAGGCAGTGAGAACTGCAATGGCTGAGCACTGAGGCAGCTCTGCAGCCAGGCAGTGAGAGCTGCAGTGGGTGAGCACAGAGGCAGCTCTGCAGCCCAGACAGAGCTGCAGTGGGTGAGCACAGAGGCAGCTCTGCAGCCCAGCCAGACAGAGCTGCAGTGAGTGACTGAGCACAGAGGCAGCTCTGCAGCCCAGCCAGCCCCTGTGCCACCAGCTGCCCTCTGTCCCTGCCCTCCAGACTCTGCTCTCCATGGTGAGGGCTGCACCAAGCTTGGGGACTGAGAATCTGAGCAGTTTTTTATGATTAAGAGACATTTCAAAGAACTTAATCTGCACCAGTCCATCTGCCCTGAAGCCAGCTAGGAGCCATCAAAATTGCCTAAGCAGACAGTCCCAGGGCTCATATTCACACCTCAGTTCCAAGCCTGCAGCAGTTACAGTGCTCGTGTTCCCTTCAGCACCTTCAGCTCAGTGCACGTTCCCCCCTCGTGGGTCCCTGAGGGTGGGCACTGCCCTGGCACCCTGTGCTTGCTGCTGGCCACACAAGTGCTGGGTTGGACATGTCACAGGCAACATCAGCCACTGGAATCTGCTGCTTCTGCTGAGGGCTCAAAGGCTGTCAATAATTTAATTACTTCAGCTAGTTATCCTAATGGATGTAGCAGGTTTGGAAAGCCCGTTCATTTCATCTCTGGGGAAAAAAATAAGGGTATATATAGATTTTTTTTAGAAAATAGTGATTGTATTGTAGACTGAGGCAACAGAGACATCCTGTAACTGCTCCCTGATGCCTTTCCAGCTGAAGGGATGCCTGGGAAGACTGGTTACTATTGATCTTTTGCAGATACAGAATCATCCACCCAACAATATTGACACATGACATTTTCAGCCAGCTCTTGTGCCAAATGAATAAATGCTTTAAAAACTACTGGGGAGACACTAAAGCTGGCAATTCCTGAAAGTTAACTGCATGGAACATGCTCAGTGCAGACCTTCAGACTCCAAAGTAAACCATGCAAATGATTTCCAATATAGCCAGCTTCATGTCAGCACCAAACACAGCAAACTGAATTATGTCCAGCAGGGTGTATGACAAGAGGAGGAAAGAAACCTGTGCTCAGTGAGCCCTGTGCAAAAGGACAAGGAGCTCTCAGTTATATTAATTACCTCTTGATGAGAAGGGATTAAGTAACTCTCACTTGAAGCTATGTTTAGCATTACAAAAGATGTAAAGTTGAAATTGGAAACTGCTAAATCATAGGTGCATATGAAAAAGGGGGATTTTGAGGTTTTAATCTTTTTTATTATAGCTATTTTCTTTATAGTATAATAATTTAGAATCACTTGAATATTTGTAAGTGGCTCAAAATGGAGCAGAAAGATGATGTTTGAATATTTTGCCCAGACTCTATTACACCTTCACTAATGAATATGTTTGATTTTCTAAACTGGGGGGAGGCACAGGTGGGCATAAGCAGTGCTCTGTATATTTAGACCCTGCTGTGTGTTGCTGTTTGTTGGACAGGACACAATCCAGTGGGATTTCAGCAGGAGCAGTGCCCTGGAGCCAGGGGAGCAGTGTTGTCCTCTGTGTAGGGAGGGAGCAGGGAGGTGCAGAGCTCAGAGTGGCCTGTGCTGGACAGACCCCTGGCAGAAATGACCCCTGAGGCCTGGCTGGGCTGGCAGCACACAGGAATGACCCCTGAGGGCTGGCTGGGCTGGCAGCACACAGAAATGACCCCTGAGCCCTGGCAGCACACAGGAATGACCCCTGAGGGCTGGCAGCACACAGAAATGACCCCTGAGCCCTGGCAGCACACAGAAATGACCTCTGAGCCCTGGCAGCACACAGAAATGACCCCTGAGGGCTGGCAGCACACAGAAATGACCCCTGAGCCCTGGCAGCACACAGGAATGACTCCTGAGCCCTGGCAGCACACAGGAATGACCCCTGAGCCCTGGCAGCACACAGAAATGACCCCTGCGGGCTGGCAGCACACAGAAATGACCCCTGAGGCCTGGCAGCACACAGGAATGACCCCTGAGGCCTGGCAGCACACAGGAATGACCCCTGAGGGCTGGCAGCACCCAGAGCAGCTCGTGCCCACAGCTGCAATCCCTGCTGTGGGTGCAGTGTGCTCTGGGCTGCCTTTCCCTCCCCACAGCAGGGAAGCTGTCCCGGCCCAGCCCCAGGGGTCACTTTAGTCCCTGGGGCTGCAGAGCCCAGCTCAGCCCCCTGCCCAGCCCCAGCCCCAGCCCCAGTAAGGAGCCCCCGGTGACTGACCCTGCCTGGCTCTTTCCCCACAGAGAGCAGCCAAGGCCGCAGCCAAAGCCCACAGTGCCTCGGACGATGAGGACGGCCAGCAGCACCCCCCGGGCAAGGAGCTGGGGCAGCCCCACAGGTGAGCTGGAGCTGTTCTGTGCCAGCAGCGTGTGAGGCTGTGCCAGAGCAGGTCCTGTGTGTCCGTGTGTCACGTGTGATGTGTGTGTCACATGTGACAGCTGTCATCTGGGTTTGCTGCCAGCCCCGTGTTTTGGCTGTGTCACCTGTCACAGGCTGCAAGCAGCAATTAACTGCATGAAGTGTGACAGTGCCACTGCTCGTGGAAAGGTGTCAGGCCCTGTTTCACCTGCTGCAAACAGAGCAAACTGTGCAGGTTACAGAGCGTGCATCACAGCCCAGGCAACTTTATTGCATCTGAGAATGGGAAAAAAAGCAATCAAAAAAGTGGCACTGAGAATGTGTGTGCTCACTGAAATGCTCCTTGGTTTTGTCTAGAACAGCCATGGTGCAGCTATTCCATTTTGTTTTAAATGAAAAATTTTGTTTGTGTGGATGGGCTGTGGAGGTGGAGGGCAGCAATCATCCCAGAACCCTCTCCAAGGAAGTTTGCCTCACAGGGTTCCCTGCTCACAATTCTTCATTTCCTTGTTGTTGAACAGAACAGAAGGGGAGATTGAAATGCACTTCAACCCTGCAAGTGCCCATTTTTGTTTGCTTTCCCCCAGCAGGCTGGCCCGCCGCAGGAAGACAGTGAAGCTGTGCCGGGCCCTGTCGGACCTGGTGGTGTACACCAACTCTGTGGCAGCCCAGGACATCGTGGATGATGGTACGGCTGGCACAGGGCTGGCACAGGGCTGCCATGTCCCCTGTCACTGTGAGAGCAGGGGGATGAGTGCTGCTGTTAGGGTGGCACAGGGCTGGCATGTCCCCTGTCACTGTGAGAGCAGGGGGATGAGTGCTGCTGTTAGGGTGGCACAGTGTCCCCTGTCACTGTGAGAGGAGAGGGCTCAGTGCTGCTGTTAGGGTGGCACAGGGCTGCCATGTCCCCTGTCACTGTGAGAGGAAGGGGCTCAGTGCTGCTGTTAGTGTGGCACAGGGCTGGCATGTCCCCTGTCACTGTGAGAGGAGGGGCTCAGTGCTGCTGTTAGGGTGGCACGAGTCCCTTGTCACCTGTGAGAGGAAGGGGCTCAGTGCTGCTGTTAGTGTGGCACAGGGCTGGCATGTCCCCTGTCACTGTGAGAGGAGGGGCTCAGTGCTGCTGTCAGGGTGGCACGAGTCCCTTGTCACCTGTGAGAGGAGGGGCTCAGTGCTGCTGTCAGGGTGGCACGAGTCCCTTGTCACCTGTGAGAGGAAGGGGCTCAGTGCTGCTGTTAGGGTGGCAGGAGGGCAAAGCCAGAGCCCAGCAGGGCACTCCCTCCCTGGCGGTGGCTCCTCTGGCCCTGCTGCCAGCAGAGGGTTTTGCTGCAGGTTCCCCAGAGCTGCCACATGTGGGGATCTGCAGAGGAAAGGTCCCAGCAGGAGCTCTGGAGCCTGGGCTCTTTAGCTGGAGCTCTCACTTGGCTTTCCTTTCAATGTGCAGACTTGAGAGGAGAACATTTGTGTAAGACAAGACAATCTGTCCTGGAACACGGGACTAAATCTCACGTTGCCTTTGATGAATAGCCAGGTAATGAGGTCTGGGCTCAGGCCCACGCCCTGGCACTGTTTGTCACCTGTCTGTTGGTTGTACCGTGGCACACAGGCTCCACGGGGAACGTGCTGTCCTTCAGTGAGACCAGAGCCCACCAGGCAGTGCAGCAGAAGGCTGAGCAGTTCATGCTTTACAACCAGAGGCAGCTGACCCGGGTCTACCCCTCAGCCTACCGGATCGACTCCAGCAACTTCAACCCTGTTCCCTACTGGAATGTGGGCTGCCAGTTAGGTAGGAGCTGCATCAAAGCCTTCTTCCCTTTTGGTCTGTATGTGCCAAGTAATATTATCTTGATTAATGGCACCCCACTTCTCCCTTTCAGTGGCCCTAAACTACCAGTCTGAGGGACGTGTGATGCAGTTAAATGAAGCAAAATTCAGGGTAAATGGCAACTGTGGTTATGTCCTCAAACCTCAGCAGATGTGCAAAGGTAAGGTTCCAGTGTAGTCATCACTGTAGCTGCCAGGCCTTTCACAAAGTGTCCTTCACAGTGAAGGTACCAGAAAGAAAAGTGGAAACAAATCTAGAATCTTTCATATTTCCATGCACTCACAGCTCTTAGACTTGTACCAGTGTGCAATCTCTTATTGTTATCATATATATATGTGTGTATATTTTGAGGTCTTTGCCTTATTAACATGAGTTTAAAAGAAGAAAAAGGGGTCCTAGGATGACCAGCTGCAGGAAAGTACAGCAAGCTCTGCAGTGGCCCAGGAGCACTTGGTCTAGCTCTGCCTTGGAATCACAAAACCAAGGGGTTCTCCACTCAGAAAAGGTTGTAAGAAAGAGGAGGAGAATTTTAAAATTACTGAGCAGCTGCTCCATACTCATAGTTTCTCATTTCTGACTGAATTAGTCTGTCTGTGTGTGTCTTGGGGGTGATATTTATTATGTTTATCTTTTTCCTTCCAATCTCCTTCTTGCCATCTTTCAGGCACATTCAACCCCTACTCTGCTGATCCACTTCCTGCCAGTCCTAAGAAGCAGCTGATTCTGAAGATCATCAGTGGGCAGCAGCTGCCCAAGCCTCCTGACTCCATGCTGGGGGACAGAGGAGAGGTGAGATGCTCTGGTGCCAGGGGAGCTCCTGACTGACAGGCAGTGTGGGACTCAAACCTTCTCCTTATTCAAATACACCAGTAAATTTCAGATACTGTCAAGCTTTTGGTCACTACATGCTACACTTCCCCCAGCCTGTATCTTCCTCGTGATGTTTAAGAAGTGATTTGGTTTGTATTTTAAAGGGTGACTTTTATGAAAATTAGTCATAGCTGTCCATAGCTCTTGATGCAAATCATCCATCAGCATGGACTTCATGGAAGCAATTCCCATAATAGTGCTGCTTGAAAATTCATGTCAATCAAAGGGGTTTGAATTCTCATATGAATTTAAATGAACCCTCTTCATTAATTTTTAAAAAATTCACCTTCATTTGTATGGCTGGCTTGCTTTTAAAATGTTGTGTTTTTGCAAAACAGATAATAGATCCCTTTGTTGAAGTGGAGATTATTGGGTTACCTGTTGACTGCTGTAAAGACCAGACCAGGGTGGTGGATGACAATGGTAAGATAATCTAAGTAATTTCTTCTTCTTAGAGTAAAATATTAAATAAGTGCAAATGAATCAGTGTCTGTTATTGCTTTCTAAATAGCAAAGCATCTTATCTGATGAAATCAAGTGATTGTATTTTAACAAATTATTTCTGCTTCCCAGACGGAATTTCTGGTGTGGAGACAAGCAAGTTAGAGGTGAAGGGCAGGAGTTGTTCCCCACATTGTCTTTTAACCAAATTGTTCTTAAATCTCCTTTATGCAGAAGCTCAAATCTATCTATATCTGTATCTATCTCAGGGCTAGCCTGGGTATCCCTGCCAGCTCCCAGGCAGACCGGTTTTGTTTTTAAAGCAATCCTAGAGGCAGATCTGTCACACCTAATGACTGACACGATGGGATTGTCATTGCTGCTGCTGTGCCCTGTGCCCTGTGCCTCCTGGAATGAGGCAGGCCCTTGCTCTGCCTGTTTCCCACAGTGTGTCCTGTCTGCCCTGCAGGGTTCAATCCCGTGTGGGAGGAGACCCTCACCTTCACCATCCACATGCCCGAGATCGCCCTGGTGCGGTTCCTGGTCTGGGACCACGACCCCATCGGGAGGGACTTTGTGGGGCAGAGAACTGTGGCCTTCAGCAGCCTCGTGCCTGGTGAGTCCCCCTGCTCTCCTGGGCCTGCAAACCCACCCTCAGACCCAAGGAGGATGATATAGATTTTATAAATCTTATCTCTGTGACTTCATGTGAAGCTCAGACAACTCTTCTGTTCTCTTAGGGTGCTTTATGCACCATTCCTCAAAGGAGCTTGGTTGTCTGTGCTTTTAGAAATTACTGCTGGTGTGTTTTTTATAACCTGGATGCAATTTGTACTGGGGCTCAGAGAACCTGTGAGGACCCCAGAGAAGTTTACTAAAGGCACCAGGTGGCTTCATGTGTGTACATGACTTTTATAGACAGTCATTGCTAGCTGGGCATGAAATGCAAACTGCTGCTTCTTGGTGGAGGTTTGTGTGGAAATATTCCTGTTTCTGTTTCCCCAGGCTATCGCCACGTGTATTTAGAAGGACTGACAGAAGCTTCCATATTTGTTCATATAATCATTAATGAGACCTATGGAAAGGTAGGTACAGCTGGAAATGTACATCTTCCTTCTCTTACAAATGGATTTAAATGTAGCCCAGAACCTCCCAGGATTTGTGTTGGAGTGCCCAGGAGGCTCAGAGTGTGTGTGGGGTTTCCCTGCAGGAGATCAGCAAGGAAAGGTCACAATACCATGACTCCACTCTTGCTGTGCACACACTTGCAGATGTTCTTACTGTCAGCATCTAACAATTGTCTTGTCTAGGTACAGGAGGTACATTTCTTCAGTGTGCTAAACTGATCTTATTTTGCAAGTAGATCTTGAGAACTGTAGCTGCCCCAGATCATAATATTTGACAAGCTATTTTTAGCAGCTAATTTAATTCATTTAAATTAACCTAATTTATTTTTAAGTTTTAGTGCGTAGATTTTGCTTTTCTGCAAGTTTGCTAATTTTAGAATGTTTTTAAAGTGAAAGTGAAAGCACAAGTGCTTTTCCTGTGTTTTCAGCTGTCCTTCCTTAGCTGTTTCCATCTGGAGATAAGCAGCACAAAGAAATTAAGGCCATGTTCAGCAGAGTGCTAAAGTAAAATAGCACCTTGGCAGTGATTTAAGAAACAAAGATAAACACAAACCCCTGACCTTTGTGAGGTTTGAGGTTGCAAAGGACACTCAGCCCTCAGTCTCTGTGCCTTCTGAGAGGATTCAGAGAATGTCATGACAAACATGAACCCAAAGTTGTGCAGCACCCACAGAAAGCTCAGGGGAAAGGGAGAGAACAGCAGGGAGAAGGGCCCAGGGCTGAGGTTTGCTCTTGTCCAGATCCTCTCCCATCTCCACTTCCTTTCTCCTCCCTGATCCCCTCGGATCATGGGATGGGCTCTCAGGTATTGGTATGTGCACATCTGGGCATATCTGGGTGATCACACCCCTTGGAGATGGTTTGCAGGGCCTGTTTGGCTGCTGCCCTTGTAAGAACAAATCTGCTCAAAAAAACAGCAGTGTGACTCCAGAGGGGAGGCAAGGGCAGCAGGAGGGGACACCCGCTGGGACTCCATTGCTGTCCCTGGGTCTGCTCCCCTGATGCTGCTCTGAATCAATGATGGGCTGCACTGCTGTTCCTCATAGGCTGAGTGAGGAGATCTGCTCAGCTCCTGAGGGACACATATGCAACTAGGAAATAGCTTTAAATGGTTTGCTGTAGAGTGGTTCTGTTTACAGCTGATGTACTGTTACCTTATTTGCTTGTGTGGCAGTCTTGAAAACATTAGCCAAATGGATTTGCATTTCTTTTTGCCTTTCAGTGGAGCCCTTTAATCCTCAATCCCAGTTACACAATAATGCACTTTCTAGGAGCCACAAAGGTAGAGCTCATTGAGCATGCACTTTACACTTGCTGGGCACAGACTTTCCAGTGGTTCCCAATTGCATGATCTGCAACTGCCAAACTGGAACCATTCTCCATGCAGGCTCTGAAACATCTGAATATTGCTTTGATGAAACCCATGCACAGAAAACTCCACGTTAATGTGCAGCCTGTCACTGCCGAGCACTTCCTGGAGCCTTGTCAGGTCCCATTAGGAGACTGAGCAAAGCTCTCTGCTAACTGTGGCAGGCTGCCATCCTAATGAGGAGAAAGGCAGGCATGCATGAATCCATGGAGACCTGTGCTGGGAGCTCCTTGCTCAGAGTAGCTGTGAGTGGCTTGGTGTGAGTTTTTGCTTTGCTGCGTTCTGAACTTTGCCGTCATCGCTCATCAGCACTGTGAGAGCAGCTCTCTGCCCCGCGAGCGAGCGGCAGCTCAGGCGGGCCGTGCTGTTGTGTCCCTGCAGAGCAAGCAGCTGATGGGGCTCCGAGGGCTGTTCTCCAAGGCGCCCAAGGCGGGCGCGGCCGAGCCCGGCGGGCACCACGCGCGCAAGCGCTCCATCGGCGAGCGCATCCTGCGGCGCACGGCCAGCGCCCCGGCCAAGGGCAGGAAGAAGAGCAAGATGGGCTTCCTGGAGGCTGCCGAGATGAAGGACAGCGCCTCGGAGCCGGCGGACCTGAAGGACAAGGAAGGGGTGCTGCGGCGGCCGCACCGCCCCTCACAGGCGCGCCCCGCCTCCATGCCCGTGGACAGGTTCCTCATGGTGGAGCTGCCCTGCCCTGCACAGGACGCTGCCCAGGAGGCCGAGGGGGAGGACAACACATCTGGTAAGGTGCTTCCAAAATTACTTTTGGTGAATGGTGAGGGCTCCCCTTGCTTCTTCCAAGAGTACCTGATTTCTAGCAAGCATCAAAACCAGTATCTATTACACCAAGTTTACTTCTATAGTCCCTGCTTCATTAAATCTCCAAAGGAGTGAGTGACAGAGCTCAAATCTGGCATAGAAAGACAGGAGGATTTGTGGAGAAAACACCCAATATGTGTTTTTTGAGGAATTCTAACCCTTGCCCTTGTGAATGCTGCCTGCTGGTAGAAGAGCCAAACAAAATCCTTGTACTGTAACACTTTGCAGTAACCACATGTATAAACCAGTCTGGAGTCCATCTACTCGATGCTCTTGACTCAGCTTGAAGCATGCATCTTGTTTTCAAGTGTTGTGTGTTTTAACAGAGCTGTTTTGTTCTGTCTTTATTGCCACGCTTCTTTATAGTACAAATGTGACTAGGAACACAGCTGAAGGTAATGCCACGTGCAAGCTATGATGTGGTACCTCATTAACATTACTTACAACAAATATTACATCACCTGCCTGATGTAATAGACATTCCAAGGAAATTCCAATGAAGTGCCTGCAGTTGTATTTTTCCATTTATTCATGTCACTCGGATAATTTGTACTAAACCTGCACAACCCCATGATTAAGTTCTGTCACAACTGTGCCTAGTTTTGCGTTCTCCATTTGTCTGTCTAAGGACAAAATTAGCTTTTGATAGACAGAGCAGAGTCTTTAATGCCACTAATATGTCTCTCGTTTAATTTAGCCAACAGTGATGACAATACAAATGAGAAGGAAAAAAGCTTGAAAGAATTGGGTTTTCCACGTTCAGAGCAAAAGTCAAATGCTTCAAATGTAGCATCTCCGTTCAAGAAGGAGAATGACCAGAGGGATTCTACAGCTGACTGTTTAGCACCACCTCCACAGGAGCAACCTCAACATTTGGTTTTTGCAAATGGTGTAGCTCAAGCGAATCCCCTTGTGGATTACCAGGAGAATAATCCTTCTGATGGAACCGTCCCCCTTACGCAAGACGCTGACTCCGAACTTCCCACAGAAAAATTACACCACAAAAACTGTGCAGACAGTAAAAAGGAAAATGGCACAAAAGGATCTGAGGAAGAGAAGATCAGTCTCATGGGGACTTCTGTTTCTCAGAGCACAGAGCTGGAGAATCACAAATGTGACACAAAGAAAAGCACTGCAGCACCTCTTTCCCCTTCTGCCGTGTGCTCTGAGGGCCCTGACTGTCACTCCACAGTGGCCCTGCAGGACAGTGACATTTCTCACCTCATTGATGAAGTCTCTCTCTCGACTGAGAGCGAGCTGGACAGTGCTGTGTCCACTCTCATCGGGCAGCTCGATGGCACAGATGACCAAACTCCCCTTCCTCCTGTCTCCAGCCCCCACAGCAGCAGCAGCAGCCAGACCCCCAGGGTGGGGAATGCAGTCCCACACATGTTTGCTGCAGACCTGAGCAGCCCCTGTAGGCACAACTTCACTCCCACAAAATCCAACAAATCCTCTTTATTCTCCACTCCAGACAAAGCCATGTTCTCCAGCCTGGAGGATGCAGGGTATTCCACATACACGGTTCTCCATGAGGCATCTCCACCTTCAGAATGTAAGAGCCACAGGGCATTAGTTTGCAAGAAAAGGTTTAATCTAGAAACTAACTTGCCCAGCTCTTCTTGTTCTTCATCCCTCTCTTTGCTAAACACAAATCCCGAAAGGAATTGTGCTACAAAGTGTGGACCAAGCTGGGAAGCCCCCGAGGCTGCCAGTTCCTTTGGGTCCAACAGCCTCATCTTTGAGCAGCCGCTGGGGCGCCCTGGCCCTGGGGAGCACTCGGCCAGCAGCAGCCTGCTGGAGCTGGATGGGGACTGCCAGGAGCTCCTGGTGACCGCCCGTGAGTACCGACGGGAGGACATGAGCCAGCTGGCCTCGCCCGTGAGCCTGAGGCAGAGGCAGGAGCCCGGGCACGGCGGTGACAGGATGGCTGGGAGCAGCTCCACCGGGCACGGCGGTGACAGGATGGCTGGGAGCAGCTCCACCGGGCACGGCGGTGACAGAACCGCTGGGAGCAGCTCCACCGGCGGTGACAGGACCTTTGGGAGCAGCTCCACTGGTGTCGACAGTAGCTTTGGGAGCAGCTCCACCGGCGCTGACAGGACCTTTGGGAGCAGCTCCACCGGCGCTGACAGGACCTTTGGGAGCAGCTCCACCGCTGCCCTCTGTGCCGCTGCCCGGCACCGTTCCGAGACCTGCGGGGCTGCAGGGAGCCAGCCGGCGGTCCCCGCGTGTGAAAGCACTGCGGGTTCGTGGCAGCAGCCCTGGGAGAAGCACAGGGCTGCCGTGTGTGCCCCCCAGGCCGGCTCAGCCTGCCCCCTGCGCCCCGGGGCTCTGCCGTTCCCCACACACCCGGCCATCCAGCACAGCAGCCCCTGCAAGTCCAAGAGCCTGGGAGACCTGACCTCGGAGGACATCTCCTGCAACTTTGAGAGTAAGTATCAGTACATCAGCAGGAGCTTCATCTCCTCGGGCCTGAGGGACGGCAAGCTGGCCGCCGTGCAGGGCGTGAGGCCGCACTCGACGGACGCGCTGACGGAGCAGCTGCGCAGGCTGCTGTCCCCGGAGCAGGAGGACGGCCGGGAGCCGCTGTGCCCCAGGCAGCCGGACGAGGACTGCCCGCGGGCCCTGGTGAGGAAGCTGTCGTCCCGCAGCCAGAGCCGGGTGCGGAACATCGCCAGCCGCGCCCGGGAGCGGCAGGAGGCGGCGGGCAAGGCGCGGCCGTGCGGCGGCGCCGTGCCCGGGGTGGTGCTGCGGAGCAAGGCCCCGGGGCCGCCGCTGGCCGCCAACCGGCACTCCACGGGCTCCTGCATCGGCCGCTACCTGCGCGGCTGCCCCGGCGAGCGGCGCGGCGTGCCCGAGGGCGCCTGCTCCGCGCTGCTGCCGCTGGGCTGCGGGGAGCTGCCGCTGCCGCCCGGCGCGCAGGAGCAGCCCGAGATCTATTTCCTGCTCCGGCTCTAGGCACGGCCGGCCCCGGACTGCCGCTCTGCTGGGCTACAGGAGCTGCGTGGAGCCCACAGCGTGTTTCAAATAAGCGGTTTCATGCCAGTAAGTCAGGGGTGGCTTAACGTGCCCGTTCCTGGCAGGGCTGGGGGAAGCAGGAGCCACCCTCCATCCTTAGGGGTGCTGCTGATGGAGCCCGTGTGCATTTGTAGCATTCTGTGTCCATAATGCCGTGCTCCAAAGCCTGACATTGCACTGACGGCAATACTGGTTTCCTTGTGTCTTGTCCTCCTGCTTGAAAAACACTTTTGGTGATCACTTTTGGCCTTTTGTGAGGATTCTCCAAAGCACTGTGGTGTCTGGAATGCTGGACTGGGGCTTGTTCTGCCCAACAGGCAGCGACCCTTCATTAGCATCACTTGTTCTCAATTGTTACTATAAATTTTACATGTTTTCATGTATGAACTGTGAGTCTGCAGCAAGTGGTTTGTAGAATTAGGGTTAGTCCAGATTTGTGAGTCCTGTGTAGATTTGTCTTCTGCCCTCTCTACAAAGTGTGACAACAGATGTCTTCCTTTTTGGTTACTGTGTTGATTTGGGACAGAGTGGAATGTGGGAGTAATTCTGCTTTTATGAATGAAAACACTTTATTTCTGCTTATTTTGTTATGTATTTTTGCTGTTGGTTGTGTGAGTAGCTTCGGTACAGTAGATCCATTTTCTGTATATTTGTAATTTTATTGCTGAATTGTCGACAGTCAGTGGAATATTTAAACTGACATGGTAGAGTGACTATTTTGACTGTTCACCTTTTTCTATGAAGGCTGAAAGTGACTTGGGTGAAGGAATCTCAGACACCTAAAGCTTCCCTGTAGGGAACAACATAGCTTTATTTTGGTTGGAAGATACTCTATGCCTTTGCTGTAAGTTTTTCTGATATGTCAAAGACGTACCTTTTACCTCTTTCTTTTGTAATGCAGAGTATTATTATTCTTGAAAACGTCATTAAAATAGATTTTTAAGCACTTGGTTACATGTTTTCTGAAAAAAATAAATCTATCCAAATAGATTGGTGCTGAATCCAGCAGCAGTTAGTGGCTGCACACATCTGTCTTGGCAGGAGGTGCACGGAGGGAGGATCCTTCATTTCACAGGTGGTTCTTGGCTGGAGGTGGCAGCTGAGCTCTGGGTCAGGAGCCACACCTGAGTTTGTCTGAGTGTTGCACTCAGGCTCTAACACAGCACAGTGGCTGTGGTATCACTTGGGACAGAACAGTGGGTTTTCTAAACAAAAAGCATTTTTCCATGGAGGATCAGAACCAGACAATGGATTAATCCCTTAAGCTTTGCACCTGGATTTCTCATAGCCAGGATGCAGTTTGGGAGGTGTGGCTGAGGCCTAGCAAAAGTGCCTTGTAAGGAAGCAAATGAGAAGATCTCCATTGTGGGAGGTGAAAAAACTTGCTTTAATTGGAATTCATTTAGAAAAATTGTATGCTGCTTGCAGGAGGTCAGGATAGATTACTGCAGCAGTGTTTTATCACATAATCTCTTATACTCTTCTCTTAATTTTAGAAGTTAATCCAGATGGGGACAGTTCTTTGTGTGCCAGTGACATTTGGCTAATGGAGCAGGGCAGGGTTTCTGTTGTGCAGCTGAAGCCAAATACACATCAGCCTTTATATATAGATATATATAAAATATGTCTTCAGTTTTTAGTTTAAATGGAGAAGCTTCATTTTCTTTCATGGAGTGGAAGCAATACAAACAGATGCACCTGCTGCCAATCCAGCTGCTCCTGTGGGGATGTTCCTGCCATGGAGTGTCCTGGGGTACCTGAACCCCCCTGCTGATCCTCCAGTGCCCAGTGATGTGTGTTACTGGTGAGTACTGGTGATGCCAGCCCCCAGCTGCTGTGGGACCCTCTGGGGCAGGAATGTTTGTGTCACTGTGAATTGGTGCTGCAGCAGCGATTTGGGGTCCCAGAAGATCCATCCTGGGGGTCCCAGATCCAGCCTGGGGGTGACATGCTGTGAGCAGCAACTCCAAAACTCTCTGGGAATGGGGCACTTTGGGGGAACTGCAAACACCTTCTCCAGCTTTGTGCCCTGCAGCATGAACTGAAGGGATGCTGGGTTCAGAAATTCAGCCTTGAAACTCTGGGAACAGCTGGGGTGTGGGTCCCAGCTGCACTGTGCAGAGCCAGGGGTTTGGATTTCTGGGTGGGACAGACCAGCAGTCTGCAGTGCAGACATCTAGATGGCCACTCATTTGCAGTCCTCTCCCAAAATTAATTAAACTGTCTGAACAAGGCTGCAGCTTGTGGAGCATCCATCTAGTGAAGACTTTTTTGGTGCAGAATAAACAAGCACTTCAGCCTAGTAAAGGCCAGTGGCTCACATCCTGGGCTAGCAGGCTTAAATTGCTTTGCTAATTCATGACAGAAGGCATAAATTAAGCTGTTCAAGAGTCTGCAGAGAACAGATGGGTTTGGAATATTACTTCTGAGAAATTATATATTTTCTAATTCAAAGCCAGGAAGAGTGTCCAGTTACATTTATATGATTGTTTACTGGAATATCAACAGCCCCTACTTTAAACAGTTGTACAGAATGTTCCAGGTGTCAGGAGCCATTCCACATCCCTCACTCCTGCTCAGGAGCCCCTGTTCTGATGCTTTGGTAGGAGGGCTTTCATCCTGAGTTTCCCATTCGCATCTTAAATAAGATTAAGGTATGTAAGAATAAAACATTCTGTGAAAGAACAGCCAGATTTTCACCCAGGAGCATGTTGGGTCAATTTTGTTCTTGGACTGATGCTCATTTGGATTTGTTTTGATAAGATTTTAATGCTGTTCCTTTTTGCAACAGGGAAAATCATGCAGGACCCTCAGTCACATGAGACAGTGGCACAGTGATTACACTGATTACAGATCTGCTTAGACATGCAGGAGGAGAAACAAATTGAATTTCTACCAGAGATTATCTTTTAAAGTCCTGTGTTGGTTGAGACAGAAAGAAATTAAAATGAACAGTGCCTGGCTGGCCTAGTTGAGGTGGGATTTTGTGCTTGCAGAAAGCCATGGAAGTGGAAATATCTTCTTTTGCATGTGACTTTAGTGTAGCTGTGGACCAGCCAGGAGAGTTTGCAGTCTGGGTGCAGCTGAGTTACCTGGGTACAGCTGAGTTACCTGGGTACAGCTGATTTACCTGGGTACAGCTGAGTTACCTGGGTACAGCTGGGTTACCTGGGTACAGCTGAGTTACCTGGGTACAGCTGGGTTACCTGGGTAGAGCTGAGTTACCTGGGTACAGCTGAGTTCATGGGTGCAGCTGAGTCACCTGGGTACAGCTGAGTTCATGGGTGCAGCAAGTTACCTGGGTACAGCTGAGTTCATGGGTGCAGCTGAGTTACCTGGGTACAGCTGATTTACCTGGGTGCAGCTGAGTTACCTGGGTACAGCTGAGTTCATGGGTGCAGCTGAGTTACCTGGGTACAGCTGAGTTAATGGGTACAGCTGGGTTACCTGGGTACAGCTGAGTTACCTGGGTACAGCTGGGTTACCTGGGTAGAGCTGAGTTACCTGGGTACAGCTGAGTTCATGGGTGCAGCTGAGTCACCTGGGTACAGCTGAGTTCATGGGTGCAGCCAAGTTACCTGGGTACAGCTGAGTTCATGGGTGCAGCTGAGTTACCTGGGTACAGCTGAGTTAATGGGTACAGCTGGGTTACCTGGGTACAGCTGATTTACCTGGGTACAGCTGAGTTAATGGGTACAGCTGGGTTACCTGGGTGCAGCCAAGTCACCTGGGTACAGCTGGGTTACCTGGGTACAGCTGAGTTAATGGGTACAGCTGAGTCACCTGGGTACAGCTGAGTTACCTGGGTACAGCTGAGTTAATGGGTACAGCTGAGTCACCTGGGTACAGCTGGGTTACCTGGGTACAGCTGGGTCACCTGGGTACAGCCAAGTCACCTGGGTACAGCTGGGTTACCTGGCCTGTGCCTGCTCCCAGTGCTGGCCTGGCAGACAGGCACAGCTGTGTTTGTGTGCAGGGGAGGGATGCAGGCAGGGAGGGAGGGACAGCAGCTGCAGTGCCCTGTTAGTCCTTGCTTTAGGAACAGCTGGGGGTTTAGCATGAAACCCTCTGCAGCAGAGCCTTGCCCTGGCCCTGCTGCATCCCAGCAGTGTTTGGAGGGTGCAGCTGCAGCCTGAGGAGCTCTGCAGCCTCTCTGCAGGTGGGGCCACGTGGATTTGCTGCCCTGGTTCCATGTGTGTGCAGTGAAAACACAGCAAGGGGATGCTGAAAAGGGGCTTAGAGGTTCTGAACAGCCTGGATCTCACTGGCTGCTTGGCTGGGCAGGCACAAATAAATATAAATCCCATTCTTCCTGGTGGGTGCATTTAAAGGAAATATGAGCTTCCATGTTGGACTTCATAATGACACAGAAATAGTCCCTTTATATTCAAAGCAGTCAGGTGTTTTCCAAACCCCACCATTCTCTGCTGGAATCCCAGCACACAGGGGATGCAGCCATGTTCAGAGTGACACCAGGGCTGGGAGCTCTGGTGTCTGACAGCCCCAGCTCAGGGTGTGCTGCAGCCCTGTGGCTGTGAGGGAGGGCTGTGACCTTCCCTGAGGAACCAGGGGCTGGGCTGCTGCTCTGTGAGCTCCAGCAGGAGCAGCAGGTCCCTGCAGGGGCTGCCATGGACCAAACACTGCTGCAGCACCGGGTGGCATTTGCAGGGTCCCCTTGGGGCCTGCCCTGGGGCACTGAGCTCCCCAAGGCCTGGGGTGGCACTGATTGCCCTGGGGCTCTGCTGCTCTGCTCCAGCTCCAGCCATTCCTTGGGTGGGTGATCAAAGGGCAGCTGGGCCAGGCTGCAGCTCCCAGTGCAGTCACACAGGGTTTGTGTGATCCCATTTCAAGGAGTAATAGACTTGAGGAAGCACATTTTTAAGGTAACAGATGTCTGGAAGCAGATGATTAATTTGTGCTGAGTTTTCAAGCACTCATTTAACATACAAGCTCTTTAAAGTGGATTTTTTAATTTAGTGTTTCACGTCTTAAACATTTATAGTCAAAATCTTATTTCAGTTAAGGATGTGTTTGTCTAAAGTGATACTTCTAAATTCAGTGAAGTTCTGCAAATGAACACTGCTCAGAGAACAGAATATGAATAGTTGCAGAGTGCTACAAGTCATGTTAATTTGACTTTTTTATTTCCAGGGCTGGTAACATTTTTTCAGTAACATGGAAATTCAGCTGCATCCAAGAGGATCCTCTTGAAGTGCAGAGTTCAGCAGGACGAGGGAACACAACTGAGTGTTAAATTTGGGTGCTTTAGACAGTTTGAATCCAGTGTAAGTGGTGCAATGGGTGGAGTTCCCCAGGTGTGTGCTGGGGTGGGGTCTGTTCCTTGTCTGCTGTCCAGGCTTGGTCCATCTAAAGGCACCAGAGATGGCAGTTTGGTTTGAACTGTGTGTCAGGATTCTTGTACTGTTTCATATTTGATTTCCAGACAGAGGTGATGCTGAGTGAGTGAGATGGTAATTAGTATTCTTGTATTGTTTTGTCTTGGGACTATGATGTTGAATATTTAGAATGTGCTTGGCCTTCTAAGGGTGAGTGCATGTGCTGTTTGAATTAATTTAGATAAGCAGTAGTGACATTACCTGAACCTCACGTTTCTGCTATGGCTTAAGCCTCCTGGATGGATTTGGGCTCTGGCTGTGTGCACAGGGTGTGCAAGGGGACTGCTCTTAATTGGGTGCTCGTTAGCTCTCTAAAGCTAATTGAGAGGTGGAGCTGTGGGAGCACTGGGGCCCTGCAGCCCTGGTTGCAGTGAGATCCTTCCCCAGCCAAACTGAGAGAGAAAACTGCAGAGGATTTCATCTTTGAGCATTTCCCAAAGCCAGCGAGTGCTTCCATGAGAGAAACCAAGGTTTACCAATGACTGCAGCTTTTAATTGGAAGGATAAATCCTGAGCAGCTCCTCTGGCACGGGGCTGAGCCAGCCTTGCAGCAGGAGTGCTGCTGGACTGAGAGCAGCAGTGAGGCCATGCACACCTGTCCAGGACTGCCCCTCTGATTTCCCTGCACAAACACCCTTGGTTTGGCTGCAGGGTGTTCCTCCAGCAGTGACCCAGGCCCATCCATCAGCAGAGCTGTGCTGGGAGTGCTGCAGAGGGGCTCAGTCCAGAGCCAGTTCCTCTCTCTGGGATGGTTCTGGCAGCACCTCCTGCTGCAGATCATGGAGATGCTGAGAGCTCAGCAGGAGGAATTCACACTGCAGGCCCTGTGCTGCTCTGATGAGAAGCTTTAAACAAGGAATAACTCCATATGTGTGGTGTGTTGGTTTCAGGTATATAATAATCTAAATCAGGCCAGAATTCTGAGTTGGTGGTCATTCACATCCCATGTATTTCCATTTGTTACCCAGGGAAGGATTGTGGGCAGTGCTGGCAGTCCTGCAGTGCTCACCCACCAAAGCCTCCCAGGCTCAGCAGTCCAGAGCTGCTGAATGTATTTCTGTTCATTTTTCACTGAAATGGTTTTAGAGTTAGTGAAACCATTACTGATTGACTGGTGAGAACAGGAATGATCTCCAGTTTGGATTTCCCAGACACTTTTCCTGAGGATCTCCTCTGCAGGAGGGACAGGAACACACAACCCCTTGCAGTCAGTTTTCTCCCCCAGCAGAATCCAATGGCAGCCCCCTGCTTTTGCTGAGGAAATCATTCCACCAGCTCTTATCCTGCCCAGCAACTTCCCTTCAACCTCTTAGCTGGGCCAGGATAAACAATAATGGAATTTCATTAATTTCTTGAAGTTTCTTGAAGTTTTTTTGTTATTGTTTCCCTTGAAGTTTCTCTAGCATTTGTTAGTTTTTCAATTTCATTTCCATTTCTTCCTAGGAAGTTACTCTGACTTCAGCAGTGATTTTTGTGACCAGTGATCAGGTTAATTTGTTGATTTTTTTAAAAAAGCATGTTTAAATTGCTACCTTCCCAGAGGCTTTCCTTCCATGGCTTTTCCCAGCCATGCTCCTGTGCCTCCTGTCCGTATCACTTTGTGCTGATCCAAGCTGTGGATAACGTTTGATCTGTGCAGGCTGCAACAAATCCTGTTTGTGTGGCACCAGAGAGACAGAATTTTCACCCCCACACACACCAGAACAATCCCTGGCTGCTCTCGGATGGTCAATTACCTTAATTGACTTCTCATATTGATTAACAGATCTTTAATTAATCTTCCACTCATACCTTCAGGTTTCTCCCCAATCTTTCCCCAAGTGTGAGACGAGGTGATTTCCATGCACGGGCTGTGCACTGAACAGATGGATCTGACAGCAATGCCATATTCTCCCACCAAAATTGACAGGATAATAAGTGGAGATCTTGTTAAACTTGGCTGTGTTACCATCAGTGCTTGTTTGCTAATATTTCACAGCAAGGCAGGCTGGCTGACAGGGCTTTGCTGAATGCATTGGCAGCAGCCTTTTCTGAAGCTTAAAGAAATAAAGAAGATAAAAGGAGCAGGGATGGCTGGAGACCTTTCCAAGACCAATCCAGAGTATGATGGGGAGGCTCAGGGGCTGGGGGAGCCCAGGGCTGCCCATCTGACATGGATCTGACCCTCCTGCCAAAGGCTTTTCCATGCAGGCAGCTCCTGAGCTACCCAGAGTTACACACAAAGCTGTGGCAAAAGCTGGGAGTCTCTCCAGAGCAGGTGTCCCTTCAGCAACTGCAGCCTCTGTGCTGAACTCTGGGCCTGGCACACCTGGGCACACCTGGGCACACCTGGGCACACCTGGAGGGCTCAGAGGCAGCAGCAATGGACTGGGGGTGGCAGCAGCAGCAGGGGAGGATTTGACACAAACCCCTTGGGTTTCACTGGGCCACACAGACACCTGCTGGAGCTGGGCACAAGAAGGAAATAGCTGCCAGACAGACACTGGTTAAAGTTTAATTAATGAGACTCTGATGTGGCTGCAGCTCTGGGGCTGCACACCCGGGCTCTGTCACTGTGCCCTGTCTGCTGGCAGTGCTGGCAGGGCCCCCGAGTGCCTGCAGAGCAGATTGGCACAGCTGTGGTGCCACCCTGCTGCCCTGGGCTCTGTGAGTGTCTGAGGAACACACAGCTCCTGCAGACTGAAATGTGAAATGTGCCTTTGCTTTCCAGGGACAGTTACAGCTCAGTGTATTTACTGAACCTGTTTGGAGACACTTCGGGGTGTCAGGTTTGTAGGACTCAGTGAAGTCATGTATTCTCTGGGGTCAGAATTTGTCTGGAGTTTTTCTCCTCCATTTCTCATGTGTGGCTCCCCCTTTTTTTGCTGTTCCATGCTGTATACAAATAAACCCGGTGTTTTGGGGTTTTT
This sequence comes from Geothlypis trichas, assembly GCA_009764595.1. NCBI lineage: Eukaryota > Metazoa > Chordata > Aves > Passeriformes > Parulidae > Geothlypis > Geothlypis trichas. The sequence goes on from CM019910.1 coordinate 25,208,211, forward strand.
TTTGTCACTGAGCTGCCCTCACGGTGTCTCCATGTGGCATCCCTGGCATATGTCCCTTTTCACAGGTGAGTGTCACTTCTCACTGCTGAATGCATTATGTTGTCAAGACTCACTACACCTGTTGATCAGCAGGGGTAGTAGGAAAACAAAAATATCTGTTGAAGCAGTCAGCATGTGTAGGAGCCCGAGGTGAGTGAGCTGTCCTTGGTGGCACACGTGAGGTCAGTGCCCCTCCACCCTGGGCACACTCAGCTCTTGCTCACCCTCACCCCGTGTGGGCAGGAGGAGCCAGGGAGGATCTGGCAGTAGAAATGAGCTTGGAGTCACCCCAGGAGAGCAGGGTCAGTCCTTCCCTGGCTCCATCACAGCTCCCACTGCTCCAGGACAGCAGCCTGGGGAGAACTGGGCTCTCTGAAATGTCTGGGGATTTGGTTTGGGCTTTGGCGTTTGGTTCTTTGGGTTTGCTTTTTTAAATGTGAATCAGAGGCTTTGTTCTTTGCCCTTTTATAAACAGAACAAATGCCACCTGCGCTGGAGGAGCTGTGGGGTGGCTTTGCTCTCCAGGTGTGTCCAGGTGTGTGCTCAGCTCAGGGCTGGCTCTGACCCAGGGTGGGACTGGAGCCTGCCACTGCTGCCCAGGCTGGTGGCACTGGGCAGGGGGCTCAGGGGCTGGGCTGGGGGCTCAGGGGGCTGGGCTGTCCCTGGGGCTGGGCTGGGCAGCTCTGGGGGCTCAGACCAAGGGCAGCAAGGGCAGTGCCCAGCAGGGACAAAGCAGTGCCCAGCAGCAGCAAGGGCAGTGTCCACTAGGGACAAGGGCAGTGCCCAGCAGGAGCCAGGGCAGTTCCCAGTAGGTACAAGGGCAGTGCCCAGCAGGAGTGAGGGCAGTGCCCATCAGCAGCAAGGGCAGTGCCCATCAGGAGCAAAGCAGTGCCCAGCAGGGACAAGGGCAGTGCCCAGCAGCAGCCAGGGCAGTGCCCATCAGCAGCCAGGGCAGTGCCCAGCAGGGGCCAGGGCAGTGCCCATCAGCAGCCAGGGCAGTGCCAGCAGCACCTCGTGCCCACAGCTGGAGCAGCCCTGGGCAGGGTGTGCAGGGTGTGCAGGGTGTGCAGGGTGTGCAGGGTGTGCAGGCTGTAGGGCCATGCTCCACTGGGCTGTCAGTGTGCTGCATCCTGGGCAGGGTTATTTTTTCATGCTGGATGGGAGCATTTAAGGTAAGGTTTGATCCTTGTTTTTCAACTCCTCTGTAGCCTTGGAGACCAGGAGCTTCCTAAAGCAGAGCAGGAGCTCTGGAGGTGCAGCTGGAACTCACTCAGACATTCCTGCCTCCTTGGGCCCCTCGTCAAATCCTTTTGCTGTCAGGAAACTGGAACAAAGAATCAGAGCAGCACCTGCAGAATATTACACTTCAAATTAAAGTTCAGTGGGATAAACGTGAGTGGATCTGCATTTGAAAATGAAGGGTGACTCAAAAGCTCTCTCACAGCCCCTGCTCTGAACATGGAGGGTATATGCCAAGAAAATGAGCAGATCTCTTCCTTCTCCATAAAGCAAAAGCAAGAGGACCTGTACCTGGAAATGACAGAAACTGAGGAGGTGGAAAAATATGATGGAAAATATCTCATTAGTCATATATATTTGAATCTGTAATCTGTTGGATTAGGAAAGTCTCTATCATCTGACTTCCCATGATTAATTGTTCCCGCTGTGACAGGAGTGCACTGTGCCAGCTCCAAGGGCAGAGCTCTGATGGATCAGTGCAGTGCAGCCTGGCTTGTTTAGCATTCCTGCATCCTGAGCTGATCATTTTGCTAAATGTGCACACAGTCCTGCCTTAGTTTTGTTAGATGATCAACAACTTCGTTGTCATCCTTAGTTCCTTACACTCACGTTCAGAGAGCAGAATTTATTTCCTCAGCATTGAGTTGCAGTGTGTTTAATGTTGGGATGTGGCAGCAGAGAACAATGTCGGTGTTTTGTTTCTGTCATTCACAGCAGGGGCTCAGTTTTGCTGTGTCTGTGGCTGCTGGGTCCCCCAAATCCCTGGCTCTGGGATTTCAGTGCCCAGGGCACAGCCCTGAGCTGCCCTGGCCCAGCTCCCAGCAGGAACTCACCTCCAGCAGGCCATTGGGGGAACCAAACTGGAGAGAGAATATTTCCTCATGTGGAGCAGATGGTTCTGTGAAACAGCCATGAAGCCATCCCTCAAGGACAGCCCATGGATTCCTGTCCTCAGGCTGGGAATGCCCAGCGGGCTGGGAATGCCCTGCAGCCTGCCCTGTGCAGCAGGAAATGGGGATGCTCAGCACAGGGTGTTTTACTGGGAATGCCCTGCAGCCTGCCCTGTGCAGCAGGAAATGGGGATGCTCAGCACAGAGTGTTTTACTGGGAATGCCCTGCAGCCTGCCCTGTGCAGCAGGAAATGGGGATGCTCAGCACAGAGTGTTTTACTGGGAATGCCCTGCAGGCTGGGAATGCCCTGCAGCCTGCCCTGTGCAGCAGGAAATGGGGATGCTCAGCACAGAGTGTTTTACTGGGAATGCCCTGCAGCCTGCCCTGTGCAGCAGGAAATGGGGATGCTCAGCACAGAGTGTTTTGCTGGGAATGCCCTGCAGCCTGCCCTGTGCAGCAGGAAATGGGGATGCTCAGCACAGAGTGTTTTGCTGGGAATGCCCTGCAGCCTGCCCTGTGCAGCAGGAAATGGGGATGCCCAGCACAGAGTGTTTTACTGGGAATGCCCTGCAGCCTGCCCTGTGCAGCAGGAAATGGGGATGCCCAGCACAGAGTGTTTTGCTGGGAATGCCCTGCAGCCTGCCCTGTGCAGCAGGAAATGGGGATGCTCAGCACAGAGTGTTTTGCTGACTGACAGAGCCCAGCAATGGGCAGGTCTGGCTGCTGTGGCAGCACTGCTCAGCTCCCTGGTGTGGCAGCAATTCCTCCCAGCAGGGAGGGAGAAGGGAACGAGCCCTGAGTGCAGAGATGTGCTGGGAAATGCATTTGTGGCAATGAAAATTCATTGATTTGTGGTGCAATGAGTTGTCACATGTCAGGAGGCACGAATAATGGATATGGATGAATTTTAATGGGATTTTTAAAGTTATCTGGAAACGATCCTGAGTCTCACTGCAGTTCTGTGAGATTCCAGCCCACACAATCATCAGCTCCTTCAGAGAATTGTTACACATAAAGTTTGAGTGGCTATGGGGGAATTGTTTTCTTTTCTCTCTATTATACAGAAGACTGAATTTAATGACAGGAGAGGAAATGTCAGAACTAAATAAATGACTAATTCCTTGCTGCAGTAGGGCTGGTGCCATAAAACACAAGTTAATAAATGACAACTGTTCAGACAGGCCTGAGCCACCCTTACTCTCCAGACAGTTTAATGGCAGAGGGGGGCTGTGAATGCTTTTCTCTGGGATATTGATGAGATCGATGGGAGACCTGCTCATCCATGATGATCGACAAGTCTCAGCTTTATTGATTAACAGCACACTTTTATAATCACACTAATAAGGCTCATACATATTGCAAAAATAGAGCTCACTATTGGTCAGCTATAAAAAGTCAGTCCCACCTTTCTCAGGATGTTTGTGGTTTCTTTTTTACCTCCTGTTATCACAGATTTTCTTGAACAGCTTCTTGCTCAAAGGAACTGTGTCCTTGAATTAGGCAGCTGTTGCTTTCTCAGATGGATTTTCTCACGTCTCTTTTCCCATGGACTATGTCCCAATAAAAAACTGTCCACAGGATATGAAATTGCAGATGGAATTCCCTCGGGATGCTGGCCGGGCCCCGGGCTGGGTGGGCAGCCCCAGGTGTGGCTTGTGCAGCCACACAGGCAGAGGTGCTGCACCTTCCTCTGCTCCCTGGGCAGCTCTGCCTCACTTCAGCCTCAAAAATCCCACCCTGGCCCTAAAACCTGCCCTGAGTGCTGGGTTTATCACTGTGTCCTGGTAGCCAGAGCAGAGCCAGTGGGTGGCCACGGTTGGTGCTCACCTCCATCCTGCCCTCCTGCAGCTGCTCTGTGTCCCTGCCCCTGTCCCCTGTCCCTGCCCCTGTCCCTGTCCCCTGTCCCCTGTTCCCTCCCAGCCCTGGCTCCCTTCCTGTCCAGACCCCTGTGCCACCCCTGGGTGCCTCCATCACACCCTGCACTGCCCCTGAGCCAGGGGGACAGACTGCAGCCTTTGCATGCTTTCATTAATGTTTAAAATTAGATTATCAGCTTTGCAGTGTATTGGGGGAAAATAAAAAAGTCCTGTTTTTCTCCTTAAAAAATCAATGTGTGGGAGTGGCAGGGAAGCTGTCTGAGGCTCAGGGTATCAACATGTGTAGAGGGATCATTCAGCAGCAGGCTGTTTATAAACCCAGCAGACAAGTTGGGAAGGAGATTTAATAAGGAAGGAAATGATCTGTGTTTTGTGTTCCTGGAGCAGCTCTGTTTATGAAATTGAGGCACACACACTGTGTGACATCTCAGAGGTAAAAGGGTGGAGCAAGCAGAGCTCAGGGGCAGTAGGAACTTGTATTGAGATGTGCTTGTATTGGGATGTCATGTTTGGTGGAAGACAGTCCCATAATTTGAGATCTGTAATTAGTTCAAGATCTATATTGTTAGGAAGGTATTTTTCCCAAAAGAGCCAATATGCAGCTTAATTTCAGTATTTACATGACTTACTAGAGACTCCTTAATATTTGTTAAAATTGGCAGTGGAGCATAAAGAGGCTCTTTGTAGTTCTGGTATCTCCTTCAATGAACTTGGAATCATCTGTTAGCAGCAAATTAGTGCACAGCTGTAATTATGCTAAAAATACAGTGTTGAGAGGATTAGGGCAGGCTGGGGAGAGGCTGGGCAGTGGGGTGGCACAAGGCAGAGTGAACCTGCCCAGAGCAGCAGCACTGACCCCGTGTGCCAGGCAAGGACAGGGCTGCAGAGCCTTGGACCTCCTGGGTGTCTGTTGAGGATGGATTTATTATAAATTTATACTCTCCAGAACCAATTCATGAGCAGCCTGGGGCTGCACATGCCCTGGGTCACAGACATGGCACGGGGCAGGCAGCAGTGTCCCTCAGGCAGGGACACCTTTGCTGCAGAGAGGAGCTCCTTGGTAATGAGCCTGGGGAGGCACACGTGCCTGGGTCACAGCCAGTGTCCCCTGTGGTGTGGGTCACAGCCCAGTGTCCCTCATTGCCTGGGTCACAGCCAGTGTCCCCTGTGGTGTGGGTCACAGCCCAGTGTCCCTGCCATGCCCTGGGTCACAGCCCAGTGTCCCCTGTGGTGTGGGTCACAGCCCAGTGTCCCTGCCATGCCCTGGGTCACACCCAGTGTCCCTCATTGCCTGGGTCACACCCAGTGTCCCTCATGCCCTGGGTCACAGCCCAGTGTCCCTCATGGCTGGGTCACAGCTCAGTGTCTCACATTGCCTGGGTCACACCCAGTGTCCCTGCCATGGCTGAGTAACAACTCAGTGCCCCTCATTGCCTGGGTCACACCCAGTGTCCCTGCCATGGCTGAGTAACAGCTCAGTGCCCCTCATTGCCTGGGTCACACCCAGTGTCCCTGCCATGCCCTGGGTCACAGCTCAGTGTCCCTCATGCCCTGGGTCACAGCCCAGTGTCCCTCATGCCCTGGGTCACAGCCCAGTGTCCCTCATGCCTGGGTCACAGCCCAGTGTCTCTGCCATGCCCTGGGTCACAGCCCAGTGTCCCTCATGCCTGGGTCACAGCCAGGATGACCAAACCCTCAGGCCAGCTCTGTGAGGTGTTTCCCCCATCACTCTTTGCCCTCCTGCTGCCATTGCCCTGCAGGAGCTGAGCTGGAGCTCCTCCTGTGGCAGGCAGGGCAGGTGTGCCAGGTGCAGGGCAGTGTGCCAGGTGCAGGTGTCCCCCCTCCTGTGCCAGGTGCAGGGCAGTGTGCCAGGTGCAGGGCAGGTGTGCCAGGTACAGGGCAGGTGTGCCAGGTGCAGGTGTCCCCCCTCCTGTGGCAGGCAGGGCAGGTGTGCCAGGTGCAGGGCAGTGTGCCAGGTGCAGGGCAGGTGTGCCAGGTGCAGGTGTCCCTCCCTCCTGTGGCAGGCAGGGCAGGTGTTCCAGGTACAGGGCAGGTGTACCAGGTGCAGGTGTCCCCCCTCCTGTGCCAGGTGCAGGGCAGGTGTGCCAGGTGCAGGGCAGGTGTGCCAGGTACAGGGCAGGTGTGCCAGGTGCAGGTGTCCCCTCTCCTGTGGCAGGTGCAGGGCAGGTGTGCCAGGTGCAGGGCAGGTGTGCCAGGTGCAGGTGTCCCCCCTCCTGTATCCCTGCACTCCCAGCCTTGCTTTGTCCCAGGATGTGTCACAGCAAACTGCACCTACAGATGTGGAAAAGCAGCACCAGAACCAATAAAAAGTGTCCCCAGCATAGATTTATGAGCAAGGTAATGGAATAGGATCATTGTGACACAAGGGTTGTTTCTATTTGCCTTTTTAATTTGCAGCATTCAGAACAGTTGGAGAGTTTTGATGTGTAATATAACCCTGACCTGTTTTCTGCCAAATTGCAATTGTACAGCCTTGGCTTAGCAATACATTGCCAGCTGGAACTGGGGCAAAGTAAATCCACATACATTATATAACTTGAATTGGTTTATACAAGGAGAAAGGGATATATCTTAAGCCTTTTAAATAAGGGATAAGTGCAATACTGGGAATTTGTTAATAATATCTCATGCTCAATTTTAAAATGCATTTCCAGGTGCAGCATTTGAAGCTGAGGATGTTGAAGTGGTGGGGTCATTGGCTTCCCTGTGTCTGGAGCTGTCACTGCAGGGATGGGATTGAGCTGAGCTGTGGGTGGACATTGCTGTGGTCAGACAAGGTTGGCAGGATATACCTGTGTGGCCAGGGAGAGCTTTCCCACAGCCAGAAAAGCAAGGAAAGCAATGATTTGTCAGAGGCAATAGAAGTAGTTGTGGTTTAAGGCCCAGGCTCTCCTGTAATGTTTGTCTAAGAAAGTGAAGAGCTCCAAAAGCAGCTCCTTCTGTCAGTATTATTGACCAGCCTGGAGAGAACCATCCAAAAATTTAAATTTTAGTAGGAGATAATTAATTTATTGACATTTTAAAACATATTGACTACTTTGGGGAGGCTAGAGGATAATACTTTGAAATGTCTCCATTGTGTAGGATTTTTAATGTCATTGTTCCAGTGTCAGAGCTTAGGGCAGAGCACCAAGAGACCAAAGCTGTGATCTCAGTGACTCCTATGTACACCAATGTATAATGTATAACATATAATATATAATAAATGCCTAAGTTCATGCTTCTGGGGGACAAGGTGCAGTGGGACAGGGGTGAGCACTGCACTGGGAAATGCAGTCCAGGGACCTTGCAGCAGTAAGTGCAGTGCAGACAGCAAATTGCAAATAAATCAGCTAAAAATAACCTGTGCATCAACAAAGCTGGAGCTCACCACGCTGTCAGTCAGCTGTCCCTGGAGCCCTGGCAGTGAGGGAGGGCTCACTGCCCAAAATGCCAGTGTGGAATTGTTTCCACGTGAGGGCACGGATGCTTTGGGAGGAGCCGGAGTCACAAAGCCCCTCTGTCTCCAGCTGGCAGGGGACAGTTGTCAGGCACAGCACAAAGGCCACAGAATGGCCTTTTAAGGCTGTTTTACTCTGTTTTCAGTGGGTTTTTTAATGCTGTCATTGCTGTGAGTGTTGGCATGCTGGAGGTTGTGATGGGATTGGAGTAAATCTGGACCTTGAGGTTTGTGCTGCCCATGGAGAGCAGGGAACAATTCCCTCCCAGCATCCCCCCAGGCCTGCCCTGGCAGTGGGAATCCATTCCCTGTGTCCTGTCCCTCCTGCTCCTTTGGTGTCCCCAGGTTCCCGTGCCCTGTCCCAGGCCCTGTGCAGCTGTTGGAAGGACAAGGGTGGCATCCTGTGACAGCCCCAGACTCCTGAGGGAGTCACAGAAGGGATGGCCTAAAGCTCCTTCCAGCTGTGTGAATGAAGGTCTCTGGGATCAGTTTTCACTCACCTGAGCTCGTTTTGGGGGTTCAGAGTCCTGCACTGAGCTCAGCCTGTGCCACTGTCAGTGCCTCTGGGTTTGATCTGCACACACACAGATCCAGGGCACGGCCAGGGCATCCCAGATCCTTCATTCAATAACTGCACTGTTGATGCTGGTCACAGGGGTTTGTAGAGGATGGAAGAGACAGGATCTTGATTCCATGATCAGAAGGCTTGATTTATTATATTATGATATATATATAACATTATAACTATACTACATAGAGATAGAAAGGAAAGGAGCTTCTTCAGAAGCTGGCTATGCTAAAAAGGAGATAGAAAGAATAATAACAAAGGTCTGTGTCTCTGCAGCTCCACCGTGAGTGGTCAGTAAATCCAAACATCCACAGGGGACCAATCATGGATCCACCTGTTGCATTCCACAGCAGCAGATAATAATTGTTTATATTTATTACTGAAACCTCTCAGCTCCAGCAGGGAAAATCCCAAGAAAGGATTTTTCACAAAAGGTGTCTGTGACACTGCACCATAAAGAACTGACTGAAAGACATGACACTGAACATTAACTGTCTCCATCTGAATGTCGCTTAATGCATCCAGAATTTAAGGTCAATGTAATTACCTTTGCTACTAATTTAATTAGCATTCATTTAGAAGAAAACATCCTTTGGCATTTGACAGCATTTAAACTTTATGTTGCTTGTTCAGAAATAACTCCCCAGGGAAAAAAGTCACTCAGGGAATGTCTGAAAAATCCCAAACTATTTGGGAATTAAACTGATGCTTTACTTCCCTTCCCATGTGTCTGCTCATACAAAAATAAGCCTTGGGGTTTTGCAATCCTTAATTTACATGAGGGAATGTATCTAATAATCATAACAACAATAGCAACAACATCATCAATAACAACATCATCAATAACAACAACAGCAATAACAATCATATCAAGAACAACAATAGCAATAACAATAACATTCACTGAATATATTTGTATCAGTTCCCAGCATCATCAGTTTCTCTGGAGAGGGGAAGTAAGTGATTTTTGTGCTTCTTTTGGTGCTTTTGTATATTCTAAAGTATTGCTGCTGGCTGATGATGATGGTAACTGTTCATGTAACACTTGGAATATTTTTTCTTCAGTTATTGGGGATTTTTGCAGCCTAGAGAACTCGATGGCAGTTCAGAGCACCTGCTGAAGTGGCAAAGGCTGGTGCTCAGGTAAAAATCCATGAAAAGTTCTGACACTCATTTAGAAAACAAGATCCTGCTATCTGCTGTTAAGATGATCCAGCAGAGATTATCACACCCCCAGGAGGGTGATTTGCCTCCATTTTTGCTTTAAATCCAAACTGCAAGATAACTTATCAAAAGACTATTTTTAGAGATGATATGCTTGTAAAAATCTTCAAAACTATCTTTTTTCCTCCCAGCCTTCAGGCTTTTCTGCCTTTGCTTTTACTGGCAGCATGATCCTAAAGCTCTTAAGCCCTTACAAAAGATAACATGCTCTTGATGAGGTTTAAAGATAGCTTATTTCAGATTAATTTAAATGAACCCAGAATAAACTGACTCCGAGGAAAGCCTTTTTACTGAAAAAAGAATTTCAGTATTTTTGCAGCAATTAACTTCAAAGTGGAGTAGTTAAAGTGGCAAATTTCTGTGTGCAGGGAAGGGCCTGGAAAAGGGATCACTGGCCTTTTATCTTTTGAAGGAGGATTTTATAAACCCATTATTCTTCATAATACAGCACCAATTTGGGGAGATGTCACTTGTGACCTCTTTTGTCATTTGAGGAGCATTGCAGAACACGCTGATTTTTGAGGAAAGACAGCTGAGTTCAGGCATTGTCCTTTGCTCCCTAAAAACAAGGGAAGGGGTGGAGAGGTGGGGTAACACAAATGTGGGCCATGGAAATGTTTTCCAGGGCAGGGCTGTAGCAGGAGGAGCTTCCCTTCCCTTCCCTTCCCTTCCCTTCCCTTCCCTTCCCTTCCCTTCCCTTCCCTTCCCTTCCCTTCCCTTCCCTTCCCTTCCCTTCCCTTCCCTTCCCTTCCCTCCCATGGTGTTAATTTTAAATAATTTCCTGGTGGCTGCCCCAGAGGAGGGGTTTGCATGCAGAAATCAAAGGCAATATAATATTTATCCCGTAATGTGATTAATTCTAGAAGTGCTTCATTATTTTTCATTTTTTAACCATTCCGAAGATTCCCCGGGCGCTCTGCGGGCAGGGGTTGCCCTCTGCTGGCAGCCGGCCCTGCCTGGAGCAGCCGTGCTTCATTTCCTGCAGGTGCTGCGGGGTTCATGTGAGCAGGGAAGGCACCCGGGGAGGGGGAATCTCCTTCTCCAGAGCCCCAGAACGGTGAGCACACCTGCCCTGAGGGAGGTTTCAAAGCCAGCAGGTTCCATTGTCTGCAATGCCCTGCCCACACCTCTGTGCAGCTCTGCCTCCTGCTGCCCTGCAAACAGGAGTTCGCTCTGGCTGGCACAAGAGGGAACTGCAGCACCAGTTTGGAGCTGCTGCTCCTCGCACACCTTTTGTACAAGGACTCGGTGTTTGCAGTCATCTGTCGCAGACATTCTTTGTGAAAAATCCTTTCTGTAGGGTTTTCCCTGCTGGAGCTGAGAAGCTCAGTAACAAATGTGAACAATGATTATCTGCTGCTGTGGAATGCAACAGGTCCACCTGGGATTGGTCCCTGTAGATGTTTGGATTTACTGACCACTCACGGTGGAGCTGCAGAGACACAGACCTTTGTTATTATTCTTTCTATTCTGTTCTTAGCTCAGCCAGCTTCTGAAGAAGCTCCTTTCCTTTCTATCTCTATGTAGTATAGTTATAATGTTATATATATGTCATAATATAATAAATCAAGCCTTCTGCTCATGGAATCAAGATCCTGTCTCTTCCATCCTCAACAAACCCCTGTGACCACTGTCAACAGTCATCTTCCTCCTTAAACTGCTCCTTTCTTACAAATAGGATTGTCTTTTAATTCGTGCATGAAACTGTCCATTTTTATTGCTTTTGAGAACTTTATTTCTGGTCAGGCAAAACTTGGTAATACCTTCACAGCTTTTCAAGGCTTACAAAGCTTTTTTGAATTAACTGATTTGCCATGGTAAATTTAAAAGTGCATTTTCCCAGCACAGAGGGTTCATTTAAAAAGGAATATATAAGCTATAGGAAAAGCAAGGACAAGGATCCCTCTCATGTTCTCCTTCAGGTAGATGGGCTGCTAAAGGAAGGAACATCTCCAATGGTTGGACTTGGTGGTCTTAAAAGTCTTTTCCAATATTAACCATTCCCTGTTTCTACAAAAATTTAGAATAAAAGATCCTGAAGAAATCGTTCATTTTGCTCTAAAGAGAACACTGAAATTAGCTTGCTCCATTTTATCCAGTGTTTATGGTCAACTGGAATGGTCAAATCAAGAAATAAATCTTAGACAAACATGACATTTTAGAAAGTCTTTCACAGTTTATGAACACACCCTTTTTTCTTCAGCCAGTTTGTGTTTTGCCATTGTGTTCTGTGCTGGCACAAGCCAATGTTCTCTCAGAGGACACAGTAATATCAAATAAAGATGTTTTCAGCCTGTGTCTGACTTTGCCCAGCACATGAGCTGGGTTACACAGGTCCGTGGTTGTTTGTGGGTGCAGCACCTTCACTCTGTCAGCTTTTCCACCAGGAAACGTGGGGCTGAACCAAGGGCTGGGGCACACAGCACATCCCAGCTGAGCACATCCCAGCTGGGCACATCCCAGCTGAGCACATCCCATCCCAGCTGAGCACATCCCAGCTGAGCACATCCCATCCCAGCTGAGCACATCCCATCCCAGGTGAGCACATCCCAGCTGAGCACATCCCAGCTGAGCACATCCGAGGTGAGCACATCCCAGCTGAGCACATCCCATCCCAGCTGAGCACATCCCAGCTGAGCACATCCCAGGTGAGCACATCCCAGCTGAGCACATCCCAGCTGAGCACATCCGAGGTGAGCACATCCGAGGTGAGCACATCCCAGCTGAGCACATCCCAGGTGAGCACATCCCAGCTGAGCACATCCCAGCTGAGCACATCCCATCCCAGCTGAGCACATCCCAGGTGAGCACATCCCAGCTGAGCACATCCCAGCTGAGCACATCCCATCCCAGCTGAGCACATCCCAGGTGAGCACATCCCAGCTGAGCACATCCTATCCTAGCTTTGGTGCCTGGGCTGTCCTTGGGCTCAGTTTTGGTGCCTGGGCTGTGCCTGGGCTCAGTTTTGGTGCTTGGGCTGTGCCTGGGCTCAGTTTTGGTTCCTGGGCTGTCCTTGGGCTCAGCTTTGGTTCCTGGGCTGTCCTTGGGCTCAGTTTTGGTGCCTGGGCTGGCCCTGGGGGCTCAGTGCCTGTTCAGCTCAGGGGAAGGACGTGGCTGCAGAGCTGCTCTGGTCTGCTGGTCTGTGGGACATTGGGCTCTGTGTTCAGCTGCTGCCATCCCTGGGTTCTGTCCTGGGCTGTCCCTGGGCTGTCCCTGGGCTGTGTCCTGGGCTCTGTCCCTGGGCTCTGTCCTGTGCTCTGTCCTGGGTTCTGTCCCTGGGCTGTCCCTGGGTTCTGTCCCTGGGCTGTTCCCTGGGTTCTGTCCCTGGGCTGTGTCCTGGGCTGTTCCCTGGGCTCTGTCCTGTGCTCTGTCCCTGGGCTCTGTCCCTGGTTTCTGTCCTGGTTTCTGTCCTGTGCTCTGTCCTGGGCTGTCCCTGGGCTCTGCCCTGGGCTCTGTCCCTGGGCTGTCCCTGTGCTCTGTCCTGGTTTCTGTCCTGGGCTGTCCCTGGCTCTGCCCTGGGCTCCTGCTGCTGCTCCTCCCCTCTGAACCATCTCCAGCTCTGCAGGGCCCCAGGGGCTGTCCTGCTGAGTGGGCTCTCAGGGAGATGGGGCCATGCCTGTGCCAGCTGTGCAGGAATTCCCATCCCTCAGTGCCAGGCCCTGGGGCTGCCCAAAGGCCAACCCAGCTCGTTGTCACTGCTGTTCTGGGACCCCAGGGGGGACTGGCCCAGCCATGAGAGCCCTGCTGCCCTTCCCATCATGTCTGCTGCTGGGCTGTGCAGGTGTCTCAGCTCTCAGCTGAGTGATGCTGCTCCCTGCCAGCAGAAATGATGTGCAGACCCAGAGCCCTGGGAAGAAACATGTGGAATTAATTATTTAGCAGCTTAATACATGGATTTTTTCAGGTCTTTGGCTGCATAGTTATCAAATAAATCAGCCTTTGTTTTCATGATGTGAATGTGAGTAGAAGTAATGTCTAGCAATTTTTAAGGGACCTTTCAAATGCTAAGATTGGTGGGACTAATAAAATGCATTTCATTAAACAAATTTTCCACACATAAACCTATTTTGTGAAGGCAATAATCTGATATTCTCATATGTTAGTCTGCAGGTCACAAGAGAGTATGGGAAAGTCATAAAACAATTCAAGGCATATAAACTTGGCTTTTGATTCATTAATAAATCAGGGTTTTCTCTTAAAGGAAAAAAGATCAATTAAGAGAAATATGATTTAAAAATTCATACCAGTATTACAAAGCTATAAAGATTTTATTACTTGGAGCATTCCCTTTGTGAAGATGAGTTGGTCTGTCCTTCTAATCCCCTCTAAAGCTGTGTAGGCTGCAGTTATTTATAGGGATCATATAGAATTTGTAAAATAAAACATTTCTTTGCCACCCTCCTGGACGTGGGTTCAGATTCCCAGAGGTTACAAGTACAGCAACCAAGACAGAAATGTGAATTCCAGTATTTGATCTCTGGCTGCTACTGCAGTGATGAAGACTGGGATGTGCTGTGAACACATTGGGTATTTTAACACTAAAAATGGCCAATTTGCTGTGCAAAGTGGGGAGGCCAGTGAGGTTCTGACAGTTCCTTGTTGCAGACATTCTTTGTGAAAAATCCTTTCTGTAGGATTTTTCCTGCTAGAGCTGAGCAGCTCAGTAACAAATGTAAACAATTATTATCTGCTGCTGTGGAATGCAACAGGTCCACCTGTGGTTGGTCCCCTGTGGATGTTTGGATTCACTGACCACTCACGGTGGAGCTGCTCTCGCTCTCTGCAGACACAGACCTTTGTTATTACTCTTTCTATTCTGTTCTTAGCTCAGCCAGCTTCTGAAGAAGCTCCTTTCCTTTCTATCTCTACGTAGTATAGTTATAATGTTATATATATCATAATATAATAAATCAAGCCTTCTGATGATGGAATCAAGATCCTGTCTCTTCCATCCTCTAAATACCCCTGTGAGCACCAACAACAGTTCCTGCCCAAACACCAGGCACTAGAAGGATTGTTCCTGTTAAAATCACTTCTCCCACAGAAAGCCTCGCAGCCCTGCAGCCTCACCTGTTCCCCTGTAATGTTTGCCCTCACTCCTTGGAGCACTGCAGCCATGGAGAGCCCTGGCAGTGATGGATTCCCAGCCTGGAGCAGGCCATGGCCCTCCTGGAGGCTGCCCCAAAGGCTGCCCTGAACCCGATTGCTGTCGGTGCTCACAGGGTTTGTTGAGGATGGAAGAGTCAGGATCTTGATTCTATGATCAGAAGGCTTGATTTATTATATTATGATATATATATATAACATTATAACTGTACTACATAGAAATAGAAAGGAAAGGAGCTTCTTCAGAAGCTGGCTAAGCTAAGAACAGAATAGAAAGAATAATAACAAAGGTCTGTGTCTGCAGAGAGCAAGAGCAGCTCCACCGTGAGTGGTCAGTAAATCCAAACATCCACAGGGGACCAACCACGGGTGGACCTGTTGCATTCCACAGCAGCAGATAATAATTGTTTACATTTGTTACTGAGCTTCTCAGCTCTAGAAGGAAAAATCCTACAGAAAGGATTTTTCACAAAGAATGTCTGTGACAGCCGATCTGCTTGAGCCCCTCAGGGCAGTAGGGCTGAAGAGGAATCCCATTTGTGAGCCCAGCTGCACATCCACGTGTCCCTGTGGAGACTGAGTGTGTCAGTGTCCCAGCACACAGGGGGAGAGGCACAAACCATGGTCATGCAATTGGGCACACAAATAGACATGGGGGAATTGTTCTTGTGGATTGTTCTGCAGCAGCAGAGCAGTAGCTGCCTTGTGCCACAGATCATTCTGAGTGTTTTCTTAAGCCTTGTGTCCTCTCCTTGTTCTTATATTTTGAAACTCTCCCTCTGCTTTTCTTTTTGGGGCTGTTGGACTGAGGTCTATTGTGGAATGGATGTCTGCAGTTCATTCCTCAGCTCCCAACAGAAGATGTGTTGTTTAAAATAATCTCTACATTGTTTATTGTTACTCTCTTTGCTGCAGTCACAACTTTGATCTCCTTTGAGTCCAGCTGTGGACGTGCAGGGCAGCACTCATGGGGAGAGCACCAAAAAACTGGAGTGAGCAGTGCCCAAAACCCAAACTGGTGTGAACAGCACCAAAAACCCAAACTGGAGTGAACAGTGCCCAAACTGGTGTGAGCAGTGCCCAAACTGGAGTGAGCAGCGCCCAAACTGGTGTGAGCAGTGCCCAAACTGGTGTGAGCAGCACCCAAACTGGTGTGAGGAGCACCCAAACTGGTGTGAGCAGTGCCCAAACTGGTGTGAGCAGTGCCCAAACTGGAGTGAACAGTTCCCAAACTGGAGTGAGCAGTGCCCAAACTGGAGTGAGCAGTGCCCAAACTGGTGAGAGCAGTGCCCAAACTGGAGTGAGCAGCAATGACTCGCTGCCCTTGCTCGTGGCAACCAGGCCTGGAAGCATCCCAAGCCCTGAAGGTCAGATGTCTTGTCAGGAATACATGATTCCTGCTGGAAATTATTTCCATGAGATCAGATGGATAGATATAATTAGCAGAACCAAGCCAGATAGGATTCTTACAGGAACAGCTGTGCAGCCAACAAAGTTATTGTATCAGAGATTTCTTTTTCCAATAAATATTTTACACAGAGTCACATTTCTTTTCACAACAAATTGGGTCTTATCCCAAAAGGATTTGCTTTATGGCAAAGCCAAGAAAGTGAAGCTCATGGTTTATTTTTGTGTCTCAGAATGTTGTGATAGGCTGAACAGTGCATGGCATGCTAAGTGTTACACAGGGCTGAGTTTTATTGTAAAGTTTTTCCCATTTTGGAGAAGCTGTAGTGCAATTCCCTTCCTGGGGGTGCTGGGGAAGGGCTGTCCCTCCCAGCTGTGTTGTAGGTGTGATGCAGGAGCTGTTCCTGCCCCCTGCTCTGCCCTGAGCAGGGATCCCTGCAAAGCAGCCCTGCCCTGGGACTGACCTCTGCAAGGGCTGGGAACCACAGGGATTCCTGCATGGGAACCCTGAGCAGAGAGCTGATAACCACAGGGATTCCTGCACTGGAACCCTGAGCTGGGAACTGATAACCACAGGGATTCCTGCACTGGAACCCTGAGCTGGGAACTGATAACCACAGGGATTCCTCACAGGAACCCTGAACAGAGAGCTGATAACCACAGGGATTCCTGCATGGGAACTCTGAGCTGGAACCACAGGGATTCCTCACAGGAACCCCAAGATGGGAACCACAGGGATTCCTGCACAGGAACCCTGAGCTGATAACCACAGGGATTCCTGCATGGGAACCCTGAACAGAGAGCTGATAACCACAGGGATTCCTGCACTGGAACCCCGAAATGGGAACCACAGGGATTCCTGCACTGGAACCTTGAGCTGAGAGCTGATAACCACAGGGATTCCTGCACAGGACCCTGAGCTGATAACCACAGGGATTCCTGCACAGGAACTCTGAGCAGGTCCTGGCTGGGTTCTCCATAGGAGAGGGTGAGAGGAGCGTGGGGCACTCAGGACACCCCAGGTCCCTGTCGTGCTGGAGGCACAGGCTGCTCCTGGGTGTCAGCTGCATTTACCAGGGGGCTTCATGCCCATAAAGAGACCATAAAGCAATTTTCAGCCTTGTTTCCCTCCCTCTTCAAGAAACAGACCCCTCTGTAGTCAGACTGCTCTGAAACAGAGCTGCAGCTGGGGAACAGGCAGAGGTAACCTTGGAGCCCTGAGTTCCTCCCTTTTTAGACAATTGAGTGCTTGTAGCCAAACCTGGCACCAGTGGGCCAGGCAGCTGCAGCACATTCCAAATATTGCTCTATTTAAAGCATCCCAGGGCTCTCAGAGCAGCTGCAGAGGCAAACCTTAACTGCCATTAAACTAGAGGAGGGGGAATGGCAGAACCAGGTAAGAGGCACAATTCCATGTGGATGCAATAATATTCTGAAATTAATGGATCTGAGCAATGCAGTGTGAATACACTCAGCTACCTGTGCTCTGTCTGATACACTAAATATATTTTACTTTTCAGTTAGAAAGTGTAATCTCTTTAAAAGCTAATTCTATTAACAGCTTGGGTTCCTCCTGTATTTTTGAATCCTACCAGTTTTGTTTTCCTTATGTTTTATAGTTGTCATTCCAGGTTAGCTGACACAAAGGACAGTGTGTAAATTGAGTTATGCTGGACAGCATTTCTGTTATACTGTGTGCAGCTGAGCTCCAAGTGTACACAGAATAATTTAGATTTTAACCCCACATAGCTCAAGTGGCAGAGCAAAGTATAATTTCAATAATGACCTTTCCATTGTAAGCACACTTCACTTCTCCAAGGAGAAAAGACAGTTTATACAAAAGCGTTTTATATCTATTGTAAATTTTTATTTATTTCACTTAAATTTACAACTGTAGCTGTGCTGTTTGCAGTTACTGAGGTAACACTTGTGAAGGGAACTCTTTAATATACCTTCATAGCTACGTTCAGTTTTTAAAGACTTTTCTCCTGGTTTTTTGCACCACTGACTCTGGTATCTAGGGAGATAGTTTGATATATATCTGAGTTTCTGCTAAGGTACATAAGGACACTGCACACTGTTCACTGAGTTTTCATTGATAGCCCCAGATTTTCCTGGTACTGGTTTGAACTGGAGCTCCCACACAAAGCCCCCCAGCCAGCAGAGCTTGGTGATCAGACCTTCAGAGAAAGGGAGGGACCATCCCAGCACTTCACTGCTGCCACAGCAGCAAAGGTCTCTAATGAAACCTGAGGGGCTCCCTGGGGAAGGACCCTGGTTTGGGGAGGATTTTTAATGTGCTCATGTGTTGAATGCTTTCCTGGCAGCACGTGCAGGTCTGCCCCTCTGGCTGACACACTGTCAGTGTCGTGGTGACACAGGTGTGCTGTGCAGAGCTCCAGGAGAACAGTGTGGCAGTCCCTGAATCCCTCCGAGTCTGCCTGCTTCTGAGCTGTGCAAGCTGTTGTGGGTAGTTTTACACAATTTATTAATCCTTTCAGAAACCCGGAATTCTATTAGCTGTGTAAAGATGTGCTGTAGGAGGTGTAACGTACTGGTGAGCAAAGCATCTCAAAGGTTGTTATTGTGCTTTCTGGCAAGGCTGTGCTGCTTGCAGGAAACCATGGAAGGGTCAATAAAGTTCTGCTGCTGTGTGGAGATGTGAAGCCAGTGCAGAGATGGCAGTGTCACACAGTCCTGCTGTTCCCTGTGTGCTCCAGAGAGAGCCTGGGCCTGTCCTGGGCCTGTCCTGGGCCTGTCCTGGGCCTGTCCTGGG
Source organism: Geothlypis trichas (assembly GCA_009764595.1). Taxonomy (NCBI): domain Eukaryota; kingdom Metazoa; phylum Chordata; class Aves; order Passeriformes; family Parulidae; genus Geothlypis; species Geothlypis trichas. The sequence goes on from CM019910.1 coordinate 25,226,798, forward strand.
CTCCTCTGAGCCTGGCCTAGGGCTGCTGAGCAGCTGAGCCATGGCTCAGCACCCTGAGGTGCCCATCTCCTGTCCTGGCTGTGGTGGGACCTGCTCAGTGAGTCCCTGCCAACGTCACTGACCCTGTGCTCTGTGTCCTGTGTCCCATGTCCTGTGTCCCATGTCCCATGTCCCGTGTCCCATGTTCTGTGTCCCATGTCCCATGTCCTGTGTCCCATGTCCCGTGTCCCATGTTCTGTGTCCCATGTCCCATGTCCCGTGTCCCGTGTCCTGTCCAGCCCAGGTCCCGCTGTCCCGCCTCCTTGTCCCCGTGCTGCTGGCGCTGGGCTGGATCCTGGGCTGTGCCCTCATGGTGTACATCGTCTTCTCCTGACCTCGGAGGGATGGCAGTGCCACACACAGCCCTGCGGTAAGTGACAGTGCCACACAGTGCCCTGCAGGGATGGCAGTGCCACACAGGGCCCTGTGGTAAGTGACAGTGCCACGCAGTGCCCTGCAGGGATGGCAGTGCCACACAGGGCCCTGCAGTGACAGCAGTGTCACATACACATCCTGCAGGGACAGCAGTGTCACACACACCCTGCAGGGACAGCAGTGTCACACACACCCTGCAGTGATGGCAGTGTCACACACACCCTGCAGGGACAGCAGTGTCACACACACAGTGCCCTGCAGGGACAGCAGTGTCACACACACACCCTGCAGTGACAGCAGTGTCACACAGAGCCCTGCAGTGACAGCCCTGCAGGGACAGCAGTGTCACACACACCCTGCAGTGTCACACACACCCTGCAGTGACAGCAGTGTCACACAGAGCCCTGCAGTGACAGCCCTGCAGGGACAGCAGTGTCACACACACAGTGCCCTGCAGGGACAGCAGTGTCATACAGAGCCCTGCAGTGTCACACACACCCTGCAGTGACAGCAGTGTCACACAGCAGCCTCCCCTGCCCTATTTGGCACTGCCACCCTTTAAAATGCTATTTTCTGTGTCTTACAGGTGAGAAGAACCTACAATGAAGTTGATGAGAAGAACACAGAAGTTCAGTTTAGATTTCTAATGACTAAAATACATATAAAATGAGCTATTTTTAATATCAGCCATGTAAATGTTGTGCACACTTTTTATCCATTAGGAAGAGTCACCAAACCAATTTCCCTGTTCTCAGATTATTTGCAATTTAGGGAGTGGTGTTTGGAATCCCATGGTAGGTCAGATCCCGCCTGCTTGCTGAACAGCAAACTTTTAAACCAGCTGCTACCTGCCCAGGAGCTTCAAGCTTGGTGGGAACAGGCAAGGGTTAATTTCTCATGGGGCCTGGGCAGTATTTTTAGCCTTATTATGGGGAGAATCTCTTGGACTCTATTGTTATGAAACAGAACATTGCATGTCCTTGGCAAAGGGAACCCCGGGCTCAGTCAGGGCTGAGGTTGAGCAGCTGAGTGTGTCTGAACCTCACCAGGGGCCCTCAGTGCTTCTGCTGGGGCTTTGCCTTCTAATTAGAACTGGAGATAATTATACTCCCCCAGTCAATAACAAGCCATGTGAACTTCCAGTGACTTTGCCATCAGATCACTGCATCTTCACTGACAGCTCTGGGCTTTTGAGCATGAAGATTTTTCTACTGAAGAACTGCAGTTCTGAGGAGATGAAATCATTAATAATTCAATCCCCAGTTAAAGCAGAGAATTGATTGTGAGAGTCTGGAAGATCCCAGCAAGATATATGTTTAAGGGAATGTGAAAAAACTCTTAACAAACTCTGGTGGGGTTAAATAGAGAAAGAAACTAATTTTTTCACTCCTGCTCACATAATTTGTATGATTTTGAGAATGTGAGGAAGGCACATCAGTCAGACATCCTGTCTCCATCTGTGGGCACTGACTGCTGAGCCTTAGGAATGGAAACACAAACAGATTTGGCCGTGGTGCAGCCATGAGCATTCCCGGGCCACTCCAGCAGTCGGCACAGCACTCAAGTGTGACATTCCCTTTGGGAATTGTCTGAGCACCGCGTTCCTGCCCCTGGGAACGAGCTGGGGGCACAGGGGGCTCCAGTCTCATCAGGTGTCCTGAGAGAGGGGAAAACCCTGGAGATGGCCAATGCCTGCAGGGCTGCTGTGTCCTGTGACTCCTGAGCAGCACCTCGGGGGTCCCTGCAGGTGGGAGCATCCCCCTCCTCCTCCAGGGGCTGCCTGAGCCCAGAGCCCTCCCTGGGCACACAGCTCAGGGTGTCAGTGTCTGTGCCCACCTGGGCACACAGCTCAGGGTGTCAGTGTCTGTGCCCACCCTGGGCACACAGCTCAGGGTGTCAGTGCTGTGCCCACCTGGGCACACAGCTCAGGGTGTCACCTTCCATTCTTGGGTGTCTGTGCCCACCTGGGCACACAGCTCAGGGTCTCACGTTCCATCCCTGGGTGTCTGAGCCCTCCCTGGGCACACAGCTCAGGGTGTCAGAGTGCCCACCCTGGGCACACAGCTCAGGGTGTCAGTGTCTGTGCCCACCTGGGCACACAGCTCAGGGTGTCAGTGTCTGTGCCCACCTGGGCACACAGCTCAGGGTCTCAGTGTCTGTGCCCACCCTGGGCACACAGCTCAGGGTCTCAGTGTCTGTGCCCACCTGGGCACACAGCTCAGGGTCTCACCTCACCTTCCATCCCTCGGTGTCTGAGCCCACCCAGACCGATCCAGCTGTGACTCCCCAGTGACCACGTCTGTGTTTTCACAACTCACTTCATTTACCAGGCACGGAGGGAAACAGTTCTGAAAGGGCCTGCGGGCCCAAACAGCTCTCTGGGTGTCTCCAACGCTGGAAATCGAATGTTTCCAATTAAAATGTTACAGAGATAAAATGTAAACACTGCAATCTGGTTTAGCTTTACCTGATTTTTGAGATCTGATTTGGCAAAGCAAACCAAAATAACTTTCTAGGCTGGCGTCAATATCATCGAGCTGACTTGCTGTACACAAAGCAGGAGTTCCTGCCAGTTTTATGGGGTAATAAAGAGAGGATTATTCCAAGAAAATATGCATCCCCCACACTGCTGGAAGATCACCGAGCACTCTGCAGTGACCTTTTGTAACCACCTTCAGACAGCCCACTCGGTGTCTGCTCGTGGTGCAGCTGGACAGCGTGGAGCTCTCCTCACATGCCGGGGTAAAGGGGGTAGCAAAAGGTTTGGGGTTTTTAGTTCCTGAAAAATAAAACGAGTGTTTGAGAGCCAGGTTCCTTTCTCTCAGAGAGGTGCTGGTGATTGAGGGGGAAAAACCCATGCACATTCAGATTTCTTGCAAAATGCTGGTGCTACGCTATTAAAGCAAGGGGATAACTCAGTGTCAGGCCACCACAGTATTGCTACAGTAGGATGCCTCTACCTGGCTTTCCCTGTGTCCCCTGAACAGCTCCTGAACAGGAGTAAATCAGGTAGAGAGGAGTGTCTGCCCCCACAATGTCCTGGGATGCTGCATGTGGCATCCTGGAAACCTCCAGGCTCATGTTTATATTCTTTCAGTGCTTGTAATCCCATTTAAAGGTGTTGGTGTACACAGAGCATGACTGGTGCAGAACAGAGTCCTGGGGATAACACCTGACTGTGAGCCAGTTTGGGTGGGACAGGGACAGGGATAACACCTGCCTGTGAACCAGGGTTTGGGTGGGACAGGGATAACACCTGCCTGTGAACCAGAGCTGGTGTGGGACAGGGATAACACCTGCCTGTGAACCAGAGCTGGTGTGGGACAGGGATAACACCTGCCTGTGAACCAGTTTGGGTGGGATGTTCTCAGTCCCACACCAAGGACAGCGGCTCCAGGGCGCTTTGCCACCTGCTGTGTCTCTCCTGCCCCTGAGGCTGACACCCGCCCAGGGCGGAGGTTCACCTGCTCCGGGCTGTTCCCACAGAGCCTCACACACCTGGGCTCACCTGTGTGACCCCGTTATGCCCCCAGAGCTCCCGGCGGGGCTGAGGGCCCTGCCTTGCTCTGGGTGGAAGCGCAAAGGGAACAGCGCGGGCGGGTCCGGCCCGGGTGGGGCGGGGGCGCCAGGTGCGCTCCACAGGGGGGCGCTGTCTCACCTGCCCCCGCCCTCAGGAGCGCCGCGGCCGCTGCGCTGTGAGCGCCGGGACCCCCGGAGCCCCCAGCCCCGCTGCGCTGTGAGCGCCGGGACCCCCGGAGCCCCCAGCCCCGCTGCGCTGTGAGCGCCGGGACCCCCGGAGCCCCCCGGAACCCCCAGAGCCCCCAGCCCCGCTCCGCTGTGAGCGCCGGGACCCTCGGAATCCCCCGGAACCCCCCCGGCCCCGCTCTGCCGTGAGCGCCGGGACCATCGGAGCCCCCGGCCCCGCTCCGATGTGAGCCCCGAGCCCCAGAGCCCTTGGAGCCCCGGGACCCCCAGGCCCGCTCCGCTATGAGCCCCGAGCCCCGCACCTGCGGGCACCTGGAGCCCGCACGGCCCGGCTCAGGCAGAAAACCCGGCTCAGGAAAGAACCCCGGCTCAGGTAAGAAACCCGGCTCAGGTAAGAACCCCGGTTCAGGAAAGAACCCCGGCTCAGGTAAGAATCCCGGCTCAGGTAAGAATCCCGGCTCAGGTGAGAATCCCGGCTCAGGTGAGAATCCCGGCTCAGGTAAGAACCCTGGTTCAGGTAAGAATCCCGGCTCAGGAAAGAACCCCGGCTCAGGCAGGAGCCCCGGGCGGGGTCAGTGGCGGGTGGGGCCGGCAGAGCCGCCCGGGCCCGCGGGCACAGCGCAGGTGAGGCCGCTCCCTCACCTGTGCAGGGCCCGCCTGGCTCCGCTCTCCGTCTCCAGCCCCGTTCGGCTCCCTCCGAGCGCCGGAGGCTTTTTGTGGTCCTTGTTCTGTGCAAAGCCCTGCGGAGCGTTGGTTCCTGTGTGAAATGTTGGTTCCTGTGTGAAATGTTGGTTCCTGTGTGAAAGCAGAGGCGCTCTGGGTTCCCCTCTCTCGCTCCTGCACAAAGCCAGTCCCGGGAGCTGTGAGAGGGATTTGTTGTCGTGGTCTGTGTTTTCTGACTGTGGGGCTCAGGGGCAAGCACAGACATGTATTTGCTGATAATTTGTATTTTCATAATTCCTATGAAGAACACGCACTGCATTCGGCTCATAATTTCAGTTTATTATCAAAATGTTTTGATCAGATGACAAACTCAGCTAAAAGGACATAGGTTTTTAAATAGACCTATTGTAGCAGTCATCTGAGGTATCTGGTACTTGGTTTGCAAATGTCTTTGCTTTGATAAACAAAGCAGTAAGTTCCTTTGCAATCTGCATGAGGATGTTTAATACATATCATTGCAGATTTAAAGCCTTTTACCCTCTTGCTTAAAGCTCCTTCAGACTCTTGCAATCAGCTGTGCAGCTTTGCTGATGTGAGGACTGACACTGATCAGAACACGTACAAGTGATGTGCAGGATCAGAGCCCAAGCACTGACAGTCAGCCTGGAAACTCCCATGTTTGTGCCCTCCATTGGAGAACTCAGTTTTGTAGGCTTTATCTTATTGCCCGATACCGTGCTTTAGTCCAATTTCCCAGTTCTATGCAGCCACTGATAAAATATGTTACAATACTTCAAGTCAAAAGTGTAGCTCAAGATTTAAATATAAAAACTATGATTTATACATTACTAGAAACTTTAAAAAAGAGCGACTTTAGAGAAAGCAAGATAAAGCTTAGAAAATGGTGAAAGGGTCTTTGATCACAATCTTACAGATTATAGGTACAGAAATTAATAAATTACCTACGATTTCATTTGGGCTGGAAAGCTGTAAATTAACTGTTGTAAATAGAGACTTCAGGTAATACACGCTGGAGTAATTAGTGAGAGTTACTGAGTACAGCAGGTCTTTGGACTCCTCTTGTATAAATGGTTTCAAGTAAAAATGAAAACATTTGGTAGAACAGATTTCCTGCAACAGCAGAGGGTGCAGAATCTGACACTGGGATAGAACTGCTGTCTCTCTGTGGTGTTATGATGGCTAAGATGTGTGTTACTGAGTGTTTCCATGCTGCCCTGATCAGAGCCTGCATTCACCCACCCGGGGCGGACCATGGGCTGCAGTTTGCCATTTCAGATGACTCCCACTGGCTGTGGGCAGGGTTGCAGTGCAGTGAGGTGTGCTGGGCACTGCCAGGTGAGCTGGGTCCTGCGGGCTCTGGGGAGAAGCAGCCAGGCAGCCCAGCGTGCCCTCCCTGCTGCCACGGTGAGGATTTGGGGTTTGCATGTTTACCAAGGATTACAGCCATGTCTCCAGCACGTTCCACTCAGCTTCCTTCCCTCCTGCCCTCTCACAATCAGCTGGAAAGGTCTCTTTTCCTGGAAAGCTCCTCGAGGTGCGAGGCTTGCGGTCCGTCACCAGACGCGGCACTTCTGGGCAGGGTCCATGTTGTCTCTCGTGGTGCATGAAAAGGCTTCTGAAAACTCTGGGGAGTTCTGCAGTGACCCCAGGACCCTTCAAAAACAAATGAACATGCTGTCATTGCTGCCGGCCTGGGTTTGAAACAAACAACACGGCCCACATTTTGTAACTTGTTTTTGTTGTGTCACCTCGGTGTAGAGTGGGAACGCCCTGCTGCTGGGCTCTGACTTGCTTCATCTCACCTCAGGGCTGGCTGTGTTTTCTCCTTCAGCTTGTCTGGCCCCTATTGCAGCCCCAGAAATGCAGGGCCTGTCCCTGCTCACGGCTGGCTCTCACAGGCAGTTCTTTCCCCAGAACAGGTTTCTCACTTGTCAGTAATTTCACTGAGGGCTTTTGCAGCCCCGTTTTGCTGACAAGTGTCTTGGTGAAGGGAAAACAAGACCCTGAGGTCAAGGGCTGTGGTGGTGACTCGTCAGTGAATGTTCATTTACGTTTTTACACCAACCAGGTTTTAACTGAGATCATGCTGCTCTTCTGGGCGCCCTGCACAGATTTTCCAGTGAATGAGTTTTCTGGCAAAAAGTCTCATACAAACAATGGCTTTCAACTCAACATGGGGAGTGAGTAGGAGGCCATTCCAGCTAAGGCTGATTTCACATGTGTAATTGTGAACACGTGTGAATAAATCTGCTAAGAGTCACTTGTTCCTTCAGGATTGGGAATACAGCAGCACACACCTATGCAGGGAAACAGGTCAAATACAGACACTGAGGGACGCTGACTGTGGCCCAGAAGTTCTTTAAAGAACTCTTTCTTTGAGTAATTCATGTTTATTCTGAGAACTATGTTCACTCTTTCTTTGAGTAATTCATGGTTATTCTGAGAACTATGTTCATCATTAGAACCAGGGTGTGCCCACAGAAGCTGAGGTGAAGTTCAGCAGTGACACCTGCAATACTTCAATTGTTCTAGAAGGCCAAAAGTGACACCTGCAATACTTCAGTTGTTCTAGAAGGCCAAAAGTGACACCTGCAATACTTCAATTGTTCTAGAAGGCCTAAAGTGACTCCCTGCTCCACAGCCAGCAGTGGAACAGGAGATGGACAGAAAAAGGGTTATCAGAACCCTCATGCATTTTGGTGATCTTGCTGTGCTTCACTGCTCCAGTGAACAAGGACAGCTAAAATGGGATGCACTGCAATTAACAATTTCTATGAGGAGCTGCCTGTTCTACTTGCAAGGAGAAGCAGCCCCCAGTCAGTGTAGCAGGCATTGAAAAGGCTCATTGCACTCCCCAGATAATAATCAAAAGAGGCACCTTGGGAGCCTTTGTGACATTTGTGTAGTATCTTATTAGGTGTTAATTTTGTGGGTATGTCTCATGAAATGTTTTCTATTTTAGAGCTCTTAGGGGGCCTCATCCTGTACATGACTGCTCACTCTGAGGATGTTGTCAGGTTTCTCATGAGCCCTTGTGTCCCTGCATGTACAGTTTGCAGCCCATCCTGCCGAGGCACAGGCACACAGCACGGTGTAACGTGTCCAGGTACACACAGACACAGCCTGTGGCACCGGGGTGCTGAACCAGCCAGCTTCAAAGGCTTGTACCCCGTCCAGATCAGATGTGCTGAGGCTCTGAAGGGCCTCTGGAGCCTCATTAGCACTGAGAGCAGACAGGAAAGGCTGCAGGAGCACAAAGTGCCTCTGGGAGAGACCCCAGACAGCACAAGCCACCCGCAGGGGAACACCCAGAACAGCAGGAACAGGCACTGCTTTCACTGGATATCCCCTGCAGGGTAAACAGGGTTTGCTGAAAGTCATGGAGAAAGTCAAAGAGATACTGGAATTAATGCAGTGGATTGTATCAGCACACAGCTTGGCTGTTGTGGACGTGGGGCCTGGAGATGGCTCAGCCTCCACTGACAGCGTGGCATGGCACCACAGGTTCACAGAGCACACTGCTGATGGACAGGCTGCTCTGACTCAGAGAAAAAGAAAAGATCCCAGTCTGGCTGAGCAGCCTCATTTCCTGCATGGCTCCACTGAGCTGAGCCCAGCTGATCCTGGGAAGGCTGGCTGGGCTCACCAGACACAGAGTGCACATCTGTGCTGTACCACAGCACAGGGGTTTGATGGGAGGGAGGGCAGTGATCCCCACTGCCTCTACCCAAGGCTCCAGGGGAGGATGAAAGCTCATCAGTGCTGGTGGTGTGGTGAACACAGGAACCCTGCCAGGAGCTACTGTGGGAGCTGGGATTGGTGGCTGAGCCCTGGATCCCAGCACAGTCACTCTGCAGTAACACTCACACAGTGACAGCCAGCTGATGCTGTGTGTGCAGGCTGTTCAAAGCCGCTCCACAGCGTGGACAGAATTTAGCTGGATCTTCTCAAGGATGGGACAATGATCCCACACCCTTCCTTTGCCTGTGGAGCTGCCTGGGAAGGGCTTTGCCCGTTTGGGCAGTGCTGGGAGGGACAGGGAGAGCCCAGCCCTTCTCCAGGGTGCTCTGCTGTGCTGTGTGCATGCTAAAGCTCCCTGGGCAGGGCAGCCCAGCCCTGGCAGGGTCTCTTCAGCTCCCCAGAGATCCCATCCTGCACAGGTGTTACACCTCGGGCTGCTCTGGGCTCTTGGCTCTGCTGACCTGAATCTGCCTGGGCTGTGCACGTCGGTCTTGATGGAGTTCACTGCATATTCTGGTCTGTACGTGCCACACCACACCTGCACAGGTCACACAGAAAAGCACCATTAGTCTAAGATCTTACAGGAAGAGACATGCTGCCATTTAACTGTGAAATACCTGGTGGTCATGAGAATAAATTCCACATTAGAACACAGAGAAAATTGGGTGTATTTTGTTAAAAAAGTACATCTCTGTCCTCAGACAGAGGCACTTGGACACAAGGCACTTCCTACCAGGCTTACCAATGGCTGAATTAATTTCTTTGGGGAAGATAAAAATCAGCTAACAAGACTTAATTTTCACTGCTTTGCAGTGAACACTGCTCAGCTCTGCCTGCTCTTAGCCCACGGGAGGCAGCCTGCTCTGACTTGCTGTTCAACTGCAATGCCAAGTGGTTTTCAAAGCCCTCAGGCAAGAAGGAAAGGATACCTGTGCAAAGTTCAGAAAAAACAGCTGTTTGTGGTTCATGTCCAGACCAGGAAGGAGTTTTTCTTTTCCGTGTTTTCTCTCAAAGTTTTCATAAGCCTGTAGAATGAAGTGAGCAGAAATGTTACCACTTCCAGCATTTTCCAGTCAAAATGAAATGATGGCAAGGAGGAACATGGATTCTTTGACACAATTAATCATTGGCCATCCACCCCACGTGTGCCACCTTGAAGCAGAAGACAACAGGGCCATTTCTTAGCACTGTGCTATCAATTACCCAATGCTGCACTATGGAAAAGAGATTTTTCCCACTGTGTGTTTTTTGGAGTTTGGTTTTTTTTAAAGTGAATTGCAGAAGGGTTTAAAACCTTGCCACAGCAAGAGCAGCTGCTTTCATGTTTCTTATGGAGACGTGTCAAATGTGGATGTGTTGTTAGTGTCTCATCCCTGATGAAGGATGCTGCAGAAATGTTCTGCCTGGAGTCAGAGCCAAAGCAAGGCCAAGTAAAGCCAACCAACTGCCCCAGCACAGCTGAGGGATGAGCAGATAGCAGGTCCATGGAAAAGGCTCTGGAAGTTTCCATGGATAACAGCTGAACGAGAGCCAGCCGTGCCACAGCCCTGCAAAAGAGGCCAGCGTTGTCCTGGGATGTGTCAACAGGAGTGGCTTATATGAAATCCATAAAGTAATCCTGCTACTGCACTCAGGCTGGCCAGGGCTCAGCTGGAGTGCTCTGTCCACTTTTGGGCACTGCCCTTCAGGAAAGATGTGGCCCAACTGGAGAGAGTCCAGAAGAAAGCAGCAAGAATGAGCAGAGGTCCAGCAAACATGACCTATGAGGAAAGATTGAAAGAATTGGGTTTGTTTAGTCTGAAGGAGAGAAGTCTGGGCCTTGAAGCATGTAAGTCTTCAAATATGTGAAAGGTCACAGGAGAGAAAGGAGCAGATTGTTGTGTGTGCTGGAGGCACTGGGAGTGCCACGAGGAGGAGTGGGGATGCTCCTCTGCAAGGCTGGGAGGATGCAAAGGGGTTAATTCTACCTGCATGGAGAGGGGGTGGGATCCTGACCTCTCAAGATCCTTCTGGACCTTTTTTTACTGTTTATATGATGTCATAATAATTTTTAATACTTCTGACCTAATTTTTCTGGCTACTCCCATTCCTTTCGGAAAGCGTATCCCCTTTCATGGCTTTGTACTTTGCACAAATATTCCAGTGACCAAAGATCAGACTAATCTAATAAGCCTGATGCCTCTTTTAGGCTTCCAAACCATTCCTTAAACTCTCATTAATAATTGTGTTTGCCCTCCAACACGTCCATGTGCAGTGAGAGCTGGAGCAGCGGGAGCTGGTCCCTGCACCCAGAGGCTGTGCTGGGCAGTGGCAGCACTCAGCTGCCAGGTTTGAGTGTTGTGCCACAGAAGGTGCTCAGGGAAGGAGAAGCAGGGTCACGTTGCTGAGGCTTGCAGCCATCAATTTGTGAATAAGGAAAGCTGACAGAGCAGCTGACTGGCTGCTCTCCTCCAGACCATGCTCACTAAAGAACCTGAGTCTCTCTGACTGCCAGGCCCAGTGGTGGCCAACCTGGGGAGTCCAGCAGCTGCTTGGGGAAGAGGAGGAAAGCAAAGCCAGACAGCATCCAGCTCCTCTGGAAGGGTTAGTGCAGGGAGTCCAGTGTCTCTGACACCTTGGGATACCTGCACAGAGGGCCCAAGTCACCTGAGCAAGACAAAAAGCAAACTGTTTATGTCTATGGGTCAGAAGAAAGTCACCCTGCCCCTCCTTCCTGGCATGAAAAACCTGGTGAAAGAGAGCCAGAGGCAGACAGCTGCTGCTATCAGCACTTTCTGTAGGTCATGGTCCAAGTGTCAGCCAGGGAATGTTTCCATTCCTCACATTCCTTATTCACAAAGGGAAAAAATTAAAAAGAGTTCCCTAAGAGCAGGTAATCTGCAGCCTGACATGATTAACAGGGTGAGAGAAATTCCACAGCTGGCCTGTAGCTTTAGTGCAGGCCTTGATGGCACAGTAGGTCTGGTCCTGTCCCTAACACAGAAATTGAGTTTCTTCTTCCAAGGCTCTGGAACTGACTTTCTTAATCTCTGACAGTTTCAGCTAAAATAGAGAAATGGATATTTCTTACCTTGTATGCTTGTCTCACACCCCCATTATCAGCAATGTTTTCTCCTAGTGTGTTGATTCCACTCAGCTGTAAAATAGAAAGGAAAAGTGTTGGTTTCTGAAAAGAAAAACCTCATCCAGGACCTGTAACACCAAACTTTGTGCATTGCCCAGTTTCTAAAGGCAAGAATTACCTTAAAATCTGAAGGTTTAGCAGAAGATTATGTTGAAATCTCTGAAAAGTCTTTATGTCCCTTGTCTGAAAATCCATGTTTTGAGATACTATTCTTTTTCTAATCCTTTTCCTTCCCCTCCAAGCAACTTTCTCAGCTCTGTATCTTACCCAGATTTTCTGCTACTTAGTCATTGCTCGTCTGTTCTTCCTCTTTTCTCCTTGTATTTAATCCTCAGTTTCTTACCACAGTTCCAGTTAGAGGAAGTGTTCAGAATCTGTAGTCTGTAGAACAAGTTAAAATCCAAACTGCAAACTGCTGAAATTGTCTGTTAACAGACATCAGCAAACCTGCTAGAAGGTATTTTTCTGTATAGTAGGCAAGTTCAGTAGCTTCTTGGTAGGCAGATACATAGAAGATCTCTATTTAGCAGGTATTCCTAAGTCAGTCAAATAGCACCAAAGATGATGAAGCTTTGATAATGGGAAACCTCTAATTCTATTTTTAAAAAATCCTTATTTTAAGATTTAGTCCATCATATTGATTAATGATAGTCAAAACTGCAAAATCTAGAATTATCCCTTGATTAAATTTAATGTGTGAGTAAAAGGGCAGCAGAATACGCTGAAATTTTCTTCTCTATTCTTACTGCCCTCTCTCTGAGTTCCCACACTTCAGCACATGTTTTGGGACAACCTCAGGGCTGGGAGTTTTATCAGTTCCCTGTCCTGTTGATGGAATATCTTGTCAGGCTGTGAAAAGGCAGCCAGTGGAGCTGAGAGGAATAACTCCCTGTGTCCCCACACAGCGTGTGGGCAGCGCTGTCCCCCCAAACAGGACCTACGTTCTGTCCTCCTGCCAGGTCCCACGAGAAGTTCCCATACTGGTACACCATGCACTGCGACAGCTCCTTGAAATTCCGTGCTGATTCTTCACTCCACCAGTCCACGAGGTCTCCGTTCTCATTAAAATTCCTGCCTGCAGCAGCAAGTTAAACAGAATTATTCACACACGAAAAGAGGGTCTGGAGCGAGCAGGACTTTGCACTGTGCCCTTGGGAGAGCAGTGCTGTGATGCCTCAGGAACCCAGACTCGTGTTCCCCATGGCCACCCACTGCCTGTGAGGTGCTCCCCGGGAGGATGGGGCCCTGGACAGGTCAGAGCCGAGCTCGGGGTGCCCAGCAGGGCACCGGGCTCACCGTTGTCGTCGAAGCCGTGCGTGATCTCGTGCCCGATGACCATCCCGATGCCGCCGTAGTTCAGCGACCGCGGCTGCGACGCGCTGAAGAAAGGGGGCTGCAGGATGCCCGCAGGGAACACTGCAAGGAAACACAGCAAACTCTGAAAGGGGGCACAGAAAATACTGCAAGGGAGCACAGCAAATACTGAACTGGGAGCACAGAAAATACTGCAAGGGAGCACAGCAAACTCTGAAAGGGAGCACAGCAAACACTGAACAGGGAGCACAGCAAACACTGCAAGGGAGCACAGCAAATACTGCAAGGGAGCACAGCAAACACTGAACAGGGAGCACAGTAAATACTGAAAGGAAGCGCAGCAAATACTGAAAGGGAGCACAGCAAACTCTGAAAGGGAGCACAGCAAATACTGAAAGGGAGCACAGCAAACACTGCAAGGGAGCACAGCAAATACTGAAAGGAAGCACAGCAAATACTGAAAGGGAAGCACAGTTATCACTGAAAAGGAAGCACAGTAAATACTGAAAGGGAGCACAGCAAATACTGAACAGGAAGCACAACAAATACTGAAGGGAAGCACAGTAAATACTGCAAGGGAGCACAGCAAACACTGCAAGGGAGCACAGCAAATACTGAAAGGGAGCACAGCAAATACTGAACAGGAAGAACAGTAAATACTGAAAAGGAAGCCCAGTTAGCACTGAAAAGGAAGCACAGTAAATATTGAAAGGAAGCACAGTTATCACTGAAAAGGAAGCACAGTAAATACTGAAAGGAAGCACAGTAAATACTGAAAGGAAGCACAGCAAATACTGAACAGGAAGCACAGCAAATACTGAAGGGAAGCACAGTTAACACTGAAAAGGAAGCACAGTAAATACTGAAAGGGAAGCACAGTTAACACTGAAAGGGAAGCACAGTAAATACTGAAAGGGAAGCACAGTTAACACTGAAAAGGAAGCACAGTAAATACTGAAAGGGAAGCACAGTTAACACTGAAAAGGAAGCACAGTAAATACTGAAAGGGAAGCACAGTTAACACTGAAAAGGAAGCACAGTAAATACTGAAAAGGAAGCACAGTAAATAATGAAAAGGAAGCACAGTAAATACTGAAAGGGAAGCACAGTTAACACTGAAAGGAAGCACAGTAAATAATGAAAAGGAAGCACAGTTAGCACTGAAAGGGAAGCACAGTTAGCACTGAAAGGGAAGCACAGTTAGCACTGAAAGGGAAGCACAGTAAATACTGAAAAGGAAGCACAATAAATACTGAAAAGGAAGCACAGTTAGCACTGAAAAGGAAGCACAGTAAATACTGAAAAGGAAGCACAATAAATACTGAAAAGGAAGCACAGTTAGCACTGAAAAGGAAGCACAGTAAATACTGAAAGGGAAGCACAGTAAATACTGAAAAGGAAACACAGTAAATAATGAAAAGGAAGCACAGTTAGCACTGAAAGGGAAGGCACAGCACACTCAAGGCCCTGCCCCAGCACCCTGCAGGTACAGTGGGGCCAGGCCACTGTTATGGACTTCAACCCAAACCACCCTGAGATCTCCCAACAAGTGACTGACACGTGGGAATGCTGTAGGACAGGGGAAACAGAGCAGCAGGAGCACCCCCCTCTTCAGACACTTCCAGAACCATGACCAGCTTTTGCTTTGTTACGCTTTTGCTCTGCAGGAAAAAGCAGTTTGCTCCAATTTACATCACTTAGCATTCACAGACTTCAGTCTCATCATTAACAAACCTCACAACATTGTGAGAAGTGGGAGGGTGTCCCCCAAGAAGAATAGATTATTTGATCATTCCATCACAAATCAATCTCAGAGACAGGAATTTATTCTTCCCTTGAAAATACAAGTAACTCCCACTGGAATCAATAAAAATAGGCCAAGCTGTCAATAAAAGAACTGGAACAAAGCAGTTCCATTTACCCACTTCTCTGCTCATTTTTCTAGGCTTCTTCTACAGAACAATTCATTTTAAAAGAAACCATGTTGCAATTCTGATCTTTTTATAAATTAAGAGTAATAAAATACTATAAAATATTCAGTTCCTCTTAGTATCTCGAAGGCCTTTTCATGTCTCCCTGCTGCCTCTGCAATACGAAGTTTTAATTCTCCCTGGGAAGGAGGTGGATGTAGCTCTACACAACTTAGACAGAATTGGGTGACAATTCTCACACAGCAAAAGAAAGAAGATTGATACTTCTTGCACTTCAGTATAAATCCAGTTCAGTTCTAGGGCTTTCTCTCAGGAGGAGAAAGAGCCATGGGAAAACCAGAAAATAACAAAGAGGTTAGAAATCAGCCAGTTGTGCTGTGTCCAAGCTGCTGTCACAGCAATCCCAGTGCTAGTTTGCTGTGGAATGACTGTCCCACTGTTCTATCTGCTATCAGGGAGCATGGATGGTATCACAGTGAGCTGATAGCTAGCACAATCCCAGTGCAGTGCTAGTTTGCTGTGGAGTGACTGTCCCATTTCAATCTATTATCAAGGGGCACAGATGGTGTCAGCAGCATGAGGAGCCACCTCTGGCTCCCCTAGCACAATCCCAGTGCTAGTTTGCTGTGGAGTGGATGTCCCACTGTTCTGTCTGTTGTCAGAGTGCATGGATGGTATCACAGTGAGCTGATAGCTAGCACAATCCCAGTTCTAGTTTGCTGTGGAGTGACTGTCCCATTTCAATCTGTTATCAGAGGGCACAGATGGTGTCAGCAGCATGAGGAGCCACCTCTGGCTCCTCTAGCACAATCCCAGTGCAGTGCTAGTTTGCTGTGGAGTGACTGTCCCATTTCAATCTGTTATCAGAGGGCACAGATGGTGTCAGCAGTGAGAGGAGCCACCTCTGGAGCTGCTGTCCCAGCAATCCCAATGCTGGTTTGCTGTGGAGTGACTGTCCCATTTCAATCTGTTATCAGAGGGCACAGATGGTGTCAGCAGTGTGAGGAGCCACCTCTGGAGCTGCTGCCTGTGGAAGCCCTGCCCAGGATGGGGACAGGGCTGTGCAGCCTCAGCCAGGTGCTCCTGGGGACACACCAGGGCTGCCTTTGGGAGCTCAGTGGGTTCCTCGTGGTCTGAACTGCTGATGGAGCACAGCAGGTCACACCTCACCCAGATGGAGCCGCAGAGCTCCAGGCTCCCCACACACCATGCACAGAACTGCTCTTTACAGGGTTTTTTAAAGTCTAGTTCTAATTCAGACATCACTCTAAAGATCAGACTGCTTTAATTATCCTGTGCATGCCATAGTTGAAGGATGAGGTAAGAATTTATGACTCACATTAACTGCCAGTCACCAGTTTCAGTCTTCCACATCATGATTCCTTTCCTACAAATTACTGAACAAAGCTATTTTAAACAAAGCCTCCTGGAAGTTTTTGTGTTAACTGTTCCGTCAAGAGCTGAATGCTCACATCAAGAAATAATCTTGTTTCATTTCTGTGCACAGCCCTGCAGGACAAGGATTTTCCATTTCCTTAGACTTGTTTCCAGGAGTTAAGGGTGGATCACAGTACCTCAGTGGTGGCCTGGAAAGGACACTGCAGGCTGTGGCACTTGGATGACTAAAATTTAAACACTGTTTGCAGAATGGACGTGACAGAAATATTGAGATGCATAATTAATGTTGTGAAATGTTTTGTGACTCTTGGGAGCCTTGCAGCACTGTGGAGGGGGCTGGGAGGGCTCACAAGATGAGAAACCTTGGGGCCTCCATGTGGTTCTAATCCTCAGCCAGAATGGACAGGGCTTTTATCCCCATGGATGGTTTTGGGTGGGCTGACATGAGGAATCTGTATACTCAAATTTGTTATAACAAGATCATTTCAGTTCCTCATTTTAAAAGTACATACATACATATATAAAAAATAGAAAATATATATACATATATATATAAATAAAATATATTTATATAATAAATAAATATAAAAAATAGATAATCTGGGCATCAATAAATAGGTAAAGCTTACCTATCTGATTCCTGCTTGCTGAGTAAAAAGCATTGACAACAGCAGCTCCACTTATCCACCTGGTAACACCAGAAGAATAAACGTTAATATTTCAATTGTTAATGGCAACGTTAATGACTGCTAGAATAAGCCTAGAAACTGTAACAGAATCACAGAATATTTGAAGGTGGAAGGGACCTTCTTCTGTGAAAACTGGATGAAAGACTAGACAGGGTATTATTAAATACTTACTCCTCTTTGTCCACCTTTTCTCTAAGCTTTTTCAACCTTTTCTTCTGGGTAAATACTAAATTTTGAATGATGTTTTCAAAGTATTCTTCTTCTTTATAGTTCAACTGAAAAGAAAGGGGGAAGATGAGTTAGTGGTGGTGTTACTGATTTGGGATAAAAGACACACGAATCAGGAAAATCCAGTCTTAAGCATGATGAGCTAAGCACATTAAGCTTAGCTTAACACATAAGCTTAACACATTTCTAAGAATATTTTTGATCTACAATTGGACCTTGGTTTGCAGCACTCTGCTCCATCACAGAGTTGATAGTGTAGCTGGATCTGTGTCAGCAGCTGGGTGCTTTTGCCACTGCTCTTTGTTCTCTCTTTCTGGACATATTTTGAGTGCAGTTCAGCAATTTTTGGTGTTGCCCTCAACCCCTGGAGCTGCAAACCAGCAGCTGCCAGTTTGGAGAGGAGCAGTTCCACCCCACAGACACAGAGTCAGCCCGTGCCCAGGCAGGGCCTCCCCGTGCCAGGCCAGTCTGTGCCAGGCCAGTCCGTGCCAGGCCAGCCCGTGCCAGGCCACTCCGTGCCAGGCCAGTCCGTGCCAGGCCAGTCCGTGCCAGGCCACTCCGTGCCAGGCCACTCCGTGCCAGGCCAGCTTGTGCCAGGCCAGTCCATGCCAGGCCACTCTGTGCCAGGCCAGTCCGTGCCAGGGGAACGCTGCCCTGGGCGCCGCTGGCTCCAGGCTGGCCTCACACAGCCCGACAGAAGGTGGCTGTGTCCTTGGGATGCCACCAGAGCCAGGAGCATCTGCGTGTGACATCTGTGTGACATCTGTGTGTGACATCTGTGTGAACATCTGTGTGTGACATGTGCGTGTGACATCTGTGTGTGACATCTGTGTGTACATCTGTGTGTGACATCTGTGTGTGACATCTGTGTGTGACATCTGTGTGAACATCTGTGTGTACATCTGTGTGTACATCTGCGTGTGACATCTGTGTATGACATCTGTGTGTGACATCTGCGTGTGACATCTGCGTGTGACATCTGCGTGTGACATCTGCGTGTGACATGTGTGTGACATCTGCGTGTGACATCTGTGTGTGACATCTGCGTGACATCTGTGTGTACATCTGTGTGTGACATCTGTGTGTGACATCTGTATGTGACATCTGTGTGAACATCTGTGTGTACATCTGTGTGTGACATGTGTGTGTGACATGTGTGTGTGACATCTGTGTGAACATCTGCGTGTACATCTGTGTGCGACATCTGTGTGAACATCTGTGTGAACATCTGCATGTGACATCTGCGTGACATCTGTGTGTGACATCTGTGTGTACATCTGCGTGTGACATCTGTGTGTGACATCTGTGTGTCACATCTGCCTGTCACATCTGCCTGCCACATCTGGTGTCACATCTCATGTCACATCTGTGTGTCACACCTGCGTGTCACATCTGGTGTCACACCCCAGGCTGGCAGGTCACACTCGTGCTGTCCCCCTGCAGCTGGGCACACAGGGTGTGTCAGGGGGCCAGGACAGCAGGAGCCCCCTGTCCTCTCTGAGCACCTTTGCTGTCCCTGCCTGCTGTCACACTCACCTCCCGGTACTCACTGTTGAGCTTGGCATCGTCCGTCACGATCTCGTCGGGATAGCCAATCCTCTCTTTGATTGCTATTGCCTGGGGACAAGGGAATTTGACATCCATAGCAAATCCAGCCATGTTTTTAAATAGTAAATTGTATAAGAAAGGCAATATGGAAGGCACTGCAGAAACCGCAGGATGTAAATTATATATAGATTTTGGTTAAATTTTTTATTCACTGAAAGCACAAGTTTATGGGTTTTATCCTGTTCCTCCTAATAGCTGGTCAAATCACCAGAAATCATTCCTTCTCGTTTTCAGTATTCTTTTCCTGTAGATATTCATTATCTAGCTCCTTAATCACTGATTTGCCTGAAAGGTCTTACTCTTGTATGCAGATTCTTCCTATTTTGCCTTGAATATATTCCAGAGACCCCTTCCCTTGGGATCCTAAACTGCTGTGCCTATATACGCATAACTATAAATTTGTTGATATGATAATATAGAAGTTATAATATAGAAGTTACTGCTTATTTTTTGTCAGGAGAAACAATTTAAACACTGATTTTTACAGAACTACACATTACAAATATTTCAGACAGAACTTACTTTTTGTTCTGCTCTCTTTTTGGTCTCTGCATCCATCCAGGGAAGCTCATCTAAGGTTTTTATAAAAACATCACGTATATCTGCAATCATTTCTTCAACCTGGAAAAACAGCACAATGTGACAAACCCACAGAGTAAGATGGTGGCAATGCAGCTCAGTCATGCAGGGTTACCAAAACCTGACAGACACTGCCCTGCTGGCTGCTGTGCATCTGAGGGAATCGTTGTGTTTGTGCCAACCCAAAAATGGGCGGTTTCACACCAGGATTCCAGTGGTGATCACAGTCAAAAAGGCTTCACTTCTGGAACTTTCTGTGTGGCTGGGGCTGAACAGAAATAACAACTGTGCCCAGTGGTGGCAGGGCATGAATGGTGTCACTCTCAGAGAATCAGTGGCTGCTGGTGGCAGCTCGGGCAGCTCCAGGGCTGTGAGGATGGGCTCCTGCTCAGCTGCCCGTGCACCTGGCTCAGAGAGCAGGCAGGGCTTCCTCCCTCCAGCCGTGCACCTGCACCCTCACATTTCACACCATACCCTGACAAAAACCTGCATTTTTAAACCTTTGTAATAACCACTATTAGCACCTCAATAAAAACTCGAAAATCAAGCCCACTTTGATTAGGCTGTAATAGAAAGTGCAAGCAAAGCTGTGTCAGGAAGAGCATGGCTATAGGAATGTGCTTTTTGTTGATGGAGGGACAAAACATTTCTTTGTCTTTTTAAAAAGGAAGGAAGCTTAGAAGTTTCTTTCCTCAATTAGGTGAAAAAGCTACTTTATAGGCTTAAGGGACTTCAAACTTAAAGATATCCAGTTGGACAGAAGCTGAACAGTCTTGCTTAGGCAATTTACTAGAAAAAAGAAGAGAACAAAGAAACTAATTGCTTTTGTGAGGTGTTTTACTACAAGCAAAAACCTCTTGCACTTGGCTAGGGGTTTCTTTCGTTTGTTATTTTGCCATTTATGAAACCTTTTTGTTTCTAACACTGCAACAGAAGCTATCCTGATATTTTTATGCCTCCAGAGGTAGCTGAGCTATCCTAGGTGAGTAACAGCCCTCCAAGAGCTTGTGAGACCCGGCTCAAGGAGGCTGCTGTTACTCATGGTGGTGATGAAGGTACCTTCTCCTGTGAAAACTGGATAAAAGCCTAGACAGAGAATTGTTAAATACTCTACTAAATGCAGAGTATGATTAAATAGTGTCCCGATGGAGTGCACTCGTGTCACTACAGGACACAACACGAGCGCACACACCGCTGTTCTCAGGGTGAGAAAAGGGAAGTTTATTTTCTGACTCTAACATTTATAGATTTCTAAAAGTGACAGTGGATTGGAGGGTGACAGTGCCACCTCTCCAAAGACACTGAACAAACCAACAGTCTATCAGATTCTCCTCCTCCATAAAAGAACGCGAAACGATGAGTTATTTACAGAAAGTGTGTGAGACAGCTCGTTACAAGAATGCAAACGTCAGAAGGGTTGGAAAATGTTAAAGAGCCAGGGTGAGACGCCGGGGCTGAGGGTGTGAGGCTTTACCACGTGCTTGCTGTCCCCAGCAAAGGCCTCCTCCACGTAGAGCCGGCCCACGGCGCTCTCCATGTTCCCGTTGACGTAGTTGGCGCAGCGGCGCCACACCGCGCTCTCCGACGTGGTGCCATAGAGCGCCTGTGGGACACAGGGAAACAGGGTGAACAGGGAAACAGGGTGAACAGGGATAAACAGGGTGAACAGGGAAACAGGGTGAACAGGGTGAACAGGGAAACAGGGAAACAGGGTGAACAGGGTGAACAGGGAAACAGGGTGAACAGGTGAACAGGGATAAACAGGGAAACAGGGTGAACAGGGTGAACAGGGATAAACAGGGAAACAGGGTGAACAGGGTGAACAGGGAAACAGGGTGAACAGGGTGAACAGGGAAAACAGGGTGAACAGGGATAAACAGGGAAACAGGGTGAACAGGGATGAACAGGGTGAACAGGGTGAACAGGGAAACATGGTGAACAGGGTGAACAGGGATAAACAGGGTGAACAGGGTGAACAGGGATAAACAGGGAAACAGGGTGAACAGGGATGAACAGGGTGAACAGGGTGAACAGGGAAACATGGTGAACAGGGTGAACAGGGATAAACAGGGTGAACAGGGTGAACAGGGATAAACAGGGATAAACAGGGTGAACAGGGTGAACAGGGAAACAGGGTGAACAGGGATAAACAGGGAAACAGGGTGAACAGGGCAAACAGGGATAAACAGGGAAACAGGGTGAACAGGGTGAACAGGGCAAACAGGGAAACAGGGTGAACAGGGTGAACAGGGAAACAGGGATAAACAGGGTGAACAGGGATAAACAGGGTGAACAGGGTGAACAGGGAAACAGGGTGAACAGGGAAAACAGGGTGAACAGGGAAAACAGGGCTGAACAGGGATGAACAGGGATAAACAGGGCTGAACAGGGATGAACAGGGCTGAACAGGGATAAACAGGGATAAACAGGGCTGAACAGGGATGAACAGGGCTGAACAGGGATAAACAGGGATAAACAGGGCAAACAGGGTTAAAGAGGGCTGAACAGGCATAAACAGGGATAAACAGGGCTGAACAGGGCTGAACAGGGATAAACAGGGCTGAATAGGAGACACACAGCAAGCAAACAGGGCTAAACAGGGCAAACAGGGCTAAACAGGA
This sequence comes from Geothlypis trichas, assembly GCA_009764595.1. Taxonomy (NCBI): domain Eukaryota; kingdom Metazoa; phylum Chordata; class Aves; order Passeriformes; family Parulidae; genus Geothlypis; species Geothlypis trichas. The sequence goes on from CM019910.1 coordinate 25,248,834, forward strand.
GACACACAGCAGGGCAAACAGGGCTAAACAGGGCAAACAGGAGACCCAGCAGGACAAACAGGGCTAAACAGGAGACACAGCAGGACAAACAGGGCTAAGCAGAGGCTCCTCCACCTCCGTGCACACACCCAGTCCGTACCCATCCAGGGCACTTGGCTGGACTCACTCCAACAGGAGGATCACCAGGAAAACTCCTACAGAGGAAGTTCTGCTGTGGGAGTACAAAGAACTCCCATGTCCAGTTGCTGAAATTGCTCAGCATTTCCTTAAAAGCACTAAGCTGTCAGCAGGATGGAATGGCTGGAAACCAGCATCGGGGCCATAATGTTTGCCTCGAATATATTCCCTTGGATGATCAGGAGTTTCTAGCAAGTCAGTCAGAGCTGTAATCCCTTGCAAATAAATGTGGCTGTTCTGATACCAAAATGGGGGTTAATTTAGATTCAGAAAAACAAGACACCAGGTACCAGAGGAGTGCTTTCAAATCCACTCAGCTATCAGGCATAAATCCCATAAATTATAGATACACTCCAGCAGAGGCTCAGCAAACACATCTGGCTTTTGTGTGCAAAATCCAAAATCCATTAAATATTTATACTCATTATACTTATTATACTACACCTACATAAAAACCTATCTTTTGTGGCTCACAAAACCATCATTAAGACTTAGGGAGGGGTGAATTTCTGCACCTTACGGAAAGCATTCCTCGTGTCCTTGTAGTCCCGGCTGAGGCTGTTGACAAGGTCCATGACAAACCGCCAGGCCATGTAATTCTGGAGGTCTCTGTTTAACAAAACAACCACAAGGAGCTGGGGATGTTTTGAGGCTTTCTGAGTTTCCTGGAAAGACAATGCCATACTGAACACACCTACCTGGAGGAGTATTTCAGGAGAACAGACCTGAGCTTGAGCAGGTAGTCAGGGTCATAAACAATGACGTGTTCCGTGCTGTCAACGTTGATTTGCACTGTTGACATGATGGCATTTATGAATTTTGACCAGTTGAACTCCTGGAAAATCAATATGCATTAGGATATGGTTCAATCATAAACAGTTTAAGTATGTTTGCATGACACAGCTGCTCTGCCTTTCCCTGATGTTTGCACTACTTATAAATGGGGTCATTGTAATAATAGCTGGCCTGAGATCACTTATAGCTCTAAAAATGTTGTTAACATGGGGGTATTTGGCAGAAAGGGTAGAGAAATTGCTTTGATTTCAAACTGACACAATTTTTTTTTTTAATTTTTAAGGTTTCTGTTCTGTCTATTACTTTAAAAAGTGTTGGTGATTTTTCCCTGCCTGTGTCTTTGGAAAGGTTTATTGGAAGAGGTAATGTCTTCTATCAGACAAGTGAAGTAGCTGAGGAGAGCAGATAAGCTTTCAGGATCAGTCACTGCAGGTCTGGGAGAGAAGCAGCAAACTCCAGGCTAATCTTGGGAATAATTGCTGTTCTATCCTTAGACATTACAACACTACCAACTCCCATCAAGTGTCTTTTGAGCATTTTGGAATAAATTTAAATTAGTGCTGATCTGCAGCACCCCCCAGGCACTAATAATAACCAGGGCAATGCCACTGTGTGACAGGAGTTGTTGTTTTCTGACAGGATGACTGTGATGGTAACCAACTACACCTGTGGGAGACAGTGAATTATGAAACCAATTAAACCAGGCAGGAGGGAACTGTCAGAGAATTAAAGTCAATAAAACTGCAGTGAATATGAAAAAAGTGCCACGAATAACAGGGTTTCATTGCACCTTACTGGCCTCAGTAAAAGCCATGAGGATAAAAACTGCCCATGTTCAGTATGACATTATGTTCCTGGGGAGACAGAGCTGTGTGAGCAGAGCCTGGGCTGGTTCTCAGCTGCTCTCTGGTGCCATGGGTTACAGGCTGCCCTCACATGGCCCAGGCTGGGAGCAGAGCTGGCACAGCCCAGGGGATGCAGGGGGATGTGGAGAGCTGCAGGGGGATGTGGAGAGCTGCAGGGGGATGTGGAGAGCTGCCCTGTGTCAGGCCCTGACAGCCTGGGCTCCTGGCTGCTGGCCCTGGAGCAGTAAGTACAGAGGCAATGCTGGACAAACTGGATTTCTGTTCTGAACCTGCAGCTCTGGATAAACACAGTGGGGCTGATGTTCACTCAGCATCCCTGAACCAGCTGGTGCTGCAGGCTGGACTCCAGTCTGGCCATAAACCCATGGGGAACAGGAACAGGATCAGAGAAGCACACAATGGTTTGGGTTGGGAGGGATCTCAAAGATCATCTGTTTGACCCCCTGCCATGGGCAGAGACACCTCCCACTGGAAATGGCTTTTTCCTTTGTACTTTTCCATATTTTATGTTGAGGCCAATGGGAAGATGTGCCTTCAGGAGCAGCAGTGGTACAGAATGTGCATACAGCTCAGTGTCACCAGAAGAGCAAGAAAGGCTGTGCACATCAGGGATCATGTTCAATTGCAAATATGTCATGTCTTTAACAGAAAAAAATCCAGGCTTCATTGTTTAATCCCATCAGTGATAAATTAGAGGTTAAAATACCAGGTTATTGATCACTCACCTTCTGATTGATTACCAACGAGAAGTTCTTTTGCAGTTGTGCCAAGGTCATTTTATTGTACAGCAGAAGTGGATCATTTCTGTCTTCAGATTTTGTTGTTGCCTGTCAGAGTTAACCAGGAGAAGATGACTGAGTGTATGAGGGAGTTCCCAGGAGTTGTGGTTCTGCTCAGGGTGTGCTCTGTGTGACCCACAGCACTGCAGGCACAGCCCCAGCTCACACAGCTCTGGGCTGCTCTGGGCACTGGCACTTTGCACTGCTGAGCTCAACATCTGCACCCACTGCAGCAGATTTTACCCTTTTCAAGTGCTTTGAAAAGTCAGTCATGCCAAGCCTCCTTTTATCCTTCTCTTCCGCTTCCTCTTCCCTATTCTATTGTGCATTCACTGGGGTTTTTCTGTTTTTTAAACAAACTCCCAAGAGCACAATGCCAACTCTCTCCAGTCACACTCAGGCTGATGCTCAGTTTTGGATGGAAGGTTAAAGTCCCAGGCAGAGGCACCAGCTGGACCCCACAGCAGCAACTGCTGCAGGGACACTGCAGGCATGAGCTCCTCTCACTCTGCTCTTTAAAGCCTTTCTTCAATAAATTCCCTTTTGATAATAATTACCATCTCTGATCCAAGCCCAGAGGTGTGTTTCTCATGAAAATGAAGAAAATCCAAATCAGATGGCTTTAGTTCATATAAATGGCTTTCCCAACTATGTGACCTTACTACCAGTGTAACTTCAGAAATAGCTGAAGCTATAAAATATGTATTCAGCCTGTTTCATGGTCACCCTCAGCTTCAGGTCCTGCTGCAGTGGTTAATAATAATAAGCCATGGTTTGCTCATGAATGCCTTTGGTTTTCTCCATGCACATTCAATCCCTCACTATTCCTCCAAAGTCAAATTCATGATATTATTTTTCCTTTGTCCTTTTCTTTTAAGGGAGAACAGTGTTTGGTAAAAATGCCCTTGGAACAATCAGCATTGTGGAGCAGCCTGCCCAGCACAAACATGACTTTGTGCTCACAGCAGGCCAAGGGCTGGAATCTGCTGCTCTGGGATCCAAACAGCCCACAGGGAAACGGGACAAAGGGAGGAGAGGCCCCACACATCTCCCAAAGCTCACGCTCTAAACCACATTAACCAAACCCCAAGTCTGTCTCTCTCTGCTCTTGCAGGGCTCTGTGAGCAGCTCAGGATAAACATTTTGTTATTTGGAAAACAGCTGCCTCAAATACTTTCCCTGCTCCTCCCAGGGCACAGCTGTTCCTTCAGGTGAGACAGGCTCTGTGCATTTCTACTCCCACCAGGGACCAGCAGGAGTTTAACCACTCATGTGCAGTCAGCTCTCCTGGGCATTGTGGAAAAGGTCAGTTATTTAAGGGTAGTGTGAAGAAGTTTTTCTTACATTGGCAATCTCTTTCTCCAGGTCCATGACTCTTCTCATTTGTGCAGAAATGTCACCCTCATCGACAGAAAGGTTTCTTTCTTGTCGGATTAGTTTAGCTACAGAAGTCATGAAATCAACATAGGCAGAACATGCCTGCAGGAAAAAACAGGAACAGTTTAAAGACAAAACCCTTCCAAGGACACCATACCTTGATTATCTTCAAGACTTCACCTTCATTTTTATGAACTGCAGTTCTTCATTCCTCGTTTAAACAGGTCAATTTTATCAGAAATACTGTTAGGTCAGAGCTAGAAATGAACTGTGAGCATTCCCTGATGGAGCACTGCAGGGTATCTGGAGCCCTGTTCAAAGCTCAGCACTCCCAATGACTGCACTGTTTTCATTATTTAGAATGAGACATTTGTATGTCCATATTTAAACCATCACCCATGTTTTTTCTAGCTCACTTTAATTACAAGTTCCAAAAATACCATTTCCAAAGAGCTGTGTTCCCAGGAACATAAACCAAGGGAATTTGCTTTGTGGGAAAAGCTCTCCCAGAAGCTGTGAACCTCCCCCAGTGCTTCTTGGAACAGCTAGAACTCATGTTACTGTATGCAAACTTAGGTATACTACAGACAATTTATATGAAATCTAACATTAAAGAGTTCAGTAATGATAAGAATGTAAATACAGCAGCAAATTCTCCAAAATGCCACACAGCCAAATACCTTAAGGTGTCATTATATTTTGTGGAACCTCTGTTTTATTTTAATTCCATTATTATTTGTAATTCTAGTTCCTCATTTGTAAGTCACTCATTTTTCCTTCAACAGAAATGCTGTTTTCAACATTCCTTTTCAATGCAAATAAAAAGAAAACATGCCTAGTGCTGGATCAGCTATCAAATGATAAATCTGTTTTATGCAATGCAGCCTACCAAAACAGTGATTAAAGCTAGGATTAATAAGGTGTGCATGTCATCAGCCTTACTGATAGCAGTGTTTAGGTACGTTCAGCTCCCAAGGCAGGGGACACACCTCTCTAATGAGTGCTGCATGTGAGCAGCCATTCCTTCCCTGTCCCCTCCTGGGCACCCTCCCTGCCAGGCTGAGCTCACCTGGGGCTGTGATCACCTGGGGCTGCCAGCAGGGCCAGGCTGTGCCCACCTGGGACTGAGCTCACCTGGGGCTGTGCCCACCTGGGGCTGAGCTCACCTGAGGCTGAGCCCACCTGGGGCTGAGCCCACCTGGGGCTGTGATCACCTGGGGCTGAGCCCACCTGGGGCTGAGCCCACCTGGGGCTGTGCCTACCTGGGGCTGAGCCCACCTGGGGCTGAGCTCACCTGGGGCTGAGCCCACCTGGGGCTGAGCCCACCTGGGGCTGTGCCCACCTGGGGCTGAGCCCACCTGGGGCTGAGCCCAACCGGGGCTGAGCTCACCTGAGGCTGAGCTCACCTGGGGCTGAGCCCACCCAGGGCTGAGCTCACCTGGGGCTGAGCTCACCTGGGGCTGAGCTCACCCGGGGCTGAGCTCACCTGGGGCTGAGCTCACCTGGGGCTGCCAGCACGACCAGGCTGTGCCCACCTGGGGCTACAAGCAGGGACAGGGACAGGGACAGGGACAGGGACAGGGACAGGGACAGGGACAGGGACAGGGACAGACAGACATGGACAGGGCTCAGCAGCCCAAAGGGCTCAACATCCCAGTGCCAGTTACAAGCAGGAGAGATCACTTCAGAAACAGAAAATCCCATGAAACCACTGACAGCTACGAGCCACAAAAGACAGTGCATACCAGCACTGTAAAAGCCATCATGAAATTCAATATAGCTATTACCTCAAACCAGTGATTTTTAGGTACCAGTCAGTGACTTTATTTTTCTGCTAAGAGCAGCTCTGAAGTCAGGGAGCAAAGAACTAAGTCAGCTAATTTCATCTGGACTGTATAAATAGTCTCAGCAATTCCAGTGGAAACTTAAGACATTGGAATCACTCCTGTGTGAGCAGAGCCATCCTGTATCCTACAGGAGAAGAAGATTTTAGAATGATCTTATTTCAGGTTCCAGCTGTGGCTCTGGGCAGTGCTGCTGGGGCAGAGGCCTGGAGGGGCAGGAGGCAGAGATGGATTTGCTGTGCAGCTCCTGGAGTGGAACGAGAGCAGGAGCAGAGCCAGGAGCAGGAGAGGGGCTGGGAGGGAGCAGGGACACTGGGACACTGGAACCTGCCTGCCAGGGGTGAAGCTGTTTTCCAACAGCATTTCCTCCTCCCCTGTCCAGCAGTGCTGAGCTGACACTCAGGTAGGTCAGAGGACAGGAGTTGTCTCTCAGTTCAGCACATGGAAGGAGCAGCTGTGCAATGTGAGTCAGCTCCTAAAGGCCATCTCACATGGAATGGGCAGTTCAGATGGCAATGATTGTCCTAATGAGCATGTGATCTGTAAGTAAATGTAATCACTATTAACTGTTGGCACATCTGCAAAATACCTACAAAGCCCAAATGGCCTGTACACTTTCTCATTGCTTCTGCATTTAATTACACAGAAGGAATGTGGTTAATTAAAGGTCACTGTGGTAGCAGTTTCAGCTCCATGACTTCAGCACAGACACCCATCAGCTCTCAAGGACTTAGAGCACATCCAAGATTAGCAACAGGGATACAGTGTCAGTGCTAACAGGTTAATGGGACCCGCAGAAGTAATGAGCAAACAAGAATTAAAGGAGACCATGCGAGGTTTCAGGTCTCTGAGCCATTTCTGTGGTATCACATCCTTTTGCTGCTGTGTTTGTGCTCAGCAGCTGGTGCAGGAGACTGTGATCTTTTCAGATCTTTCATGCAGCAAAGTGTTGTCCCTTTGGTTCTGAATGTTCTGTGTTTCTTCCCAAGCCTATTCCTGGTAGAAGATCACCTGCAGCAGCTGCTGCCAGTCGGTCACAGTCACAAGTGACCTCATTTCTGCAGTGACACACCAGGGCTGCTCGTGGCCACCTGCATTCTGCCTGAACACAGCTCTGACAGTCAGGGATAGCTCTTGATCCAGCTGTGTGTGAAGCTGTGATGCTCTGTAACAAAGCTAAATTGTTTCATGTGTATCTCCTTACAAAGGTCTCAGAAAGTCAAGGAGCTGCCTGGAAAATACAGGGTAAAGCACAAGAACTGCCCCGGGGTGTGCCAGCCGCCCTCACCTCTTGGTAGGCACCAGAGCACTCGTAGTAGTCCCGGGAAGGCAGCCCCAGCCCAGGCTGGTCGATCTGTAAATGCAAACAGAACTGAGAAATGCTGAAGGGGAGATGGCAGAGCCCTGCACTGTTCTTTGGTAACTACAGGTGCTGATTATTTTCTGGCCACAGAGGCATTCCTCTCTCCTCTTGTTGCCCACCTTTTTCAATAGCCCACCTTGCCCAACTATTTTAATTCTTGTTAAACTTTTTGGTTTTTCTTTTCAATCTTTTTTTCTCCTGTTGCTGAACACTGCCAGGCACTGGCAGCCAGTGTGACCACAGGTGACCCACAGGAGACAGAACAGCCCAGAGACGAGCTGGGCAGCTCCTGCACCTCTGCAATCCCTGCACGTGAGGGTCCATCCACCCTGACAGGAGAGGCTGGCCCTGGCTGCTCTGACTCTGCATCCCTCTGTCAGCAGTGCCTGCCCTGTCTGGATGCTCAGGTTTCAGAGGTGACCTTTCTGTCCCTGTCACTCCTGTCTCATGGCAGTGACCCTGTCTGAGCACACAGAGCAAAGCTGTCAGCTCAGGGAGCTGGGAAAGCCAGAGTCTCAGCTGAGAACTGCACTCACAAATTCATCTGCAAAGCACTCGGGTCAAATCCGGACCCCTGATGTTTCTCCTTGCTAACTTTTATGTCTGTGCTTCCAGTTATTTGCTGCACTTTTGTGATCAACAAGGCCGTGGCACCAGGCAGACTTACGTGAATGATATGTGCTGTGGAATTTTTGTCGTCTGTGCCAACAAAAAAATTAATAAGGACTTTTTTTCCATATCTGGAGTTGAGCTGTGCAATAGCTGTCTCAGCTGTCCAAGCAGTACCTAAGCAAATGGAAGGTATAGTCAGTCTCTATTTTTAGTAAGCAGTAAATTAAATAATTCAGATATTTTAACTAGAAGGAAATAAGCACAGGTTATCTCACCATAGGAATCATCCCAGTTAGCTGTTGCCACAGGCCACTCAGACACATTTGGCAATAAACTGATTAGAGGACTTCCACCTCGGAGATCAATGGCAGCTTTTGGAAAAAATAAAATGAGTTACCATGACATTTTAAACCACACAAATGTTATATATTAAATATAACATATATTATAATGAGTTCAGAAAAGTGATGCTGAGAACAGTTTCCCCCATCACCACAGCAGCAGTTTGCTCTGATGTATGACTGTGCTTTAACATTTAATGTAAAAATATTCCAGTCACAAACAGCATATGCAGATCCTTGAGACCATGACATTGAAGTACTGTCTTTCTTCTTCTCTCTCTGCAGATAGCTTGAAAAGTATTCATACTATTACAGAAACGATAAAAATCTGATTTAGGAAGCACTGCAAACTTTTCCTGCTCTTTGTTCTAGTGGCAGAGCCTGGTGTGCCAGGTAGCTTTCACCTCATCCCTGCTCGTTTCTACAAAAGAAGTAAACTCCCACTTCACTGAAAGGATTTCAGTTTATATATCTGCAGCAAGTTAGTAACTGAAGAGTTGCCTAAAATACCTAAGGTGGTAAAGCAGGAGGCACAATTCCAGTGTTACTGCTGACATTCTGGCTGGGCTCTGTGGAACAGACACATTTCAGTTTTCACACAGGACATTATCTGAGAAATGGTGCACAGAATGGGACACAGCTGCAGCTGCCTGGGGCACCCTGTGGGTGCTGCTGGGTGTCCTGTAGGCCATGGCCTCAGGGGACACTTACTTTCATTTATGCAGGACCTGTAGAGGGTTTTGGCCTTCTGCACTGCTGGGATGTCATTGGTGCTGGGGGTGTCGAGGACATCTGAAACACACACAGAGAGTCACGGTCACTGCTGCACTGCCATGGGCATTCCTGCTCTGTCATGGGCATTTCTGCTCTGCCATGGTCACTGCTGCTCTGCCATGGGCATTCCTGCTCTGTCATGGGCATTTCTGCTCTGCCATGGTCACTGCTGCTCTGCCATGGGCATTTCTGCTCTGTCATGGTCACTGCTGCTCTGTCATGGTCACTCCTGCACTGCCATGGTCATTGCTGCTCTGCCATGGTCACTGCTGCTCTGCCATGGTCATTGCTGCTCTGCCATGGGCATTTCTGCACTGCCATGGTCACTGCTGCACTGCCATGGGCATTTCTGCTCTGTGCTGGTCATTCCTGCTCTGCCATGGTCACTGCTGCTCTGTCATGGTCACTGCTGCTCTGTCATGGTCATTGCTGCTCTGTCATGGTCACTGCTGCTCTGTCATGGTCATTGCTGCTCTGTGCTGGTCACTCCTGCTCTGCCATGGTCATTGCTGCTCTGTGCTGGTCACTCCTGCTCTGCCATGGTCATTGCTGCTCTGTCATGGTCACTCCTCTATTACGGTCACTCCTGCTCTGTCATGGTCACTTCTCTGTCATTGTCATTGCTGCTCTGTCATGGTCACTCCTCTGCCATGGTCACTCTGCTCCAAGCTGGCAGGCTCTGGGGAGCAGGGCTGGGCCAGGAGAGCTCTGTGCCCAGCCCAGGGAGGCTCTGCCCTTCAGCAGAGGGGAAAGCTCTGCAGGTGAAGGTCCCTGCAGTGCCTGCAGTCGGTGCTGGGATGTGGAACAGAGCCAGTACACAACTCTGCAGGGTCCCTGGGTGAAATACAAACGCTCTGACTCCTCAGGGACAGGTTTGAGGCAACCAGGCTATTGTGGAGAGTGTTACATGAGTACACTCTGCCTTCCTGGACTCTGTTATTTTCACCTGAAAGAAGAGATGGTGAAGAATTTGATGCTGTTGATATGGCAGGTAGGGGAATAGCTTCCCTGCTCTTTGGGCTTTCTGATGGAGCACAGATAGGCAGGGCATGGGCTGCCCAGAACAGCTTGCAGCATTTCAGCTGGTGTGGACACAGACAGACCTCTCCCTCCTCCTCCTCCTCCTCATCCTCCTCCACCTGCCAGGTGCTGTGCTGGGCAGGCTCAGGGTGGGGACTGCAGCTGGTGTGATCTGCAGATAGCAGCAAGGGCAGGTCTGCCCAGCTCTGCTCCAGTGCCAGCCACAGCAGCACACTCCCAGAGCCTCAAACACTTTGGGGCACATTTGTCCTGAGCCAAACACAAAAACCCTGAAATACCTGGTAGTATTATAAGCTTTGCTAGAAATCCACAACTTCTCGGGATAACACATAAGGCAAAGTAGAAACTTTATTTATTCCCCAAAGTGCACTGACCTTTCAGAACAACTTCCAGCTCGTCTCTCAGGATGTCAAAGTTGCTGTAACGGGAGCTGGTCTCGGGGATGACGTTCCTCTTGAGCCACCCTCCACAGGCATACTGGTAGAAATCCTGGCAGGGCCTGGCACTGGGGTCCATGTTCTGCAGGATCCTGGCAGCTGCAGCACACACACACACACATGTTACACACACACATGTTACACACACTGCAACACAACCCCTTCTCTCAGGAGCGAGGTCAGGAATGTATTTAGGTTAGAACAGGCTCAAGCACAGTGGATGTTCTAGAGCAAACAGAGTTCTCAGTGTTGAACAAGGAATTGCTATTCCTGTGCTGACCACACTTGCACACTCTGCAGCTGGCTGTGCTACTGCTGCTGAACTGACAGATGTTCCTGCTCCCTGTCAGTGCTCACTCGGTTCTCAATGAAATGCAGGATGTTTCATTTACCCTTCACCTAGCCTTGTTTGTACTGAAACGTGGTGAAAAGGGACACCAAAAGCACAAGGCACAGCAGAGGTTAATTATCCACTGTAATGTAATTTTGGTCATTAAATATGATTTAGACTCAACTCAGTCCTGTCTATTTCAATCAAATACTGGCTTTGTTGGACTATTCCAGTTCTTGTCAGGAAAGGTTTTTCTGTTAATGCCTTCTGGAAGCTACACTCATTATCAGACCTGCTCCCCATTTTTCTCCAGAGCTGATCCTGCCTCTTGCTATCCCTCTGACCCCCTGGAGTGGCTTGTCCAAGTCTGGCCAGTCACAGATCTGTCGTGACAGGGATTCTCAGTGCAACCCAACTCCTTGGTGACAGCTTCCCAGCTGCTGCCCATAAACCCCCGGGCTTCTCCCTGTACCTATTCCTGTTTCACCAGACTGTGTGCCAGAACAGAGCCTCTCACAGAAAAAAGAGATCTTGGGAGTCAGGCAGGAGCCAGGGATACCTCTGAATTTCCCAGGATACTGAATATTCTTCCCATTTTTCTGACATTATTTTTAGTAAATTATGAGGCTTGTGATTTCAAGTGTTCATTCCTCCACATGGGCAAGTCAAATATTTATAGTTATTTTTCCAGTACTTTCAATATTTTCCATGTCTCTCGTGCTGGTGGAAATGGAGAGACAGTCTGTGGTGTTTGTGTTGGTTTGCCTGTCCCCATTTTTCTGCTGGCTCAGGAGTGTTACATTCAACATCTGAGCCCCAAGACAACCATTCATTATTTGGCTGATACCACAGATACATTATAATCAATTATGTTTAATTATTAAGTAGTTATATATTATAATAGTTTATGTTACGAATATTTTATTATTTTATAAGCCAGGTGAATTTATACCTATACAAATACAGGTAATACACTTCATCTGTGCTCAGTGTTGCTGTGACAAACCAGTGTTGGGCTTTGTTCCTACTGTCACTTGTTTACTCTGGCACCAAGAATGTAGAGCTTCCTATCAATTACTAATAATGATTAATCTTGCTGTAGTACTCCTGATTGCCAGTCACTGCTTTAATAGCTTACAGATAAAGAAATAAGAGCTGGCAAAGCAACCAGTGACCTGGGAAGGATTCAGGAGCAAAACAATATGCTTACCTAGGTAAGAAACAGAGACCAAAAAACACTGAGACCAAAATGCCAGCCTGTTCCATCAGGCTGTGCTGCCTGAGCTCAGGGGAGTCATCAGTGTGTCAGCTTGTCCAAAAAATGCTCAACTGTACAAACTGCATTGTATCTTCCTGTGCCACCCTGCAGTGGCCTCACAAATCCATGGGTGACAGTGCCATGCAGTTACTGGTATTTACCCTGGCTATAACCAATGAATTCTCATTACATTTTTTCTTTGTTATTTTTCATTATTGATTTTACTACTTTTTTTTTCTTCTGGTCATTTATTTGCAATTCTCTCAAAGTGAACAATCAATTCTGTCAGTATCTTCACTTTATCCCTTCCAGTGGTTAAATGCTGTTAATGCATTTAACAGAAACATAAAAGAGCAAAATTGCTCTGAATAATTACTTTGGTCACTTCTTGCTACATTGTGCCCCATTTCTCCAAACTTTTCCTGCTTTTCCTTTTGGAAAAAGTCTGTCTGAACTCCCCTGCAGCAATGTATATTCAGCTGAAAATGGGCAGCATCAGAGATTAAAACCAATCTGCTGGAGAACTAACTGGATCATTTTCCCAACCACAGCATGAGCTTTCACGCTGGGAGAGGAACACCTTGGAAGTGGAGTGAACAGTGATGGAAATAATAAACCTTGTACAGCCTGCAATGACCCTGGTGTGTGACCATGCTGGTGGCAATGTCAGCTCAGGGACCAGGGGCTGCCCTGGGCTCTCCCTGCAGGGCTGGGTGCTGAAACAAGACTGCAGCCAGCAGTGCCATGGAACTCAGGGCACCAATAAACTGACTCTGCTGTGTGTGCCAGTGTAAAGGTGCCTGTGAATCAGCCCCTCTGCAGCCTCCACGGGGCTCTGCTCCTGGGGCTCTTTAACAGCTGCACTGTCACTGCAGGATGGAGCAGCTTGTCAGCCTGTAACATGCACAATCTCTTGAATCTCTGTAAGACTGACACTGTCACAGCACGAGAGTTCACTTCTGCAGAAGAGCTGTGCTAAGAAAATCCTGTGGGTAACAGACCCACATGTGCCACACTTGTCTGCAGTTAGATGGGAGAACTCCGCGGTAGCAATTGTGTTTGAAAACACATAAATTAATTTAAAACATGTGTATTTTCATTCTTACCTGATTTGATGCAGTCTGGTGTCTTGCAAATGCCATCTAAAAGAGAATACAGTCATATTCTTAATTATTGACTCAATGTCAATATAATAAAATCTACTGTAGGTATTTTCATTGACAGTCAATTTAATTGCACTGTACAGTAAGATAATATGAATGGACACCTTACAGTCAGTAAGGGAATATTTATAGGAACAGACTCTAAAAATATCATCATCTTCAACCCTTTAGGGTCATTCAGTGCTAGTCATTCATCATGTGGAATTTTTGTAGTCATCAGAGGAAAATGACCCATCAATTGGAGGTGGGCAAAGTACTATTTTTATAACAGAGAAGCAATTTAGAGAAAAATAGCTCAAGGACTGGAGAGAATGACAAAGCCAGTTTGAATTTAGCAATACTTTACAATGGCAAAAGGATTTTCAAGGAATTATATGAAAATTCTGAGACATTCACTCTGAAGTCTTCTGAACAAAATACAGGATTCAGGAATATGAAAATATTTCCTTTTGAGACTTTGAAAACAAAACTTTCTTTTTTCCTCCATAATGGTATTTTTCCAGCTCATAATTGAACTATACTTCAATAAAAAGCTTAAGCACTACTATTGAGTACTTCAAAATTAAAAAAACCCACTTAATTCCAATATAAGGAAAAATTCTAATTTGACCCTAGATGGAAATTTTAGCTTCTCTGTATTATCTTTTCCAAAAATTACCAATGTATTTCCCCCTGAAGGAAATTATTTTGCTGTGGCTACTGAAGCACAAAACCTCTCAGGATGACTACACTCCCTGAGAGTCCTTGCTGCAAGAGCCTGAAAAAGGAAAAACAGGAACACAAAGGGAGCCCTGGAGTTTGGTGTTCTTCAGCAATGTTGTTCTTTGTTGGGATCGTTGCTTACTGAAGCATTAATTACAAACAGAAGTACTCCTAAGTCAGAGCAAGCAGATGGTTTGTGTTTGCCACAACTTTGCATGAACAAACGAATCTACCGAGTCCCAGTTGGAAAGAGGCAGTTTCTGAGGTTTTCCAGCAACAAGCCATGTGGATGCAGCTTTACATTTCAGCCAGCATCCAAACCCTTCCCTCTGCCTGTTCCTGTGCTCCCAGGTACAGCAGCTTTGCATTTCAGCCATCCCACCCCCTTCCCCTGCCTGTTCCTGTGCTCCCAGGTACAGCAGCTTTACATTTCAGCCATCCCAGCCCTTTCCCCTGCCTGTTCCTGTGCTCCCAGGTACAGCAGCTTTGCATTTCAGCCAGCATCCCAGTCCTTCCCACTGCCTGTACCTCCAGCATCCTAACCCTTCCTACTGCCTGTTCCTGTGCTCCCAGCTACAGCAGCTTTACATTTCAGCCAGCATCCCATCCCTTTCCTCTCTGTCTGTACCTCCAGCATCCAAACCCTTCCCACTGCCTGTTCCTGTGCTCCCAGATACAGCAGCTTTCATTTCAGCCATCCCAGCCCCTTCCCCTGCCTGTTCCTGTGCTCCCAAGTACAGCAGCTTTGCATTTCAGCCATCCCAGCCCTTTCCCCTGCCTGTTCCTGTGCTCCCAGGCAGCCCCTGGCACTCACCATCGTAGGTGGCGTACAGGACGATCATGGTGATGGCCACGATGGCCAGCAGCAGCACCACCACAGCCAGCCCTATTTCCAGGCCACTCCATCCCAGTCTCTTCTTTGGTTTTGGAGTATTCATTTCAGTTATATCCATCTGGCTTTCTGACTTGCCCATAACCCAGTGTCTGGAATAGAAAAGGGAATATTAGCTGAGCGCTTACCCTGAGTCACAGGCTTGGAACCGGCTCCTCAACTGCACACACAAAGGTGTTTTCTGGGGGAGTTTTCCTGTTGTTTGTAATACTAAAGGGCTGTCAGTCAGGAAATGAAGAATCCTGCCCTCTGCCAGGCCCGTGCACACTCACACAGACAGACACTCACACACATTCACACACACTCACACACACTCACACACACTCACGTACCACGCACTTTGTGTCATGGATGGAGAGCAGAAGAGTGGAGTTCCTTCACGTGGAGGAGCTTCCTTCACATCACACAGAAAAGGAAGGCCAGCGAACCAAAACCTATTTTTAAAATGTACCCGTGGGGTTTAATCTTGTGTGAAGGTACAGGAGTTCACAAGCAGTAAAAAGCAAGTCTCTTTGCTTGAATAAAAATTAACTTAACCTGCCAATTACTTATCTAATGCCAAAGGTCAAAATATGCCATTGTGCTTCGCTGTCACTTCTAAAATATTATGTAAGCAGTTCTTGACTACAGCTTTACAGCTGGCTCTAAAAATAGAAAAAAAAAAATCAGGCTGTGCTGGGAGCCTGTCAGACTGACACTGAAGACAGAGAGTGTTCACAGCAATTTGTGAGGAGCTGGGAGCAGGGTTGCCTTTGGAGGTTACACACTGCACTCGGGAGTCACGCAACGCCGGCAGCAGCTCACGCTCCCTCGTGCAGCCCCTGCAGCAGCTCTGAGCATCCTCCTCCTCCTCTTGCTCTCCACAGGGAACTGGGCCACCTTTGCAGGGCTGTGGTGGCACCTCTGGGCCCTCCCTTCACCTGCTCCCACTTATCCAGGGCCAGACTTTCCTCCACCAACTGGGATTCCAACCCCTACACACACAGCAATGCATTTCTCAGTATTTCACAATGGAAGTCCCTGCCAGCATTTCCTGGGGCTCTTCACATCCACAGGCAGTACACACCCTTCCCATTCAATGGCAAAGAATATGAGAATTTCACTGGGATAAATAATGGGAACACTACAAACACCAGACCCCTCACACAAAGCTCAACCCTCCTTACACCCTCTCCCCATAAGTCAGTGAGGGATCCTTCTCAGGCTCTGCATCAAGTCTAAGACTCACAACTCATTATTTTAAACTGGCTTAGCTGTATTGCTGCCTTGTGCTCATCCCAACTCAAACTCTCCTCAAACTGCTGCAATCTCTCAGATCTCCAGTCTTTGCTTTTCCACTGGACTCCTGCCTGATTATTTCCTTAGTTTTTCTGCCTGATTCACATTCCTTAGTTTCCAATAATCTCTTCCTTCCTCTGATGTCCACCTCCCCTAGAATGAGGCTCCTCTGCTGCAAAAACAGGTCCCTAAAGTGTATGTTTATTAATTAACTAAAGATGGCCAATATCCCACAGATGTGAGTAACAGAGGTTTCTACAGATGTAAGTGAGAGAGATTTCATGTTGCATGGGTTTACCAACACCTATCTTGGTGGCTCACTGGGCATTCTCACACTGTTCCTCTGCATAAACGAGAGGACATTTTATTTCTGTGTCTCATCTGCCCTTCTGTCACCACTCCTGGAACATCAAGCTGCAGGAGGTGACTGGCAGTGCCAGAACTGCAGCTCCTCCGTGGCTCAGGAGGATGAATCCTGAGGTCTGCCCAGCCCCTGTCTTTCTGCACCTACAGGGACCAGCACAACTACTTTCACGTGCCTCATCAGCTGCTGTTTTTCTCTGAAGAACAGGATTTTTGGTCAGATGAGCCACTGGTCTCTGAGGCACAGGACTGAAATCCCACTGAAATGTGCAAAAGAGTGAGAAATCTGCCCTGCTTTAACTATGGGCTAGAAGTTCATAGGTAATATGAAAACAAATTAACCATCATCCCCTTCTCACTTCCAGTCATAATAAGCAGCAAAATAAAAGTTATTTATATGGACTAAATACTGCCGAGTCTCCAGAATCCTTTGAGTGCTTGGAGCCTCACTGAAGCAATGATGCTTATCTCCTGACCCTGGTGGTGACTTTGAGCACTGAAAATGCAGTTCCGTAGAGCAGCAGGAAACACTGCACCTTTCATGTGTAAATATGTTCTTTGCAGTCATCTACGTTTTTCCAAGCGAGCTAATCTTTCTCTTCCTGCAGGAGAGCTCCTCTGTCTAAAGGCATCTGATGATTTTTACTTGTAGTTATTTGGAGAGTTGAACCCATTTGCATTAACGACCACCAGGTAGAAGCTGCTTTATGTGCTACTGCAAGCACAGCGAAACTGTAGGAATAATTTAAGCAGATACGAGGCTCGGTATTCTGGTTTTCTTACACTCCTCTGGTGCCTATGTGATCCCCTCTGCTCTGCCTGCTAAAGCTTAGACACCGCAGAGAGCTGAAGATGTTTCGACTGATGCCGATCTGGATGGCACAAGGAGTTAATGAAGGCATTAGCTTTTGGTTTTGGGACGGGTTAGTTAAAATCGGTTTGTGGCTTGCTTGGTTCCTAGCGTCGCCTCCACAGAAAATGTAGCACATCACAGGAATACTTTACTGTGTTTTCATTAACTTGTGCAGCCTGTCCCGTGCCAGCCGGGCAGTGCCACGGGGCATCGCCGGGCAGCCTGCGGGGGCTGCTGCTCTTACGCTGCACGGAGCCGGGCACATCCCGGGAGCCGGGCACATCCCGGAGCCGGGCACAGCCCTGGAGCCGGGCATAGCTCTGGAGCCCGGAATATCCCCGGAGCAGGGCACAGCTCTGGAGCCAGGCACAGCCCCAGAGCTCTGCACATCCCCGGAACCCGGCACATCCCGAAGCCGGGCACAGCCCTGGAGCCCGGTACATCCCGGAGCCGGGCACAGCCCTGGAGTCGGGCACAGCCTCGGAGCAGGGCACAGCCCCGGAGCCGGGAACATCCCCGGAGCTCTGCACATCCCCGGAACCCGGCACATCCCGGAGCCGGGCATAGCTCTGGAGCCGGGCATAGCTCTGGAGCCCGGAATATCCCCGGAGCCCGGTACATCCCCAGAGCAGGGCACAGCTCTGGAGCCAGGCACAGCCCCGGAGCCCGGTACATCCCGGGAGCCGGGCACAGCCCCGGAGCCCAGCACATCCCGGGAGCCGGGCATAGCCCCGGAGCTCTGCACATCCCCAGAAAAACCCGGCACATCCCGGAGCCGGGCATAGCTCTGGAGCCAGCAACATCCCCGGAGCCGGGCACAGCTCCGGAGCCGGGCACAGCCTCCGAACCGGGCACATCCCTGGAGCTCTTGCACATCCCCAGAGCCCTGCACGTCCCCGGAGCTCTTGCATATCCCCAGGGCCCTGCATATCCCCAGAGCCCTGCATATCCCCAAAGCCCTGCACATCCCCAGAGCCCTGCACATCTCCGGAGCTCTGCACATTCCCGGAGCCCTCGGAGCGCGGCTCCGGCCCCCGGGGAGGCGCCTAAGGCCGGGCCGGGCCGCCCTGGGCGGGGAGGGCGCTCGGCGGTGCCGCAGCCGCTGCCCGGCCCGGTCCCGGCCCCCGAGGGTGGCTCGGGGCTCTGCTCCCGGGGTGCGACCCCAGTCCCAGTCCCAGCCCCAGCCCCAGCGTCCCGGCTCGGGGAGCCCCGCTGCCGGCTGCCAGCGCCCGGCTTGGGGAGCCGCGCGGAGCCCCGTCCGTCCGTCCGTCCGTCCGCGCCGCCCCGCTCCCGCAGCCCGTCCCGCACTCACCCGCTGGTGCTCGCAGGGCTCCGGCCGCGGGGCCGCCTCGCACATCCCCGGGCGGCGCCGGGCGGAGGCGGCGGGGACGCCCCGAGCCGGCGGGTCCGCGCCCGCGGGGGCCCGCGGGGAGGCGGCGCCGGCTGGGGCTGGGCTGGGGCAGGGAGTGGGGCTGGGAGTGGGGCTGGGATGGGGCTGGGCTGGGGCAGGGAGTGGGGCTGGGCTGGGGCAGGGAGTGGGGCTGGGAGTGGGGCTGGGATGGGGCTGGGATGGGGCTGGGAGTGGGGCTGGGGTTGGGGCAGGGCTGGGGCAGGGCTGGGGCAGGGGCTGGGCAGGGGCAGGGGCTGGGGTTCAGACTGGGACTGGGGTTGGGGCCGGGGCTCAGACTGGGGCAGGGACTGGGGTTGGGGCCGGGGCGCGGGCTCGGCTCAGGCTGGCGGGGCTGTGCCGGGCAGGGGCTGGCGGCGCTCAGCGCCCGCGGGCAGCGGCGGGGCCGCGGGGCTCCCGCCTGGCCGGGACATCCGAGCCCGGGCGCTCCCCGCTGCCCGCCCGCCGCCGATCAAAGCCGCCCTTGTCCGCCGGCCGCCGGGCCAGCAGTTCTCCGGCTGACCTGAAGGCTTCTTCCTCTTGGCGATCATCAAAAGGCGATGGGGCAGGAACAAACAAACACCCCCGCCCCCGGGGCGCGCCGGGCAGCGCGGTGGGGCGGCCCCGGCACCTGCCCGCGCCCCGCGGCCCCCGGGCGGTCGGAGCGAGGGAGGGAGGGGATGCGCGGGGAAGGTTGGCGGCTGCACGGCTGCGGCTCCGTGCCTGCTTCCATGCACGCTCATCGCCTTTGTCAAATTAATGCAGTCGCATACGCTCGGCAAGATCTTGCATCCTCATTCACCGAGTCGTTCCTCCTCGGGAGGGAGATGGCTGTGACTTCTTGCACGGACAGGCAGCTCTGAGCTCTGTGAAAAGATTTCTCGGCCACCGATATTTGTTTCATTCTTACAAAGTTTCGTCTTCGTTGAGTTTCATTTTTACTGAGCGACTGACAGCCATCAGCAGCAGCAATATGAATTGCAGTCATTCCTCTCATGCGAACCAGACACCACACTGCTTTCTGCTGCGTTCCTTTAGGGGTTTATTACCTCTGAGCAGACATGGCAGGAATTTCTGAAATCTTTTATTACCAGCTACACACACTAAAATGTCTGCGGCTTGAGAGGGGTAACTTCTGCCAAGAAAGGTGGAAACTGAATCCCCATTTCTTTATGGGACTGCCCAGTGAGTGATCTACTGGGCAGATGCAATGAAGAGGGGAAGATGAGCATTAGCTGTAAAAATGAAGCACTTTTGCAAAATGAACTTCTGAAGAAGGAGGCTTTCTTCACCACACAGAAGCAATAGAAGTGTCAAAAATGGGCAAGAAAAAAAATTCAAGAGGTCTAGAGAACAAAAATACTGCATTTTCTTACAGAGAGGAGTGAGGGAAATACTGATTATATTCTTTCCAGGATCAGTGTTCAAATTATTATAAACATTTCACATTCACCATTTCCTGCAGTAATTCTTACAGAGTTCCAGTCCTTTTCTTGGGACAAGCCATGTGCTCCTGCAGGGCACTCCTGTCATTACCTGATGCCTTACACAATAGCAACTTTCACCGAGCAATGTAAGACTGGAGGAGGCATTAAAAATACATGTGATTTTATAACCAGGTGCCCATTGCACAGCCTCCACTGAGCAAAGCTTGGGAAGTGCAGGATGATGGGCAAACAGGCTGAACTAAAAAGGCAAAAAAAGGGACTTGCTTCAAAAATCTTAGGTGAACAAAAAAAAAAAAAAAAAAGTAGAACTGCCTAATTAACCACAAAGAGAGAGAAAAGGAAGGAACTCGTCTGGCAGTCTGTAAATAGCCCAAAGAGGCCTGACATACCTGACAGGCACAGAGAGAGTCTCCACTCTTGTAGAGCCCGTGCTTGGGAAGAGAGAGCAGCCGTGGGTGCCACAGGCTGTGAGGAGAGATCTGAGAGTCAGACATGAGATTCCTTTGGGGCCTTTCCTGGGGAAAACTCCCAGCAAGACAACAGTCAGATCTGCTTCTTAAGGACAGTGTTATCCCTGCTGCTGTGGGCAGCCAGGGAAGGGAGGTTTGACAGGACACAACGGTGAGGGGAGGTCTCTTCTCCTCCCAGATAATGATGGGACAAAAGGAAACGGCCTCAGGTTCTGCCAGAGAGGTTTTGTTTGCATATTGGAGAGAATTTCTTCCCAGAAGTGGTTGCCCAGCCCGGCACAGCTGCCCAGGGCAGTGCAGGAGTCCCCAGCCCTGGAGGGGTTTGAAGGTTGTGTGGATGTGGCACTTGGGGACAAGGTCATTGGTGGCCTTGGAGTGCTGGGGAATGGAGAGTCTTAGAGGGCTTTTCCACCCCTACCACTTTAGGGATGACAGACCTGTACCTTCATTCTGCTCCTGGACATGGCCTGCAGGTTCCTGAGGGCAAGCCCCAGTGCCAAGGTGACCCAAGGAGCAGCTGACCCTTGTGTTGATTCTGGTCAAACACTGTGTGTTTGCTCCCCTCTTACTCACCTTCCTCTGCTAGGACCAAGATAAGAAACAAAAAGGCAAACCAACAGCAGAAAGTTCCCCTCACAATTGAAAGAAACAATGGAATCCTTGAATTTAGAGATAAGAGTAAATAGTTTTCCCTCAGCACCTTGCTGAGGTGTGCTGCTCTGCTCTTGCTGCTGGCTGGGGGAAGGAGCAGGAGGAAGAGTGTGCAGCTTCATCCTTCAGGCACGAGTTTGGGGGGTCTGGCACTGCTGCTCACAGACCCCTCTGGGCTTCTGATGCACAGCCACAAGGTTGAAACAAATATGAGGTAAATTTATAGAACCAAAAAACACTCAACGTACCATTCAGAGTCAGAAGATGAACAAAAGGGAGTTCATGTAGAAGAGCGCATTATTGTTAAATCTGTGTGCTTGAAAAACAAAGAGTTCTGCTCACTGCTGGTTTGAGAAGAGCTAGCAATACTTAGCAGTAGTATCCCTTAAAAATCTGGCTAGGGAAGGAAGCTGCTCCAAGATCTGGGCCCACAAGTAGCTCAGAGCAACATGCAGAAATGGATTCACTGTCCAGCCTTCAGAAAAACAAACTGTGTCCCAATAGCTCAACTGGAATTCCTCATGGAGTCAGGAAAATCAGTGACCCATTCAATGTTGTGTTCTCCTGTTGGTCCAAAGGACCACAGCATGACCTCGTTCCCCAAATGACCTCTGGGTGACATTAGGACTCACTCACACCACTGTGAAACAACATCATTGGTACTTGTATTTATTTCCTTTTGGAAAAGCTCACTTTTCAAAGCAGCAAAGGCAGGGTTCAAGGAACAAACCATGTGAGTGCTGCCTGTGTGAGTGAGACCACCCCCTCAACCCTGCTGATCCCTTCCCATCATGTCCTCTGCTAGAGGAGAGGAAAATGGGGAACCTCCTGCCTTCCCTCCTCAGCCCCGTGCATGTTCAGTGCAGCTGGACTGTGAGAATTGAGGTGGTAAAGTCTTACCACACTGAGCATTTCCTCATTTGGTTCTGGTTTTGTTTCTCGGTAGGTTTGTAATGAATCCAAGCCAGGGTAATTTCTCATTCAGGAAAGCAAACAGTCTTGGTCTCAAAATATTTGTTTCAATGCCTAAATTATTCAGGTCTAATTGTATTGTATTACAAAGCTTTGTCTTTGTTAGGCGACAGGCTTTGCAGTGCAAGTGATTTGCAGGTGTTTGCAAGCCTGATAAAACCCTTGGCTGAAAAGGCTGAAAAGCTTTTTTTGTGTTGGTTTTTTTTTTTTTAATCCCCCTCCCCGTGTTTTGTTTGTTAGTTTGTTGGTGTTTTTGTTTGTTTTATTTTGTTTGGCTGGTTTGGAGCTTGCCTTAGAGCCACAGACATTGCTGCAGCTAGCTCTGGCTAACAGGCTCCTTGGGGTCCTGTCTGCAGCCCTACCATGTGTGAAATGTTACTGGGACAACAGTGGGTGATTCAGTGGAAAAAGAGGGTCAAAACAGGGGATGTAATCTGCATGTGCAGATGGAGTGAAAACGGATAATGGTGTAAACACAGAAGGAAAGGAGAGGAGAGAGTTGAGATCCGTTAACCACAGGTTTTCCTGTGCAGTGCTAATGCAGTTCAGAAGGCTCAGTCACACTTTTCTGGTTGACTTTAAAACCACAGCTCTGGGAAAAACGAGCAGAAGCACAGAGAGGCCTTCACTGCAGCAAACTGGAGCAGGAACTGCCGGGGACACAGAGAACCTGAGGAGTGAACAGCTCTGTGTCTCCAGGCAGCTCTGCACCAGGGCTCTGGGCATGCCACACACCTGGGAGCCAAAACACTGGGAATGCCACACACAACACTGGGAATGCCACACACAGCACTGGGAATGCCACACACCTGGGAGCCACAGCACTGGGAATGCCACACACCTGGGAGCCACAGCACTGGGAATGCCACACACAACACTGGGAATGCCACACACAACACTGGGAATGCCACACACCTGGGAGCCACAGCACTGGGCATGCCACACACAGCACTGGGAATGCCACACACAACACTGGGAATGCCACACACAGCACTGGGAATGCCACACACCTGGGAGCCACAGCACTGGGAATGTCACACACAGCACTGGGAATGCCACACACAACACTGGGAATGCCACACACCTGGGATCCAGAGCACTGGGAATGTCACACACAGCACTGGGAATGCCACACACCTGGGAGCCACAGCACTGGGAATGTCACACACAACACTGGTAATGCCACACACCTGGGATCCAGAGCACCGTGAATGCCACACACCTGGGATCCACAGCACTGGGGTGCCTGAGGTGGGGCTGGAGCCCCCCAGGGGTGTTGGAGCCCTCATGAATGCTGCACCTGGCAGTGTGGCTGCACCTGGCAGTGTGGCTGTGCCCTGGCAGTGTGGCTGTGATTGGCAGTGTGGCTGTGCCCTGGCAGGGCCAGGTGCTGCTCAGGGACAGGGGCTGCAGCTCACCCCACTCAGCAGGACATGGGGCTCTATAAAGGAAGGACAGGTCCTGAGGGCTGTGTGCCCCCAGCAGGGCACAGGGCTCTATAAAGGGCAGATCCTAGGGCTGTGTGCCCCCAGCAGGGCACAGGGCTCTATAAAGGGCAGCTCCTAGGGCTGTGTGCCCCCAGCAGGGCACAGGGCTCTATAAAGGGCAGCTCCTAGGGCTGTGTGCCCCCAGCAGGACACAGGGCTCTATAAAGGGCAGATTCTGAGGGGTGTGTGCCCCCAGCAGGACACAGGGCTCTATAAAGGAAGGACAGGTCCTAGGGCTGTGTGCCCCCAGCAGGACACAGGGCTCTATAAAGAGCAGCTCCTAGGGCTGTGTGCCCCCAGCAGGGCATGGGGGCTCTATAAAGGAC
This sequence comes from Geothlypis trichas, assembly GCA_009764595.1. Taxonomy (NCBI): domain Eukaryota; kingdom Metazoa; phylum Chordata; class Aves; order Passeriformes; family Parulidae; genus Geothlypis; species Geothlypis trichas. The sequence goes on from CM019910.1 coordinate 25,272,821, forward strand.
AGCTCCTAGGGCTGTGTGCCCCCAGCAGGCTGCAGGAGTGTCCAGGCTGGCACAGGCACTAATCAGGTTATCCCTGCCAGGGCTGTGATTGCTTTCAGTGTCTCAGCCTGTTGGAGCAGTGAGCCCCTGCTGTGTGGGGCTGATAAACACACTCAGCACCACAGGCTGTGCCTGCTGGAGTCTGCAGCACAGTCACAGTCAAACTGATTGTTAAGGGATTCAAAAGACAGGAAAGAAACGTTTAAATGCAGATTAAAGATATTAATTAGTAATGTCTGGGTCACTGGAACACAATCAGCCATCACCTGACCAAGCAGTGGGTAGTGACACCTTGCCTGGCCTAGTGGCAGGTCAGTCCCATTTTTCTGCTCTTTCTTGGTGCTGGCACCCTGGATGAGAGGTTCTTTTCACCACCCAAATGACATAAGCAAATAATCAGCAAGAAAAATAGGTTGTGTTTCAATGTCACAGATTAGCTGGCTCCACAGCCCTGTCCATGAGATCATTTGAATCAGGGCCATAACTTAAATGTCTCTTTCTGGTCTTTTTTAATGTCAAATGACAAAGTACAAGGCTTGTATGGCACAAGTGCAGTATGGAAAATGCAGAGGCAGAAGTGCTGACTCTGGACTGTCAGAACACTGGGAGAGATGTCCTGATCCCAGCCATCCTTCTCAGGCCATGCTGAGACAGCAGATCTGGGAGAGAAAACCAAGAGGTTTTCCTAAGGGTTTACATTAGATTTTCTATCTTAAAATATGAAAGGGCAAATGTGCTGTATGTGTGAATATGGAAAAACAAATTTATATCCTGGAAGCTCCATGGGTGACACGAGGAGCCAGGGGGTGCCTGTGGCTGGGACATGGCCCCTCGGGTGGGTGTGTGTGCCTGGTGTGTTCAGCTGCACCCTGAGAACTGAGCATCCTCACAGCTCAGCTCGTGTGTTACAGCAAATGAATGCATGGCATCCTCCAAGGATGAGCACACCTGGGCCAGGTGCAGCTCCACAGGATCCCTGCTCCTTGCCCAGCCATGGAGAGCTGCTCCCAATCCCTCAGTACCAGGGAGATGCCCTGGCACTGCTCATGTGTTACAGCAAATTAATGCATGGCATCCTCCAAGGATCAGCACACCTGGGCCAGGGGCAGCCCCACAGGATCCCTGCTCCTTGTCCAGCCGCAGAGAGCTGTTCCCAATCCCTCAGTACCAGAGAGGTGCCCTGGCACTGCCAGCTCCGTGCCCCTGCCCTGGCTCACACCATGCCAGCTGTGCCCTTTATCCCCTTGGAGCTCAAAGTCTTCCCCTTTCCTGAGGGTTTTTCCCTCCCTGCTGGTCTTTTTCCTCTGCTGTTCACTTCCTCACAATTTCAGTTTTCCTGCTCTCTGATCCTGCTTCTGCCTCTCCTGTTGGCTCTGCTTTGCCTGTCTCTGTTTCACTGGAGCTTTTACTGCGAGGAGGATCAAATAATTGCAGGCTTAAAGCAGACCCTTGAACTCACAGTGTTTAATGGGTCTGTAATGAGGCCATGTATCCCTG
>CM019910.1:25279356-25391668 GCA_009764595.1 Geothlypis trichas
AGAGCAGTGTTTACCTGCACTGGGGGAGCCCCATCCTGTGCCCTTTACATTCCAAATGCAGCATCGACTGACTGCTTGCTTTGTGAAATTTCAGCTTTCCATTTACAGCGTATGATTTCTGCACAGAGAGGTTTTTTTGTCCTTATATTTTATTCAGGCTTCTCCTGACAGTTTTAGGTAAATGCTGTCTTTGCTCATGCATCATTTACAGCTGTTCTTTAGCTCTGGGCACGGTTCACACTGTGTGATGTGTGACACTATTCCTCCTTTTCCACTGACTGGCTGCTCTCATGTTGATGAGTTTTATTTGTTTTACCTGAGACGAAAATCCTCTGCCCTCAGCATTTATTATCACCCTGATCATTAGGTTTTGTTTACAGATAGGAGCTTGCTTTCACTGTGTAAATAATGTTCTGCTCTGATGGCTGAGCCAAAACAAAATTCTCAAGAGTGTTTATAAATATTTATTTCTACATCTTCCCAGGTCTTGTGTATCCTATGCTCTGAAACACTCCTGGAGCAGCCTGCTGCATCTTGGATAAAATAATGTCAGATATCCAGATATCAATGGTTGATATGGCAGCAGTAAAGAAAAGGTATTTCACCTTTATTCACAGGTTGCTTTTTTACACTTGTCTGATGCAGATACTGGTTTCCTAAGAAGCCTTTAGCACTGCTGGGCTGATAAAAAGTACTGAATCTATGAGGTGACTGGGCAGAATGGGATTAAAATAGGAAGGGTGTGTGAGACAAGACTGAAGTGTGATTGTTGGGGTTTTCTGATGAGTTTGTGCTCCCTGGAACCCCCTTGGCAGTGTCAGAGCAGCACTGAAACATTCCACAGTCATTGTGACTCGGCTGAGGCTGCCCTGGCCAGTGACCAAACCTTTGCTGGTGCAGTTATGAGGAGATGGCACTTATGAGGAATTAAAGGAGGAGATTTCTCTGATGATTTTCCTAAGAGTGATTAAAACAAATTAATTTTTCATTATCTTTTATATGATTTAGTGAAGATTAGAGGGAATAATCCAAATTTTTGGAGGATTTAAAAATGAACCATTTTGCTTGCAGCGTTTTGGGAGATTAGAAATTTCAATCTGTGAAGATGATCACAGCTTTGTTGAGATGCATTCAGAGTTCCCAGCTTTAGTTATTATAAAGATACTGACAAGTGATATTTTATTTTTAATTTTCTTCTCATCTTGTGGTGGAGAAGCACAATCAGATTTTTCCAACATAATAATAATTTTTTTTTGTATCAGCCTTAAAATAAGATACACCCGAAGTTCTTTTGTTTGAGCTGAGATACACAGCAAGCTTAGAACACAGAGGGAAAACAGATCCAGGCTAATGTGACATTTCTGTGCAGGTGGTAGGGCTCAGGAGCAGGGGTCACTCACTGCTTTTCCTTCTCTCTGATCTCAAACTCAGATGATTTAGAAGCTCTGAAATTTCTGAAATCTGAAAGTTCTGAAGAAGTTTTTTCTGAAGTTCTAAGGTTTACCTGCCTGGACCATTTGCTAAATTGAAAGATTTTGGGTGCCGGGGATTGAATAAAGAAGCACCTGAGGAGGTGACACCCCTGGTTTTGCTATAAGAAATTCATGAATGTGTTTATTACAACTCAGCTTTCCCCTGGGAGTGCCAGTCACAAAGCCAGTCACAGCCCCTGCTTTGGTGACAGCTGCAGCTGCCTCTGCCCTGCCTGGGCTCTGCTCTGGGCTGTGGCAGGCTGAGGAACTCCCTGCAGTGAAACCACAGCGTCCTGCAGTGCCACCCATCTGTGGGGACACTCAAACCCAGCGCTGAAAGGAGCTCCTGGCACTCCCTTTATATCAGCAGCTCTCCAAGGCAGAGGAGGGTGGGAGCAGAGGGAGCTCTGCCCAGGGGTCACAGTTATCCTTTGTTTTGGAGCTTTGCCCAGGGGTCACAGTTATCCTTTGATTTGGAGCTCTGACCTTCCCCCCTGCCACAAGAGCCCTTCCCCACTGTGACCCGGTGGCACTGGGGGGCACTGGGGGGCACTGGGGGGCACTGGGGCTGAGCTGAGCCCAGGCTCTGGGATAGGGAGGTGGGCACAGACCCCTCGGGGTCCCTGGGGCTGAGTGCCCACACACACTGAGAGCAGCATTTCCAAGGGTGAAAACACTGCTGGGTCACTGTGCTGGCCTCTGCTCCGTGGGACAGAAACTGCTCTGAGTGTCCCTGCCTGTGTCTGCCATGCTCTGTGCTGGCCTCTGCTCCGTGGGACAGAAACTGCTCTGAGTGTCCCTGCCTGTGTCTGCCATGCTCTGGGCTGGCCTCTGCTCCGTGTGACATGGCTGAAACTGCTCTGAGTGTCCCTGCCTGTGTCTCTGTGCTGGCCTCTGCTCAGTGGGACATGGCTGAAACTGCTCTGAGGCTCCCTGCCTGTGTCTGCCATGCTCTGTGCTGGCCTCTGCTCAGTGTGACATGGCTGAAACTGCTCTGAGTGTCCCTGCCTGTGCCTGCCATGCTCTGTGCTGGCCTCTGCTCCGTGGGACAGAAACTGCTCTGAGTGTCCCTGCCTGTGTCTCTGTGCTGGCCCCAGATGTTCTCACTTGGGCTCTTTGCTGGCTTGCAGTGGAAAGAAGCAGGACAGGAATGTTTGAAATGTCACAGCAGTTTCTAACACAGCTCATAGTTCACCATTTGTTTCCAGGTGGTCTTTGAGATGATGCAATTTTACATGCTAGAATTATCCTCTGCCAAAACAAGGATTAACAATTCTGGGGTTTGTATTTTCTGAGGAAGAGTGCTCTGTGGTTGCCTACCAAGGTATATTCAGTGAGCATTTCAGTTTTCTAGAGCTGCAGCCATTTATAGCACAGGTCCCACCTGCTTTCCATTAGAGCTTGAATTCATAAATTATTTACATGCTTTTGGAAAAAAAAATCGTCTGTATTATAAATTCTTCCCTCCCCTTAACTGTTCCAGAATAATGGGTTTAATGGGGGCCTGGTCCTGTATCAGCCAGCTGCTGTCCTTACCAGGAATTTTTATTTTGTTCATTCCACTTCCCGTGTGAGCTGCAGAAATGCAATCCCATAACTCAGAGTGAGCTGAGCACAGTGAGGGAACGCTGACATGGCATTGTCTGGATGTCAATGGAAGATATTGGAATTGTCTGAGGACAATGCCTGGGTGAGAGGGATGCAGTGGAACATGGAGCCCTGCCATAGGAATAGAGCTGCCAGCTGTGGGCCATCCTTGGGTGGTGACACTCCTGTCACTTCCCAGAAGGAGGGACACAAAGTGCCAGGCCCCCTAAGGCTGCCCAGCACATCTGGGGAAGGTCATTAAAGGCAGAGCTCAGAGCATGTCCTGCTTGGGAACATGATCCCCCACTAAAACTCCAATACATGTGTAAGCAGCAGGGCTGTGTTGAATTTGCAGCAACCCGGACAAGGGAAGAGATGAGGATCTGACTCCATGTTTCAGAAGGCTGATTTATTATTTTATATCTATATTATATTAAAAGAAAATGATCTATTAAAACTATACTAAAAGAATAGAAGAAAGGATTTCATCAGAAGGCTTGAAAGGAATAGAAATGAATGATAATAAAATCTTGTGACTGACCAGAGAGTCCAGACAGCTGGGCTGTGATTGGCCATTAATTAAAAACAACCACATGAGACCAATCACAGATGCACCTGTTGCATTCCACAGCAGCAGATAATCATTGTTTGCATTTTGTTCCTGAGGCCTCTCAGCTTCTCAGGAGGAAAATCCAAACAAAAGGATTTTCCATAAAAGATGTCTGTGACAGGGCTGGTTTGGGGCAGGAGGGCTGGTGTTTGGGGCAGGGGGTGTTATTTTGGGGCAGGAGGGCTGGTGTTTGGGGCAGGGGGGTCATGCAGCTCCCCAGCTGAAACAAGCCCAGCAATGCAGACTGAGCAGTTCCCTCCTCTGCTTTTGGACTCCTCAGGGATGGCAGGGTCAGACACTGAAGGAGTTGTTTCTCCTTTGGAGTTTTGGGCACAGCTCCTGGAGTCCTCTGTGATAATCCCTGGAAGATTTGGGGTGGAACTGGCCCAGTGGGATGGGTGATAAGTTGTTCCTGTATCTAACAGGTTGGGATTTTCTGTCTATAAACACTGAGAGAAAACAAGGTGCAGTCTTGTGTTGCTTGTTTGAGGAATAGAAAGAAATGCTAAACTTCACACTCTATCCACATTCCTGTCATTCCTAACGAGCCCACTCTCCCAGATTAAAGGTGCTGTGTATGTAATTTGAATATATCTTATTATAATAGAATCTTCTCCTTACTCTTCTTAGGTTTAGCAACTGTAATTTAGATTTCATATTTCCATCTGAAGTTAATTATTATTCCTCCTAGTTCAGGAGAAGCTGCCAGTGGTGCCTAATGAAGAGAACTCAAGGTAAATTATGCCTCTTGTCAGTTAATTCAAATTTTGTGCTGGCATTCAGAAGAGATCCGTCTCATCCCATAAACATTATTAGCATTATGGCATTATTTATTTGGGGAAATTACTGTGTATATGAAATAAGCTTTTTGGAGTGAAGATTTCTTCTGGCCAGACCCCGCAGTGCTCTGCTTTGCTCTCACTATTTTAAAATTGTGTACTTTTGGCAGCTGTTTAAATACATGTTCCCAACATAATAATTTTCCATACACACTTTTCCCCAGAATGACAGGGATTGGGCTTAAAAAGTGTTATTTTAGGACACGGTGGGGGAAGGAAAGAAATACTGGCTATGTTCTGGAGAGGTGAAGCAGAATCCTGGTGCAGTACAGCGTGCACAGAGAACAATTCAGGATGGGAGCCAGAGCTGGCACCATCCTTGGAGCACAGAGCCCTCTGCAAAGGAGCAGTGTTGCTGTAGGGCACGAGGAACACGAGCACACAGCTCTCAAGGTGAAAGGAAAAAAGGGAAGTTTATTTCTCTGACTCCTATATTTATAGTTTTACAAAGGTGACAGCGGGTTGGAGGGTGACAGTGCCACCTCTCCAATGACACTGGTTACACCAACAGTCCATCAGCTCCTCCTCCATCAAGGAATGCAAACAATAAGTTATTTACAAGAAAGTGCGTGATAAAGTTCTTACAAGAATGTCAACATCAGAAGGCTTCGAAAATCTTAAAAAACCAAGGTGACAGAGCAGGGCTGTGTTTGCTCTGATAACACAGGGACAGTGAGAGCTGCCAGCACCCACAGCACCCTCACCCTGCAGGCAGCAGACAGGATCCCTAAGGGCAAGCTGCTCTGGGAGACCCTGGGCAGTGGCTGTGCCCCCTAAATAAAACACTGCTGTGAGGGGAAGGTGGGATCAGCCTGCAGGTGCTGTGGGAAGGATGTGTGAGCTCAGCTCCTGAGGAGAACCAAGAAACCTCTGAGGAGAAATAGCTGAGTCACCCAGTTGTCCAAAATACCCCTGGAACTGCTCCATGTGCTCTGTGTGTGTCCAGTCAGGCTCCAGTCTGTTCTCTGGAGTCAGGATCAGTGCAAGGTGCACCTGCTTTCATTGAAGCTGACAGATCACATTCTTTCCCACACAACTGACTCTAATCCAGCCACTCAAGTGCTTGTAATGGTTTATGGAGTTGGTGGCAGAGTCATAAATCCAGATTAAGAGCCCTTGGCCTTGCTCGTACAAATTTGGTTTCTGGCAGTGGTGAAATGGCTCTGCCAGTGCCTTTGTGAGAGGATCCTTGTAGGGCTGGTCTGGCACAGCTGCAGTCCTTGCTGGAGCTACCGAGCTGTGGGCACAGAGTGATGAGTGAGCAGCTCTTGCCAGCTCTCAGCTGGGTCAGGTTTGTGCTGTGGCCTCTGGCTGTGAGTGCCCCCATGGCTGTGAGTGCCCCCATGGCTGTGAGTGCCCCTCTGTGAGTGCCCCCATAGCTGTGAGTGCCCCCATGGCTGTGAGTGCCTCATGGCTGTGAGTGCCCCCATGGCTGTGAGTGCCCCTGTGGCTGTGAGTGCCCCCATGGCTGTGAGTACCCCGTGGCTGTGAGTGCCCCTCTGTGAGTGCCCCTGTGGCTGTGAGTGCCCCCGTGGCTGTGAGTGCCCCCATGGCTGTGAGTGCCCCTCTGTGAGTGCCCCTCTGGCTGTGAGTGCCCCTCTGTGAGTGCCCCTCTGGCTGTGAGTGCCCCTCTGTGAGTGCCCCTCTGGCTGTGAGTGCCCCATGGCTGTGGGTGCCCCCATGGCTGTGAGTGCCCCCGTGGCTGTGAGTGCCCCTCTGTCTGTGAGTGCCCCTCTGTGAGTGCCCCTCTGTGAGTGCCCCCATGGCTGTGAGTGCCCCCATGGCTGTGAGTGCCCCTCTGTGAGTGCCCCTCTGTGAGTGCCCCCATGGCTGTGGCAGCCCTGGCAGGTACCACACATCCCTGTGCCACCATGCCACGGCCAGTGGCCGCTGCCAGGGCCACCAGGGCAGTTGGGAGAGCTGTTCCTGTGCCACCTTTGTCCCCCTGTGTGCTCTGTGTGCAGGTGTTTGGTGCCAGTGCTGGTGCAGCAGCTCTGCAGGAAGGAGCAGCTCAGGGTCACACTCCTGGCTGAGCTCAGCCCCACTGCCACAGCCCAAGCTCTGTTTTGGTGTGTGAGGCCTGGAGAAGGCTCTGCTGAGTTTTTGTGTGCAGATCTGCTCATTCCAGCTGGCTGCTCTGGGGGCACAGGCACAGCTCTGCACTCTGAATCAAAGGCTCCTGGTGGTTTCTCAGCCAACAGGATAAATTCAGCCTAAACAAACAGAGCAAGCCAGATGAAGTTGTCCTTCCTAAAATACACATGTTGATTATGTTATCTGTAATAATAATAAAGTAAATAAATAAAAGACACCACTTCAAACAGAACCAAGGGGAAAATCTCACTATACAGATAAAAGAAAGCAAGTCAGAACTGACATTAAAAATACAAAAGAAAAAGCAAAACTGAATAAAGGGTTTGATTATCCCCTCAACATTCTGCAGTACTTTTGCTAATGCAGAACTGCCCAACACTGAGCTCGAGGGGCTGCTGCTGTTTCTCACCTGCTCACTCGTGGTGTACAGGGTGTGAAGGCACCAAAACCCAGTGTAGGAGCAGAGCTTCCAGAGTTTCACTGGTTGGGGTTCTGATGTCTGACAACAGAAACCCAAATCACAAACTCTGATTCCTTTGCACTTGTGTCTGAATGAATGCAGGTGTTTGGCACAGGAGCACCACAAAGCCCAAGCACAGCGTCCCAACAGAGCAGCTTTTGTTGAGCAATCAGGAAACCTCGCTCCCTCCCTGTGCAGAGGGAGCAGCTGCAGCTGGAGCTCTGCTCACCAGGGACGTCAGGGGCACAGGGACCAAGCTCTGCCCTTGCTGTGGTGCCCAGGCTGTGCCCGGGCTGCTCTGCTGTGTGCTTGTGCCAGCCCGGAGCTCTCAGGGCTCTCAGAGCTCTCAGGGCTGTCAGAGCTGTCAGGGCTCTCAGGGCTCTCAGAGCTGTCAGAGCTCTCAGAGCTGTCAGAGCTCTGTGCATGGTGCTGTCCTCTGGCTGCTGTCCCCAGGAGCTGGGATGGTGCTTCAGTCCCCCGAGTCTCTGTGCTGGATTTTCTCCTGGAGCCCTTCCCACAGCCAGCACAGTCACTGAACTGGCACTGAAATATCAGCCCACCGTGGCATTTTTGTGCTTTTAATGTTTGAAACCTAAGTCTTTGTTGGTCTTCTTCCCCGTGAGGGGGCTGAGCTCCGCCAGAGCTCTCCCAGGGCTGGGTTGGTTTTGTCACCTGGCCCTGAGCACAGGGTGTGTCACTGGAGGCCATGTGGGGACCACACAGCTGCTGAGTGCTGGGCTGAGCTGGGAGAGGCTGGGAAACCTTTCCAGCTGGCAGGAAATCTGTGCCTGGGTGTCTGGTTCTGAGCTGCAGTGGCCAGAGCAGCTCCAGGGGCAGAACCTCTGAACACCTGTGCTGATGGGTTTGGGGTGGATCAGCCTGTCCTGATGGGTTTGGGATGGATCAGCCTGTCCTGGTGGGTTTGGGGTGGATCAGCCTGTCCTGGTGGGGCTGGGGTGGATCAGCCTGTCCTGATGGGTTTGGGATGGATCAGCCTGTCCTGGTGGGTTTGGGATGGATCAGCCTGTCCTGATGGGTTTGGGATGGATCAGCCTGTCCTGATGGACCTGGGGTGGATCAGCCTGTCCTGGTGGGGCTGGGATGGATCAGCCTGTCCTGATGGGTTTGGGATGGATCAGCCTGTCCTGATGGGTTTGGGATGGATCAGCCTGTCCTGATGGGTTTGGGATGGATCAACCTGTCCTGATGGGGCTGGGATGGATCAGCCTGTCCTGATGAACCTGGGGTGGATCAGCCTGTCCTGATGGGTTTGGGATGGATCAACCTGTCCTGATGGGGCTGGGATGGATCAGCCTGTCCTGATGAACCTGGGGTGGATCAGCCTGTCCTGATGGGTTTGGGGTGGATCAGCCTGTCCTGGTGGGTTTGGGATGGATCAGCCTGTCCTGATGGGTTTGGGATGGATCAGCCTGTCCTGGTGGGGCTGGGGTGGATCAGCCTGTCCTGATGGGTTTGGGATGGATCAGCCTGTCCTGGTGGGTTTGGGATGGATCAGCCTGTCCTGGTGGGGCTGGGGTGGATCAGCCTGTCCTGATGGGTTTGGGATGGATCAGCCTGTCCTGGTGGGTTTGGGATGGATCAGCCTGTCCTGGTGGGTTTGGGATGGATCAGCCTGTCCTGATGGGTTTGGGATGGATCAGCCTGTCCTGGTGGGTTTGGGATGGATCAGCCTGTCCTGGTGGGGCTGGGATGGATCAGCCTGTCCTGGTGGGGCTGGGGTAGGTGCTGGTAGTGAAGTTTCATCTTGGAAGGAGCTGTTCACAGCTCTAACATGCAGGTATTCATTTCCTTGAACTATCACCAAACTTTATCCCTTTCAAACAAAACACTCAACTTTTTACTGTGTCCAGCTGACAGAAATATATTTCAATTAAATATTATATCACAACTTACGGCTTTCACTGAGTGTATTAAATAACCCCACAAATCCTGCTGCTAATTCAATATGACTATTTCACTCTGCTCTAATTTATGTTTAACAGGGTTCAATTTGAATCTCATTATTGTTTGTCAGTGGTTAATTCTGATGATCTTGGAGTTCAGCTGTTCTTTGTGGTTTGCTCTCAGCAAACTCCATCATAGCAGGAAAAGGGTTTGGCCCTGCAGTCTGTTCCACAGGACACACATCAGTGCTGCAAAGCTCTCAGCAGATACATGGAGTGGGTCACATTCTGTCCTGCCCCTGCCTGAGCTGGTAAAACAGGGAGTTCCTTACCCCTCATTATATGAGCAAATTGAAAAGGAACTGGTCAGGTGGATGAAGTATGAAATAGAACCAGCAGCAGTTATCAGATGCAGCATTTCTATTGAAGTTGTGTTTTATAAATCCTTCCTAAGTAAAGGGAGCAGAGGTTCTGTGAGTGAACCCTCCAGGGTTTCAGTCCTGGGTGTTCAGTGCTGGCAGGACCTGCCAAGGTCACTGATAAAACTCCTTTGGAGTCAGGAGGAGTGGGAGAATGAGCCATGAGCCAATGCCTCAAGAATCCTGTGGGCTGCAGGGTTTTGTCTGTCTCAGTCCCCCTCCTCCTTCAGCTTTGGAAGTTTTATTGCTCTTTCTGAAGCAGCAGTTGTTGTTCTGGTAGGACCAACGTGCCCACAGAGTGCAGCCCTGGGGCACAGCTGTGTGAGGGTACAGGGACTGACCCTGAGGGAGGAGATTCCCCAGATTCTCATTGTGAAACATCTTCCATGGGGAACTGCACTTTGTTCACTGTAGGAACCAACCTGCTGACAGAGGTTTTGGGTTTAATCCAGCCCAGGAGTGAGATTTCTCATCAGTGTGGGTCCCTGTTTCGTGCTCAGTTTGGTCTGGGAAGCAGGAGCCTGTCTGCATTATGAACATTGCTTGGTGACTTGCTGATTAATCTGCAACATAAGAAACTCTACCATTGTCTTTTCCCTTTTTTCTGCTGAAAAGACAGCTATATTAATAAAGTGGATATGAACATTAGTTTGGATTTTTTTTTTAAATAGGCAATCCAGCTAGCATGGCACAATGATATTTATTCAGTTTGGGCACTTTACTTAATAATGGGGATTTGTTTTTCAAAGGACAAATAGGGTTTAATATATTGGAGTGAATTTCCATAAAGTCAGAAGCCCAGGGCAGCACAGAAATATGCTGCATTTTCATGTGCTCACCACATTTCCATGCACAAATCAACTTAATTGTGTGCATGTTTTTGCTTGGGGCTTTGTGCTTCTGTTTTAAAATGAGGGAATCTTTTCTTTTGTTTTATCTTAAAGCAGCCTTTCTTGGAAATTGTCTCTGCAGCTCGTGGTTGCTGTGGGGCAGAGTCAGAGGCAGTGGGCAAAGCCAGGAGTGGGGCTGTTTGTGCTCTGGGACTGTGGCAAAGCCCAGATGGGCAGCACAGACTCGGTTCCACAGGGCCTGAATTGCCAGGCTGGGCTGGGGCTGCCAAAACCTCCCCAGGGCAGCCTGAGCCCCTTCTGAGAACAGACAGGAGAGAAAACTGCAGAGAGGGCAGGAGGGAGGGGTTGGAGCAGGGATGTGCTCCTGAGGCCAGGGGCCCTGGGAACGTGAGGGGACATTGCCATATCCTGAGGAGTGGGGTATGGGGACATTGCCATGCCCTGAGGAGTGGGGTATGGGGACATTGCCATGCCCTGAGGAGTGGGGTATGGGGACATTGCCATGCCCTGAGGAGTGGGGTATGGGGACATTGCCAGTGCCCTGAGGAGTGGGGTATGGGGACATTGCCATGCCCTGAGGAGTGGGGTATGGGGACATTGCCAGTGCCCTGAGGAGTGGGGTATGGGGACATTCCAAATTCCCTGAGGAGTGGGGTATGGGGACATTCCCATACCCTGAGGAGTGGGGTATGGGGACATTCCCAGTGCCCCAGTGTGCTCACCCTGCCCACCCTGCTCCTGCTCACCCTGCCCACCCTGCTCACCCTGCTCGTGCTCACCTGCAGCTCAGTCAGAGCCCACACTCGAGTTCTCCCCTCTTTGGCCTTTCCTGCTGCCCCTGACCTGCCTGGGAGTGACTCTGGTGGGACTTGGCTGTGGAATAGCAGGAGTTTGGGGAAGGAAGGGGTTAGTGCAAACTCACTCATCCCACCATTCCTGATGGCACATGCACAGAGAGTGCTGCAGTGGGCATGGGCACCGTGGGCTCTGGCAGTCTCATGCCCCAGCTGTCCCCAGCTGTTCCCCAGCTGTTCCCAGGTTGGCTGGTGCTGGCAGACAGGCTGGCTCCTGTGTGGGCTGTGGGTTCCCAACCTCCTGCCAGCCTCACTCAGAGCTGTGCCCTTGCCATGCGCCTCAGGCAAGGCAGGGCCAGGCCCGGGGCTGCTGCAGCCCATCCAAAGGCAGAGCTTGGCAGGCACTTTCCTGAACTGACAGAGGAAGGTAGAGGCCCATAAAGTGCTGCTGATATGTGCAGTGTGCTTCAGCAGGAGGGGGACATTCTGTTCCCAAGCCTTTGGGACGTTGTGGAGAGGGAAAACACACAATTGATTCTCAGCTTCCAGCCACATGCCCCAGTTATGGCAGTGCTGGGGCACAAATGCCAGATCTAAAATGAGAGCAGGAACAATCCTGGAATTGTACCTGCACAGGCTGATGCTATCACTGTGTTTGATCTGACAGGGAAGAGTTCCATGCTGAAATAAAACTCTTCCAAGGCTCCAAGAAGCTGTCCCTGGGAGAGCCAGTGCAGCTGCAGAGCCCTCCCAGGCTGGGTGGGATGGCTGCAGTGTCACTGCTGGGCCACCAGAGCTGCTGCTGCCAGGGACAGGGCCCAGCTGAGGGCAGAGCTGCTCCCTGCAGCCCTGGGCTGTGCTCTGGGGTAGCACTGGGCACCTTGGCAGTGCCAACCTAACGCCCGTGCTAGCTGGAGGAAGGAAAACTCTTCCCACTTCTCTTCCACAGTTCATTGTTTAGCTGCCATTTGGTTGTTTTCCATCAGGAATAACATTTTTTTCCCCTGTAATGAACCACAGTGTCTTTGTTATATGGGTCTGATTAATTGAGTGAGAAGTAAGACCTGCAGGATTCTTGCTTCTTTTTCTTTCTTCTGGTATTTGTATTTGTAGAAGGATGGCCAGTTGCCAGCTTGGCTGGGTGTACAAGATGAGGCACAGTTTGCATGCTGGGTGTGTGTGTGTTACATGTGGGGTTGGTGTCAATCCTGAATTTGCTGTTCATGGGGAGCTCATTGGTGTGGCTGCTAAAATCTGCAATGCCCTGAGCAGTCACTGACACCCAGTACCCACCTTGGCTGGCAGCATGCCTGCATGGATCCAGTCAGGAATGGAGGAATTCCGTCAGAATTCAGGGAGGGAATTGTTTAAATTGCAGAGGGATTGATTTGGGAAAACTGCAGGGCAATTTCTAAATTTGCTCTCTGATTGCAAAACCTGAATTCCTCCCAGGGTCCCACGGGTGGTGCCAGGTTCTGCTGCTCTGTGTCCCCACTGCCCATGGGATCTCCAGTGCTCCAGGGGGGCTTTCACAGCTGGGCCCTGGAGATCTCAGCACGTTTGGCTGAGGGGAATGTTCCCTTCCCTCCCGTGCTCTCTGACCCCAAACACTTTGCTGATTCTTGGCTCCCCCAGTTCTCCTTCAGCCCCTGCAGTGCTGCTGTCCTGGTGCTTTGCTCTCCCTCCTCTCCATTCCCATGTCCTGAGCAAGCTCCCATCCCTGCTGCAGTTCTGTTTATACAAGCTGCCTCACGTGAAGGAAATTAAGAGGTTGTTTAGCCAAACTGTCTCCCTGCACGTTTTAATTCTCTAGATTTATGATAGAGCAGCTGTGGCTGAATCCCACTTGAAAAGCTTTTGGGACGTTTTCCTATAAGTGTGAAATGATACAAAACCTTGGAAGGGGTGAAAGATTTTTATCTAAAGCAATAACAGTAAAATCTGTTTATGTTCTGGCTGTTTGTAATACAAGACTGATGCATTCTTTCACCAGGGAACTTGCACCTATAGATGATTTAAAGCCCAGCTGGCACATGGATTGGGGTCTCCCTAAAAAGCCCCCACAGTGCTGTTGTTCACCAGAAATGACCCCTGAATGTTCTAGAATTGAGGGGGAAAGGGGCACCACGTGCAGCTGAGCCAACACACCGGGCAGGTCTGAGGGGGAGTGAACACAGATTGCTCACAGGAACAAAAGCAATCACAGCTGATCAATTCAGGCCTGAATTCTGCCCTCAGAGACAAGCAAAGGAAGGAGATTCCCTGTGGGAGGATGCCAGGAATGAGTGCAGGCAGGTTTGCTGCACAGGAGACTTTGGGTTTTGCAGGTTCCCCTTGCCAGGGGAGCAGCCTGGTGCCATCCAAAGTGCCTCAGGTTGGCATCACAGAGCCTGGCAGAACATGGCTTTAGTGCCCTCCTGTACCTGGCACAGAGTCCAGGGCACGCTGCCCTCCTGGCTGACAGCAGACCCTTCATCACGAGGGTAATCTCAGTCTGGGTTTTCCTTGCAGGCTGAGTTTATCACCCAGGGTAATCTCAATTCGGGTTTTCCTTGCAGGCTGAGTTTATCACCCAGGGTAATCTCAATTTGGGTTTTCCTTGCAGGCTGAGTTTATCACCCAGGGTAATCTCAGTCTGGGTTTTCCTTGCAGGCTGAGTTTATCACCCAGGGTAATCTCAGTCTGGGTTTTCCTTGCAGGCTGAGTTTATCACCCAGGGTAATCTCAATTTGGGTTTTCCTTGCAGGCTGCTCTCTGCTCTCACCGTGGGCTGAGCCCAGGGCTGGAATGGTGTCACTGATCCTCATCCTCACCCTCAGGGCTGCTCTGTGCAAGCTGGGTGGAAAATGCACTTTTCCTTTCCTCCTTCTTTGCACCCTCCAGTGGAATTAGGAAAAGGAAAAGGACTGTGTACAAATTAAGTGTAAAGATAGTGTGAAAATGAAACAAATTTCCACGGCTTCTTCAATGGGATTGTGCAGAAAATGCAGGAATATTTTCCCAGTGGGTTTGCATCTGATATATTTCTTCTTTCTGCATAAGGAAATGTTAGAAAACCACAGAAGCTTTAAATAATAAAGGAGGAAGACATTCCTAGTGGGGCTGAGCAGAGCAGCCCAATTTAACTAATGTAACTGCACATTCACTCTGGACCTTTGTCAACACACATTAAAAATACCTCATCACTTTAACCCATTTCCTTCTCTAGGAGAGCCCTGGGAGATACTGCTGAGAGTGAGTGAGGAGCACCCCAGGCTGGGAAGGTTTAATTTCCCTGGTGCACAATGCCTGTGTGGTTTCATTTCCCTGGTGCACAATGCCCTGTGTGGTTTAATTTCCCTGGTGCACAATGCCTGTGTGGTTTAATTTCCCTGGTGCACAATGCCTGTGTGGTTTAATTTCCCTGGTGCACAATGCCTGTGTGGTTTCATTTCCCTGGTGCACAATGCCTGTGTGGCTCGGGCTGTCCCAGCACAGCTCTGAGCAGGCAGGGGCACCCTGGCAGGGAAATGGGGCCCGCTGCTCTTGCCAGGAGAATTAATCCTGATTTGCAGAAAACTTCCAACTTCCACCACATGGAATCATGGCTGATGAAGTTGCTGCTTTTGATGTAGCCCTGAACAAAGAAAAAATCAAAATTAAGTCTATTTTTTAAATCCTGCAGTAAGAGACTGCATTTATAGTAGTTTCTAGTATATATAGTATACTATATACTAGTATACTATAGTAGTGCTGCAATGGGACATTTTAAGAGAATAACTTGATTTAATGTGCCTTAGTTATCTCATGTATTCATTACTATGAAGAATGGACTTTGATGAAATAGTATTTTCCTTTTTAGAAATCAGGCATTGTAGCAGTGGTCATGTAACGCCTCACTGTCCCATCTGCTTTTCAATAATCAAAATTCTTCATTTAGATTTGTTTGCATTGGGTTAAAATGAAGTTTGATTCCTTTGGTGCCTTTATTTTACACTTGCCATGGTCCAGTAGCATGAAGGGATTTGCTTGGTTTTGATGAGTTTTGGAAGGTCAGATGTAAACTGAGTAGCAGAAATCCCAGGGGGTGAGGCTGGAGCCCCAGAGCAGGGCTGGGGGTGTGGGAGCCCCAGAGCAGGGCTGATGGAAGGAAGGGCTGGGACTGAAGGGCTGGGACTGAAGGGCTGGGGTTGAAGGGCTGGGGTTGAAGAAGGGCTGGGGTTGAAGGGCTGGGGTTGAAGGGTTGGGGTTGAAGGGTTGGGGTTGAAGGGCTGGGATTGTAGGGCTGAGGTTGAAGAAGGGCTGGGGTTGAAGGGCTGGGACTGAAGGGCTGGGACTGAAGGGCTGGGGTTGAAGGGCTGGGGTTGAAGGGCTGGGACTGAAGGGCTGGGGTTGAAGGGCTGGGGTTGAAGGGCTGGGGTTGAAGAAGGGCTGGGGTTGAAGGGCTGGGACTGAAGGGCTGGGACTGAAGGGCTGGGGTTGAAGGGCTGGGGTTGAAGGGCTGGGGTTGAAGGGCTGGGGTTGAAGAAGGGCTGGGGTTGAAGGGCTGGGACTGAAGGGCTGGGACTGAAGGGCTGGGGTTGAAGGGCTGGGGTTGAAGGGCTGGGGTTGAAGGGCTGGGACTGAAGGGCTGGGGTTGAAGGGCTGGGGTTGAAGGGCTGGGGTTGAAGGGCTGGGGTTGAAGAAGGGCTGGGGTTGAAGGGCTGGGGTTGAAGAAGGGCTGGGGTTGAAGGGCTGGGGTTGAAGAAGTTCTGGGGTTGAAGAAGGGCTGGGGTTGAAGGGCTGGGATTGACCCGAGGTGCTGCTCCTGTGCCGTGGCTGCAGCCCTGGGTGCTCTGGGCTCAAGGGAAGGGTTTGCTCACAAACGGTGCCCAGGACAAGGAGAAACCCCATCCCTGTGCCAGGATCGCCCGGGTGTCAGGGGGGCAGTATGTCAGTGTGTCCCAGCATGGCCAGGGGCTGTGCCAGGGCTGGGGCACTGCCAGGGATGGGGCTGTGCCAGGGATGGGGGATGTACCTGGGATGGGGCTGTGCAAGGGATGGGGCATTGCCAGGGATGGGGGCACTGCCAGGATGGGGGCACTGCCAGGTTCTGTGCCAGGGATACATAGAAATAGAAAAGAGAAGGCTTCTTCAGAAGCTGGCTAAGCTAAGAACAGAATAGAAAGAATAATAACAAAGGTCTGTGTCTCTGCAGAGAGTGAGAGCAGCTCCACCATGAGTGGTCAGTGAATCCAAACATCCACAGAAGACCAATCCCAGGTGGACCTGTTGCATTCCACAGCAGCAGATAATAATTGTTTACATTTGTTACTGAGCTGCTCAGCTCCAGCAGGAAAAATCCTAAGAAAGGATTTTTCACAAAAGGTGTCTGCGACAGGAGAGTTTTAATTTCAGGCCATTTCTTTTAACAGAATTAGAAGCAGTGTGATTTCTGTGAATTTTAGGGGAAGTTATGATACAGTTCTGGGATTGACTCCTGAGTTTGATGGACTGTCACACAAGGATCAAATCAAGCTGAAAGAAATTGAAGCTGGAGCTGTCATGTGGAGTCTGACAGCTGGAACTGCAGAGAGGGATGATCCAAATGCCTTGCCTTCAAACCCCTTCATTTTCCTGCTCACTTTAATCTGTTTGGACAATCTCAGGTCATCTGTTCTGTTACCTGCCACAATTACCTGTCATGGAGAATCTAGAGCAAATTTTACAGGGGGAGCAGCATTCCCAAAATATCTTAGTGTTGTTCCAGTGTATGTGCAAGAATTCCTGGGGAAAAAAAATAAAAAAGATCTTTTGTTCTCTTGGCAGTTCTTCATGGAAAGTTCTTTATGAAAAGTTTGAGCTTGCTCACTTACAGGGTTTAAATGATGTCTGTTCATGCAGCACTTGTATCAGAAAGGATTTACAGGCAGAATGTCCCAGGTGGGATGGACACAAATGCCTTTTTGTGCTTGATTCTGTTGTTTAGCCCCTTTCCTTTGAATGCTTTGTCCCTGGATGCTGATATTGCAGGTCTGTGGGCTGGGTGCAGCCAGGCTCAGAGGGTCTGACAGCCCTGGGGGATCAGCACTGCAGGGGTGCAGCCAGGTTCAGTGTGCAGGGAGCATGCAGGGGTGGATTCTTGTGAAGGGGTGGCTGAAGGGAGCAGGAGGATGAAAAAGCCAGGAGAACTTCTGCAGGAATGGTGTTCTTATATTTAGTGGCAGACAAGACTGTCACAGAATGTTCAAAGGCACATTTCTGCCTGATTTTCCTGTTATTAGTGAAGCTAAAATAATTTCTAGTTTCATTTCTAAAAATGCTTGTAAGGAATGGACTGGATTCCTGTTATTGGGGTATTTTTATACCTCCCCAGAACGGAGCTGTAAGTGGGTGCAAATTACCCCTGTAATTCACAGGTGTAAGTATCTGCATGCCATTATCAGAAATGCTTTAAAGAGGAGTTGGTGGAGCAGCACTTGCCTAAGCAGGGCTCACTGCAAATGAATTATTCCCAAACTTCAACTTTTTCTTTTCCTTCTCCCTCCTTCTAGCAAGCATGGGGAGAAGCTGATGCTGAAGCAATGTTGATTTCCCAGCCTGAGGACCTGAGCTGTGCTCTGGGGAGTGTTCCCCTCCCAGTTCAGTGCTCGTGCTCAGCTGGAGCTGCGGGTGTGGGTGAATCCCTGCTCAGAGCCCTTTATTAATGCTCATTGTAATCCCAGCCCTGAGTCCCCGTTAGCTGGTGCTCAGCACTCCCCAAACAGGGTGAGAGCAAATGGAGCTGGAACCGCCTCGTTCGGTGGGTGAGGGAAACCCTGGGACACGAGGGGTGAGCACCCAGGGGTGCTGTGCCCGTGCCATATAAAAATAACAAACTCACCAAGGGCTACATGAGATCATCATGTGGAGATTAGACCAGGAAAATGCTGACTGAATCCCAGTGGCAGGTACAGCTCTCCAGAGGGCAGAGCTATTTTAAAAGAGGTTTTTTCCTCCTAGTGAAGGCCCTTGTCTGTGTTACTGCTCCTGCCCAGTCCTTTCCATGCAGTAGAACACTGTGGGGTGCTGTGGAACAAACAAAAGTCCACAGGAAATGTGGATTTTAAAGAACTCTCTTCTGCTATCCAGGCTTATTTCAGTTCTTGCTCACACTTCATTTTGGCCATGGTGGAGGGAAGGGAGATCCTTCAGGGCACTGTTCTGCTGGAACAAAGGGGAATGCATTGACAACAAACACTTTTCATGTGGCTAAACTGCCCCAGCTGCCTCCAGGCCTTGCATGCACAGCACCTCTGACTCAGCTGAGAGGGATTTCTAAGAATCAACGTCACAGATTGGTTTTGTTTTGCTCTTGCTGTGGGGGATCAGTAGGAATGCCACAGTGGAACAAAAGGAAACCCTCCTGCAGCCAGACTTTGCCCTCCCAGCCCCACAAACCCACCAGGCCAGCTCCCAAGCAGCAGCAGGGCTGAGAGGAAATGTCTTTACCCCAGAGCTCCTGAGGCACTGAGCTGCGGGCAGGGCTGGGGCACAGGAGGGTCCCTGGTGAGAGCAGGGCTCAGGGCTGCTCTGCAGGTGCTGCCACCAGAGCACACCTGGTCAGCAGGTCCAGCAGGGCCACCCCGTCCATCCCACAGCCACAGCTCTGCCCCAGACACAGGCAAGGGAGAGCACCCGGGACACATTCCTGCACAGGATCCACTGAATTGTGTCACAGCAGCAGTGCCAGCCCTGGGACACATTCCTGCACAGGATCCACTGAAATGTGTCACAGCAGCAGTGCCAGCCCTGGGACACATTCCTGCACAGGATCCACTGAAATGTGTCACAGCAGCAGTGCCAGCCCTGGGACACATTCCTGCACAGGATCCACTGAAATGTGTCACAGCAGCAGTGCCAGCCCTGGAACACATTCCTGCACAGAATCACTGAAATGTGTCACAGCAGCAGTGCCAGCCCTGGGACACATTCCTGCACAGGATCCACTGAATTGTGTCACAGCAGCAGTGCCAGCCCTGGGACACAGTGGGCAGGGAGGGCTCAGCCCTTCCTCCTGGGCCTCAGGGCTGAGCTGGAACCCCAGGCAATGATCTCCCTGTCTGGGGATGCACAAAACA
Source organism: Geothlypis trichas (assembly GCA_009764595.1). Taxonomy (NCBI): domain Eukaryota; kingdom Metazoa; phylum Chordata; class Aves; order Passeriformes; family Parulidae; genus Geothlypis; species Geothlypis trichas. Next base: position 25,298,465 of record CM019910.1, read on the forward strand.
GGCTGAGAGCACATTTTTACTGATAAAGTGACTGAAAGGGAAGGCACAGGCACTGTATCTTCCAGTTAGTCATCCTTCCTATAAGAACATGAATAAAACCACTTTGATTAGGCTCTTCAGCATCTGTGTGCAGTCCTTAATTTTCTCATTCCGTTCTTACACATTTCCCCTTTACCTAACTTTGTATAATGAGGCTCTGAGGAATTAGATCATTTGTTCACCCTGTACACGTTTGATTTTTGTTACTTTGAATATTCAGGTCCAGAACAGTTGGGGTAAAGTTCAGGTTGTGCCTGAGTGCCATCAGGAATCAGGGAAGATACCGAGTGTGAGGGATTGTGCAAACCCCAGGGGTGGTGTTAAACACCTCGGGGTGACCCGCAGAGAACACACGGAGACAAGTCCAGGATGAGATGTTCAAATTCGTTCTTTTACCACTCAATCACGTCTGGAGCTCACAGAGGTGGCTGGCAGGGCACAGAAGGTGGGCTTTGGAGCAGCTCCGGGGCAGCAGCAGCAGCAGCAGGGAGTGGGAAGAGTTGGGCAGGTGTCGCTGGATGTTGGGCAGTGAAGAAGTGGGAAGAGTTGGGCAGGTGTCACTGGATGTTGGGCAGTGAATAAGTGGGAAGAGTTGGGCAGGTGTCACTGGATGTTGGGCAGTGAAGAAGTGGGAAGAGCTGGGCAGGCGTCGCTGGATGTTGGGCAGTGAATAAGTCTCTGGTTTCTTTATGTTTGGCCACTGTGGTGCCCCCTGGCAGCGGGCACAGCTCTGCCCTGGCACCCCAGGGATATCCCCACTCACTGCGGGGCTGCCCTGGCCAGGACCGCCCTGAGGGACAGAAACCCCCGGGTTCCACCTGCCCAGAGCCTCCTCCGGGCCGGGTCAGGGGCACCGGGCTGTCCGGGCCCGGCTCACCCTGCTCTGCACCTGCGGGCTGTGCCGGGCTGTACCGGGCTGTGCCGGGCTGTACCGGGCTGTGCCGGGCTGTGCCGGGCTGTGCCGGGATGTGCCGGGCTGTGCCGGGATGTGCCGGGCTGTGCCGGGCTGTGCCAGGCTGTGCCGGGATGTGCCGGGCTGTGCCGGGCTGTACCGGGCTGTGCCGGGCTGTACCGGGCTGTGCCGGGCTGTGCCGGGCTGTGCCGGGCTGTGCCAGGCTGTACCGGGCTGTGCCGGGCTGTGCCGGGCTGTACCGGGCTGTGCCGGGCTGTACCGGGCTGTGCCGGGATGTGCCGGGCTGTGCCGGGCTGTGCCGGGCTGTGCCGGGATGTGCCGGGATGTGCCGGGCTGTGCCGGGCTGTGCCGGGATGTGCCGGGCTGTGCCGGGTTGTGCCGGGCTGTGCCGGGCTGTGCCGGGCTGTGCCGGGATGTGCCGGGATGTGCCGGGTCCCTGCCTGCCCGCGGGGCGTGGATGCGGTGGGAACGCGATGGAAATGCGGTGGGAACGCAATGGGAACGCAATGGGAACGCGGTGGAAACGCGGTGGAAAAGTGATGGGAACGCGATGGAAATGCGATGGAAACGCGGTGGAATCGCGGTGGAATCGCGGTGGGAACGCGGGGCTGCAGCTCCCTCTGCTGCAGGAACATCCCGGCTGTGCTGCGCTGCGAGAAGCGGGGCTGTCCCCGGAAAATCATGGTCAAACACCCCCTGCAGAAAATACACAGAGGAAATGCTTGAACCGAGCAGACACTGAGAAAGAAGGCATTCCACTCCACACCTTGTGAAAATGCCATTTTTATTTCATTCTATGAAGTTGAACATGAGAAGTGTGCGGTGAAGTGACTGAACCCACTCACCATCAGCCGTGCTGCTAATTGCACTGATTCCAGAGGCAGCACTTCAGTAATTCCATGGAGCTGGACAGGCTGGAAATCAGCAGGGATTGCAGCTCCTGCCTCCTTCCTCCGTGTCCCCCAGCCCCTGCTGCTGCTGCTCACTGCTGGGAGATGGGGTTCTGGGCTTTCCCCCCAACAGCTGCCCCAGTTCCAGATGTCACTCCCTGTTTTCCTGTGCTTTACCCCAGTTCCAGCTGGCACTCCCTGTTTTCCTGTGCTTTCCCCACAATTCCAGGTGGCACTCCCTGTTTTCCTGTGCTTTCCCCCCGTTCCAGGTGGCACTCCCTGTTTTCCTGTGCTTTACCCCAGTTCCAAGTGGCACTCCTTGTTTTCCTGTGCTTTCCTACCTGTTCCAGGTGACATTCCCTGTTTTCCTGTGCTTTACCCCAGTTCCAGGTGGCACTCCCTCTTTTCCTGTGCTTTCCCCCCAGTTCCAGGTGGCACTCTCTGTTTTCCTGTGCTTTCCCCACAATTCCAGGTGACATTCCCTGTTTTCCTGTGCTTTCCCTCCAGTTCCAGGTGTCACTCTCTGTTTTCCTGTGCTTTACCCCAGTTCCAGGTGACATTCCCTGTTTCCATGTCCCTGGGTTGGTGTGTGGGAGCAGCATCCTGCCTGGGAGCAGCTGATGGGAGCAGCTCCTTTAGCTCAGTTCCCCCTTGTCATTTCAGTCATTCCTGCACTCCAGGCCTTTGGAGTGAAGCTCCTTCGTGGAACATCCATATTTTACCAGTTCACCATGAAAATGGGTGTGAACTCCATCATCTCCTGTGGTGCTGTGTCTGAATCTCAGCTGTCACTTCTTCACCCATTGAAGGGTGGCTGAGGGCAGAACTTGGCTCTTTCAGTGCAGGCATGTGAGCAAGAGCTGTGCTTTTTGTGGCTCACATATATTTATTTTTCTTTGTACATGCAGTTATCTCGCATGTTTCTGGTGCCAGGCTTTCTGCTCCAAGCAGCTGAGCAAGAACAGAGACATTTAGAGTGGGTAAGTTGTATCACCAGTATAAATTTACAGGTAATTAAGTGATATGAAAAAAAAAACAAAGAAAATGTTTCCTTGCAAGAAATGCAAGGAAAATAGGTCCCTATTCTGCGCCAGGAGTCCTGGCAATGCATAAAGACAAGGAGAGATGTGGCAATAACCTGATGCTCATCAGCACCAAGCTGGGACAGGAATCCAAACAAGTGGAAAATGGTTTGTGGTGGTTCTTGTCACTACTGAGTCACTGTCCTGGGTGTCCATTCTCCTCTTCCCTGGATGTCCATTCTCCCCTTTCCTGGATGTCCATTCTCCCCTTTCCTGGATGTCCATTCTCCCCTTTCCTGGATGTCCATTCTCCTCTTTCCTGGATGTCCATTCTCCTCTTCCCTGGATGTCCATTCTCTTCATTCCTGGGTGTCCATTTTCTTCATTCCTGGATGTCCATTCTCCCCTTTCCTGGATGTCCATTCTCCTCATTCCTGGATGTCCATTCTCCTCTCTCCTGGATGTCCATTTTCCTCTATCCTGGATGTCCATTCTCCTCTCTCCTGGATGTCCATTCTCCTCATTCCTGGATGTCCATTCTCCTCTCTCCTGGATGTCCATTCTCCTCTCTCCTGGATGTCCATTCTCCTCATTCCTGGATGTCCATTCTCCTCTCTCCTGGATGTCCATTTTCTTCATTCCTGGATGTCCATTCTCCCCTTTCCTGGATGTCCATTCTCCTCATTCCTGGATGTCCATTCTCCTCTTTCCTGGGTGTCCATTCTCCTCATTCCTGGGTGTCCATTTTCCAGTTTCCTGGATGTCCATTCTCCTCTTTCCTGGGTGTCCATTCTCCTCATTCCTGGATGTCCATTCTCCTCTTTCCTGGGTGTCCATTCTCCTCATTCCTGGGTGTCCATTCTCCTCATTCCTGGATGTCCATTCCTCTCTTCCCTGGATGTCCATTCTCCTCTCTCCTGGATGTCCATTCTCCTCATTCCTGGATGTCCATTCTCCTCTCTCCTGGATGTCCATTCTCCTCATTCCTGGATGTCCATTCTCCCCTTTCCTGGGTGTCTATTCTCCTCTTTCCTGGGTGTCCATTCTCCTCATTCCTGGATGTCCATTCCCCTCTTTCCTGGATGTCCATTCTCCTCTTTCCTGGGTGTCCATTCTCCCCTTTCCTGGGTGTCTATTCTCCTCTTTCCTGGGTGTCCATTCTCCTCATTCCTGGATGTCCATTCCCCTCTTTCCTGGATGTCCATTTTCCTCTTTCCTGGGTGTCCATTCTCCTCATTCCTGGATGTCCATTCTCCTCTTTCCTGGGTGTCCATTCTCCTCATTCCTGGATGTCCATTCTCCCCTTTCCTGGATGTCCATTCTCCTCTTTCCTGGATGTCCATTCTCCCCTTTCCTGGATGTCCATTCTCCTCTTTCCTGGATGTCCATTCTCCTGTGTCCCTTCTCCCTGTGCTGGAAGAGAGAGCTGAGCAGTGCCAGAGCCTGGGACCAGCTCATGCACTGAGAGCAGCTCCACAGGAGTTTCCAATTTCAGAAGGGAAAATCCTTCTGTATTCCCAATTACAACTTGCTTTGTCCTTAATTTTGGGGGGGGATTATTGTTATTTATTATTTCCTAAATAAATTCAGTTAAGTAGTAAGGATTTCCCTATTTTTGGAAAATCTCAGGGCCTCTTCCAAATTCTGTTATAATTAGTTCAAGACTATCTCCAACTGTTTTCCTGAGAGGAAACCTTTCCTTGGCTGCAGGAATGTTGGCTCCACTTCCCTGGAATCTTTCAGCAGTGTGATATCTCCTGACAGGATGCAGGTTTGGGAGTGATTGCTCCAGCCTTTAGCAGAGCAAGGTCTGGGGCTGGGAGCCTTTTCTGGCCCTGGTGCCTGTTCTGGGAGCTGTGTCAGACATTGGGTGCCTTGATTCCAGGGGCTGAACTTTGGCTCCAGAAGTTGTTTTGATGTTCTCACTCTGCTTTCAGGGACATTATCCTATGTTTGAGGAGGTAAAAATAGAAGAGAAGCTGCCCAGGATTGTGAGGAAGGACTGAACTCCATCCATCAGGGCTGCCCAAGGCAGAAGTGCAGCACAGTGCTGCCTGCCCAGCCTCACTGAGCCCAGCTTTGGCCAGAGGGGCTGCATGTGATGAGATCAGTGTTTCTGTGATTGCTCTGTTCTAACCTGTGATGCCAGCCTCACTTTCTGAACTCAGGGCAGTTCTACACAGGTGAAAATGAGGAGCCATGAACTGGGCACTCCTGAGCAGTCACAAAAGCAGCAAATGAGGTGCATATGAGCAGAATGAAAGTTCAGATTCTTCATTGTTGTCTTGTGAGACCCTTTGTAAAGCTTTGATTTTCTTCCTTTGATCACACCAGAACCTCCTCTCACACACTGCAAATTCTTCTGTAATTTCATCTGAACAATCCCACTTGAAATCCCCAGAAGCACAGATGTTCAGGCAGATTTCAGAGTGAGAATGAATAATGAAAGTTCATTATGTTCTACAATGTCCCATTTAGAGCAGCCAGCTTGTTGTGAGCTCTGGGTGAGCTGCAGAGGGCTCTGGGCTCTCTGAAGGGGCTGTGGCTCAGCACACAAACACGGTACTGCTCCCTTTGCTGGGATGGGCAGGGATGGATCCCAGCCCGGGCAGGGGCTCTGAGTCTGTGCATTCAGCAGGACGGGGTGGCTGCCAGAGGAGACAGGAGATCCTGAAAACTCCTCCTGCAGCGGCCTGGGGTGAGCACAGCCTGCAGTTCTGAGGTGTGTTCATAAAAGCAGCATTCACAAATAAACCACAAATAAACTGGGCAGCAGCTGCAAGGTGACAAACTCCAGCTTTATTCAGACCAATGGTTACCTGCAATTCAGACCAATGGTTACCTGCAGTTCAGACCAATGGTTACCTGTCTGGCAGTAACCCAAATTGCCTTGACCAATTTATACATTTACACAGACCAATTTATACATTCATTCAGACCAGTTTATACATTTATTCAGACCAATTTATAGATTTATTCAGACCAATTTATAGATTTATTCAGACCAATTTATACATTTACACAGACCAGTTTATACATTTATTCAGACCAATTTGTACGTTTATTCAGACCAATTTATACATTTATTCAGACCATTTTATACATTTACACAGACCAATTTATACATTTATACAGACCAATTTATACATTTATCCAGACCAGTTTATACATTCATTCAGACCAGTTTATACATTTATTCAGACCAGTTTATACATTTATACAGACCAGTTAATACATTTATTCAGACCAGTTTATACATTTATTCAGACCAGTGTTCATTGTTGCTCGTGGCTGCAGTGCTGCACTTGCACCAAGTGCCCAAGGAGCCCCTCAGGGAGCTGCTGCTCTGCCCTGCTCATCATTTGCTGTTTGACTGAAATGTTCCCAGTGGAGGATAAGCAGGCATTCAGGATTCCTGCTACATCTGCAGTGGCCTTGGCAATGCTCAGGGATGAATGCATGCTGTGCCTCAGCAGCTCACAGCCACCATTGTCATGGTGACCCTTGCTGCTGTCCTCATTCCACTCTGGCAGGAGATAAAGGGTGGGAGGGTTCTGAGCAGCAGAGGAGAGTGGAAAAAGCCCATTAATGTTTCACTGGAGATGGTGAATGAAATCACAGTTACTCCATGAATTCCCTCATCAGCACACAAACTGGAGTGGAGGGATCCTGGCACTGGCAGGGGTTTCCTGTGGGGATAATTCAGTTCTGCTTCTGTTTGAGCAGGTCTGGGGGGTTTACAGAGGTGTTCCCATGGAACAGGGAGCTGAGCCAGCCTTGACCAGCTCCCAGTGTTCCCAGTTACTGAAGGTCAGAGTCACCAGTGAGTGATACCAGAACACTGCCTTAAGAGCTTTGCTCTGTTTTAATTGAAATTGAGGACTGAAGGGAGGCTGGGCATTGGCAAGGAAATGGGAAATTTTCTGTCTCAAAATAGGACAGCAGAGAGGGCACTGTGAGGAGCCAGTGATATTTTCACTGAGAAAAGGCTTCTGGCAGGTCTTTCAGAGGCACTGGTATATGAGACATCACAATAATAACAGAACCTGATTCAGGAGCCAGCTCAATTTCAGAACTCTGCTACTGGATGTCAGGCCCTGCTGGAGTGGAGTGAATAATACAAAATCTGTAATAAAAGCACTGGTAAAATGGACAGGAAAACAAAATTACTGCACCTTTCCCTATGAAATAAATCTCTTTTCTGTCCTCTAGGGCTTGTTTTCTGCCATTTGTGAGAAAGAAAGGCCCATTTTGCCATCTAATGCAGCTTGCTCCAAATGAGTTTCAATTTTCTCTAGACTAGGAAATTTTTTGCAGATCCTAACAACTTCAGGAATTCTAGCAGTAAAAGCTTTTAATGGGATTATCTAACCTAGGTTCAGGGTCTAACAGTAACCTGTTTTTCCAGGCCCAATGCATCTGGCAGCATCTGGGTATGTAATCCTGGGAAAAAAGGGTTCCTGGTGGTTAAAAATAATGCCAGCACCCCAGCAGCCCACCCCAGAAATAAAACCATCATTTTGGGCTTGGACTTCACTCTTTATCTCTCAGGTTAACAGCTGAAAGCTAAAGAAAGTTGCATATTTGCATTCATTTTTGCACACATAGCAGTGAAGTTAAATTTAGTTTGTTAAAAAACCTCCCAAAAATTCTATGCGAGCATACAAATCAGGCTGTTCTGTGAAGCTCAGTAAACATAAAGGAAGCAGCATTTTCATCAAAATGAGGAATTGCATCCCAATCACCTCTGAGCCCATGCATATTTCATAGGTACAGGTTCTGCAGAGCAAACGCTGTGCAGGGGCTGCTGGTGCTCAGCTCTCATCTCCCCATCCCTGAGCCCAGCCAGGCTGGCTCTGCACACACCCAGCCCCATGGGAGCCCTGCTGGCTCATGGCCCTGGGAAATGTTGGGGAAAATGAGCCAGAGCAGCAGCCGGGGTGTGGGGAGCGAGGCTGGGAGATGGAACAGCAAAGCCTCATCAGTGGGATGGTCTGGCAGAAGATTTTGAGAATATGGAAACTGTGAGACTGAAATGAAAGCAAGATTTGAGATCCCTCAGTTATGTGAGATTGAAATGAAAGCAAGCTTTGAGATCCCTCAGTTACTGAACAGCTGGAAAACAATGGTGTGGCAGCTGAAGGTGATCCCCTGTGATGGGACAACACCCTCTGACTGCAGACAGGCCCAAGGGGCAGAGCAGACCCTGCCAGCTTGGCAGAAGGGGTCCAAAGAGGAGTTTTTAGGGTTTAAAATGTAACACAGTATGGTAATATAGTGATTCTTATAGGTTGTATGTAAATGCTGTAGGATTTGTATATTGTACTAGATTGGTTAGTGAGAATCAGAATATCCAACACAGAAGATGATTTATGGTATTGTAACGGGAACCTCGCTCTCTTAGCTCTTGCCCCTCTTACTCTCTTACCTTTTTTACTCTCTTATGCTTTGGCTCTCTTGCCTTTTTTACTCTCTCACCCTCTCTCCCCCTCTCTTCTCTCAGTCCTGCTCTGAGCTGTGGCTACAGCTCCCAGCAGGGCCCTGCACCCAGGCCCTTTGCAATGAACCCCAAATCCCAGCAGGGCCCTTTGCAATGAACCCCAAATCCCAGCCCTGGCTGCAGAGATCCCTTGTCTCTCTCTGTCCCCACCGTGCCACCCCTGATGCCCCATCAGAGCAGCTCAGAGCTCTGTGCTGCCACAGCTGCTCCCTGCCCGTGCCTGGGCAGGGCAGAGCTCCCAGGACCCTGCTTGTCCCCAGGTGATGCTCCCAGGAGGAGCTGGGTGTCCCCTGCAGGAGCTGGGTGTCCCCAGGAGGAGCTGGGTGTCCCCAGGATGAGCTGGGTGTCCCCTGCAGGAGCTGGGTGTCCCCAGGATGAGCTGGGTGTCCCCTGGAGGAGCTGGGTGTCCCTAAGTGGAGCTGGGTGTCCCTAAGTGGAGCTGGGTGTCCCCTGCAGGAGCTGGGTGTCTCCAGAAGGAGCTGGGTGTCCCCTGCAGGAACTGGGTGTCCCTAAGAGGAGCTGGATGTCCCCAGGAGGAGCTGGGTGTCCCCAGGAGGAGCTGGGTGTCCCTAAGAGGAGCTGGGTGTCCCCAGGATGATCTGGGTGTCCCTAAGTGGAGCTGGGTGTCCCCAGGAGGAGCTGGGTGTCCCCTGCAGGAGCTGGGTGTCCCTAAGTGGAGCTGGGTGTCCCCAGGATGAGCTGGGTGTCCCCAGGATGATTTGGGTGTCCCCTGCAGGAGCTGGGTGTCCCCAGGATGAGCTGGGTGTCCCCTGCAGGAACTGGGTGTCCCCAGGAGGAGCTGGGTGTCCCCTGGAGGAACTGGGTGTCCTCTGGAGGAGCTGGGTGTCCCCAGGAGGAGCTGGGTGTCCCCAGGATGAGCTGGGTGTCCCCTGCAGGAGCTGGGTGTCCCTAAGAGGAGCTGGGTGTCCCCAGGAGGAGGGCAGGGGCTGTCCCAGGGATGGGGACACTGCTTTACCCACACTGACACTGATGGACTCCACTTCCCTGTGAACACAGAGCTCACTTTGCCATCAGCCCCAGGGAATAAGATAAACACATGAATTGAAAAGATTCAGTGTTTGAAAACACTCTGCCTTCTTCCCAAGCATGATTTCTCTAATCTTTCTCTGAAACCTCCATCTCTGGGGCAGTGACCATGGTGTCCATCCAGGCTGATGAAGGCAGGTGTTTGTGGCAGGGCTCTCCATGCTCACACACCCTGTCCAGCCTGGGCTGGCACTCAGCCTGGCTCCTGCAGGCTGGCACCGTCTGGGTCTCAGAAACCTCAGATCAGAGAGGCTGGAACTGTCCCTGCAGCTGAGAGGCTGTTTGTAAGTGTGATTTTATCATCTCTGGGACGTTTCCCCTCACAATCTCATTAAAATATTCATGAGTTCTTTCTCTTGACTGGAATCATTAATAAATAATTGATGTCAGTGGCATAGCTCTGCACTTCCTTCTTGGATAGATCTTTCAATATTCCACATGTTCCCAATCTGACACCTCCTAATCAGGATGCAGAGCTCTGTCTTGTATATATTATATATAATTACATATATATATATATATATATATATATATATATATATATATATATATATAATTATATATTATATATAATATTCCACATGTTCCCAGTCTGAAACATCCTAATCAGGGTGCAGAGCTCTGTCTTGTGTATATATATATGTGTGTATAATTATATATATATATGTATAATTATATATTATATATAATATTCCACATGATCCCAATCTGACACCTCCTAATCAGGGTGCAGAGCTCTGTCTTATATATACATATAATATATAATATTCCACATGTTCCCAGTCTGACACCTCCTACTCAGGGTGCAGAGCTCTGTCTTGTCAGGTGTTCCTCCCCTGGGCATCCCTTGCTCAGACACACGTGGGACTCTGACCCTGCCAGGGCACTTCCCAAGGCACAGATTCCCAGGAATTGCAGCTGGTGGCAGCCCTGGAGCCTGGGCTGAAGGTTCCCCATCAAATGCAGGGTTTGGTAAGAGCAGTGCTAACCAGCACTGTTCTGACACATGTTCCTGGTCCTCCAGAGGCAGAATTTGGTTCCAGAGCTTTCAATCTGTCATTAAAACTCAATTTGGTCACAGCTCCTGGGGCTGAATTTCCCAATGTGCTTCCTCTGCCTCCCTTGGAGCTGGGTGGGAGAGAAGGTGGTGGGGAAGGAGAGATGGAGCAATGGGGGGCTGGGACAGCCCACAGCAGAGCTCCTGGGATGCCCAGCAGGCAGGGAAATTGCAGCTGTACACATGGCTCCTGCAGCCATTAATTTCATCTTTATTGGAGAAGGTCCCATGGACAGAGCTGATTTTCTGCTGCTTCCAGATGGGGTCACAGCTGGGTCACTCCAAGCACATGCCCTCTTCTTTTGTATTCCCTCCCTTCAGAAAGGGATGGCTGTTTCCTCAGCAGTGTGGATTCTCTGTTTAACCCTCCCTGTGCAGTCTCCCACCGTGGTGAGCTGTTACAGCCTGCCCAGCATTGGCTTTTCTCAACATGCAGTGACATTCTGGAGCCTCCACAGCAGGGGTGGCTCCTGAGCAGGGTGGCACGGCTGGGTTTGCTCAGTGCTCAGTGTGACCTCGCTGACACTCTGGGTTTCAGGTGTTCCACAGCTGCTGCAGCAGCACAGCAAACCCAGAATCTCTCACTCCTGCTGCTCCGTGAGCTCCACTCCAGCCTGCTGGGCTCTGTGTGAAGGGGGCTGGAGGGGAGGTCCCATCTCAATGGATCTTCTCTTTGCACCATTCCTGAGCGGGGAGAATCCACAGCAGGAAAAGGAATAATCCAGGGGCAGTGAAGGACGGCTCTGGTGTTGGGATGTTCCTCATGCAGGGATGGCAGGGAAGGGAGGAGCAGGCACTGAGGCCCTGCAAGGACACACACAGGGGTCCCTCCTGCTGCCCCCAGGCCTCTGCACCACCATCACCCTGCCTTTCTGTGCCGTTCCATTCTCCCTGTTTCCTTAGAAAATTCAGGACGCGGCGGGCAGTGATAACTGCAGGAAATCCCACCCTATTGTAAGTTCTGATAAAAGCTGCCACAGGGAGTGGCAAGGTGCAGTTCAGATCACAGACACGCTGTGTGAGAAGACAAACTGAAGTAATAAGTCACCTGCCTTGAACGGGCAAGGCAATAAAGGTGCCTGATGAACATTTCCTTGCAAACACAAACAGGACGGGCTGCTCTGCCCGCAGCGCCGAGAGCGGCAGGGAGGCAGAGGAAGGAAGCAGGACACGGACACGGGTGAGGAGGAGGATCTGAGGGACCCTGAGGGAATTCCTCGCTCCCGGCGGTCGGGGCAGGGTCCTGTGACCGCTCAGGGCACAGCGGAACAGCTTCTGAGCACCTGATGAGGCTCGGGGTGGGGAATGCGGGGAATGGAGGCTTTCAGAGCCCGGGCTGAGCTGAGCGGCCACGGCAGATGCCAGCGGGCTGCCTCAGTCCCACAGCTCCCTGCCGGACCCCAAAGGTGTCCGGGAGCAGCCGTGTGCCCGAGCGGGACTGGGAATGCCGCAGGGACTGCAGAGCCCGTCCTGCATCCCGACCATGCTGCCCCCGGGAGCGCGGGCACTGCAGGCGGTGCGGAGACCGGAGCCGCTGGGCACTGCCGGGAACGGCATCCCGGGCTGACATATCGGGCTGACATCCTGGGCTGATATCCTGGGCTGACATCCCGGGCTGACATATCGGGCTGACATCCTGGGCTGATATCCTGGGCTGATATCCTGGGCTGACATCCTGGGCTGATATCCTGGGCTGACATCCTGGGCTGACATCCCAGGCTGATATCCTGGGCTGACATCCCGGGCTGACATATCGGGCTGACATATCGGGCTGGTATCCCGGGCTGACATCCCGGGCTGATATCCCGGGCTGATAGTCTGGGGCTGACATCCTGGGCTGATATCCCGGGCTGACACCCTGGGCTGACACCCTGGGCTGACATCCTGGGCTGACATCCTGGGCTGACATCCCGGGCTGCCATCCTGGGCTGATATCCTGGGCTGATATCCCGGACTGACACCCTGGGCTGATATCCCGGGCTGATATCCTGGGCTGATATCCCGGGCTGCCATCCTGGGCTGCCATCCTAGGCAGTGACATCCTAGGCTGATATCCTGGGCTGACATCCCAGGCTGATATCCCGGGCTGACATCCTGGGCTGACATCCTGGGCAGTGACACCCTGAGCTGACATCCTGGGCTGATACCCCGGGCTGATATCCCGGGCTGACACCCTGAGCTGATATCCTGGGCTGATATCCTGGGCTGATATCCCGGGCTGACATCCCGGGCTGACATTCTGGGCTGCCGTCCCAGGCTGACATCAGCCGGCAGCGCTCGGCGGAGGTGTGGCTTGGCGGGGACACGGATGCTGCCGCTCAGCCGGGAGGGGCCGGGCTGGCAGCATCCCTGCTCCCGCTCCATCCTGCGGGCACGGCTGCTCCCGCTCCATCCTGCGGGCACCGCTCCTCCCGCTCCATCCTGCCGGCTCCTCTCCCGCTCCATCCTGCCCGCACCGCTCCTCTCGCCGCCGCTCCGGCATCCCCCGCAGCCTCTCCCGAAGCTGCTCCGGCTGCCCCAGCCCGGGCACGGCCGTGCTCTGCCCGCCGCAGCTCCGGCAGCTCCCGCAGCCTCTCCGGATGCTGCCTGAGCTGCCCCAGCCCGGGCACGGCCGTGCTGTGCCCGCCGCAGCCGCGCTCGGCAGTGAGGCAGCGCCTGCCATCGGCACAGGGACACCGGAGCAGCCCCAGTTCACCACCTGACAGCGCCGAAATGATTTTGAAGAAGTCAATTTTTTTTCCATCACCTTTGCTGCTTCATTGTTGCCTGGCTTTTTGAGAGCATGAGTTCTGGTCATTAGGGATGCTGCCACCGGAATATTTCTTCATGAGATGCCACAGAAGAAGAGTCTAGGAGAACAAAGAAACTTGTGATGTGGAGCTGACAGTTCTGGTTTCAGCTGGTGAAAACTTGCAGAATCAGTGAGAGGGCAAAGGAAAACATGCCCAGGACAATGCCCGTGACTCCTGGCAATTTGTCACTCAATGGGACGAGCTTCTTGTCTGAGCATCACAGCATTATGGACGAGCCCAGTGAGCAGAGAACCTGGAATGTGTTTCTGTTCTGCCTGACTTTTGCCATTGCACTCCCAGCCCTTCTGGGCAGCATTTATTCACTGGTTTCCCTGCTGAAACTGCAGACCAAAAGCACGGTTTCGATGATTGTGACCTCCTTGGCAGCAGATGATCTGATCAGCATCGTGCCAGTGATTATTTTCATGTTCATGCAGTGGTCAAGCCAAGTCCTGCCCCAGCCTCTGTGCACCACCTCAGCGTTTTTGTATTTATTCCAGGGCATTTCTAGCAACCTGAAAGGATCTCTTATAGTTTCTTACAACTTCTACACCCTCAGCACCCCCGGGACACTGAGCTGCCGCTCCTCCAAGCGCCGTGTGAGTGTGGCGTGGGCCATCCTCACCATCTGGACTGCCAGCCTGCTGCTGTGCATTTTGCCTCTCTGTGGCTGGGGCAGGTACATCGCCACGTCCTGGGGCTGCTTTGCGGACCGTGCCAGCTCCCACGTGCTGTTGGTGCTGGTTGTGTACTCGCTGTGCTTGTCCCTGCTGGCAGCGCTGGCCGTGCCCCTCACGCTGCAGCTGCTGTGCTCGGGTGAGCCCCGGCTGCTGCACCCCGGGCACCGGCCGGGCTCTGCGGGCTGCGGCTGCCCCGGGACCCCTCTGCCGCCGCCGGAGCCTGGGGACAGAGCCCGGGAGCCCTGCCGAGCCCCGGAGGCGCTGTTTGGGAAGGGCGCGGCCGAGAGCAGCGCACGGAGCCGGAGCTCCACGGTGGGCTTGGCCCAGAAACGATTCTCGCTGGTCCTGGCGCTGGCCAAAGTCCTTCTCTGGCTGCCAATGATGGTAAATTCTCAGATGGCTTCACTTTGCAATGCTCACTTACATTTCAGTGGGACGTCACCTGCGGGCCATGGATTCAAACAGATGAGCAGTGGCCATTGCAGCTGTGGGGTAGCTGAGCCAGCAGAGGTCCTCTCCAGCAGGTCTGTGCCACTGCATGAGTTCACTGGTGCCAGGGGGTTTGGCAGAGCCTGGTTCATGGCTCTGGCACTCTCCCATCACATCATTCATGTCACAGGAACACCAGGGCAGTAAGGTTCCCCTTGGGTACTGCCAGCTGTGGGACAGGGCTTGCTCAGCAATCTGGGGCTGGGAATTGAGCTAAGAGCCCCTCTGTCCTGTCCTCTGAGACACATCCTTTGGGTTGAAAATAGGAGTTTGGTAGAAAATGCAGTTTGGGGGCACCTTTGCAAACCCTGCAGTGCTGGGGTGGCAGGGAGCACTGCTGTGGGCAAGTGTGTGTGTTTGGGGACAGGAACCTGAGAAAGGGATGTGCTGAAAATGGGGAACATGGGGAAAGGGATCTGCTGGGAACAGGGAATGTGGGGAAAGGGATCTGCTGGGAACAGGGAATGTGGGGCATTTAGCCCTGCCCCTGGCTGTGTGAGGCTGGGGCTCCTCGGTGCCACACGGGACTGGCTGGCACTGGCAGCTGCTCAATGGTGCTCAGCATCTACATTTAGCTCCAGTGAGGGTTTTCCTGAGAAATGCAGTGTGAGAGGAGAGCCGTCAGTGTGTTTCCTCTGTGGTCTGTTGGAGCCAGAAGTGTTGTCCTCAGCCAACACTAATGACAATCTGTGTCCTACAGTGGTGTCATATCCACAGAGAGATGTTCTCCTTGTTCCTGGAAGCATCTCCTGTACCAAAGTGATTTACATTTCCAAATGCTCTGCCTTTCAGATACAGATGGCTGTCCAGTACACCACTGGGCTGCAGAGCCTTTCTTTTGAGGCACTGGGCTTCCTGCTGACCGTGCTGGCTGCTGCAGTCACCCCGGTGTTTGTGCTGTCCCAGCACTGGCTCCACCTGCCCTGCGGCTGCATCATCAACTGCAGGAGGAGCTCCTGTGCAGTGTCCTCACCAGGGGACAAGGGTAAGTGTGCAAGGGTTGTTGGTGTGACAGAGGCAGCCACACCTGCCCTGGCATCTGCTAGAGCCCTGTTTTTGCTTGGGCTTTGTGTAAAAATAGCCGGAGGAACAGAGAGGGTCAGGTGGGAGAGGCTCACAGGGATTATCTGGTCTCAACTGCAAATGTCAAGGGCTAAATATTTCTGAGGATGTGGGAGTTGCTTCCCATTCTCTGGAGTGAAAATCCTCTACCATCAGTGGACGAATTCCTGACATTCCCTGCTTGTTCAGGGAGAAAGAACTCCTGAATCTTAGAGAAAAGCCATCCTCAGTGCACGGCTTTCGCTTGCTTTAAACCCATCATGCAGGTGCAGAATGGCCTGTGCTGCCCCTGCTGCCCCTCTGGCCACTTGCCCAGAGAGAACAACTGCAGTTCATCTGGGAGGCAGCTCCTTCTCACAAGCCTTTCTTCTCAACAACTCCTTTTTTTAATGGAGGGAAAATTGCCTGTTTCCAGCAGGAGCTGGATAATTTATTCCATGTTTTAGCATGCCATTTGCATTGTGTTTGTAACCTCATTTTTCTTTTTGTTCCCAACTCCTAACACAGTTCCTTTCCTTCCTGCCTAGCCAAGCGCGGCGGCTTTGAGCTCAACCTGTCGTTCCAGCAGGGCTGTGGCATCTACAGGATCCCCCTGGAGAGCCCTCGCCAGGCCAGCAGGGATGGCAAACCCTCGTCCTACCCCAGCCTGGTGGGCTCTGCCTGCGGGGACAGCCTGGCACAGACGGGGACAGGGCCCCAGGGCGCCGGGGCTGGCACAGGACCCTGCCAGGGCACCAAGGCTGGCACAGGACCCTGCCAGGGCACCAGGACTGGCACAGGGCCCTGCCAGGAGCAGCAGGGCACCAGGACTGGCACAGGACCCTGCCAAGACACCAGGATTGGCACAGGGCCCTGCCAGGACACCGGGGCTGGCACAGGGCCCTGCCAGGAGCAGCAGGGCACCAGCCCTGGCCCGTTCCCTGAGGGAGCAGAGTGGAGGCTGTGGCACCAGGACAGCCACACGCCCGAGCCCGCGGACTGGGAGTGGTGCCGGAGCAGATCTGAGAGGAACCCCCGGCAGGTAAAGGAGAATTTGTTTTTTGCTGGTAATAAGAGTTTCCTTAGGAAACAGGAATGATTTGCACTGACAGTGATACTTCTGTGAGTCCCATTTTTTAGTAAAATTCACACGTGGCATTGAATAATGTTTATTCACCACAGACCTATTTGCAGGTGTTGATCCTGCAATAATTTCTCACTTGTCTTCTTATTTGTGGGGTTTTCTTATTTTGTGTGCACTTGCATAATTTGTATATGGTAAGAAGTATTGATTATGTTACTTTATTTTAATGAATAGGAAGTTTGTCTCCAAAAGATGACATTTTCCAGAGAATTCCACCGTGGAATTCAGTGGCCGTTGGGCATTGCAGCAGGTGGGAGTGGGGTAGGAGCCCAGGTGAAGTCTGTAAGACAGGAGCTCTGAAGGCTTCATCAGGAAGGGATCTCTAATCACCTCATCCAAGCAGGGTGACTTCAGAGCCAGGTCAGCTCGTGCTCAGCCTCTGCACACACACAGGACATGGATCAGGTGTATTTTGTATTCAAATATGGGCTTCTCTCTCCATCTGAGAAACACAAGTTTATTATCTGAGTCACAGTAGGAATTTGGCTGATGTTTCAAATGGGACTGATCATCCCTTTCATAAAAAAACAATGCTCACTCTGCTGCAGTGTGCAGAGATGAATTCCTGCCTTTGGGGGCAAAAGGGAGTGATGACTCAGCCTGGTTTAATCTACCAGCTCTTGCCTCAAGTGCCATGTACAGCTTGGTTAATAAAATCACTGTATCAGGTTCATAACTCCTTGCAGGACTTTACAGATGATGTTAAAAAATAAATAAAATTTCTTTCCCTGTGAGCCCTGGTGCCAGCTCAGGTGCAGCCCTGGGCCTGCAGCAGGTGTGAGCAGCTCAGTGTGAGCAGCTGGCAGTGACTGCCCGAGGTGTTTTATGTGCCCTGGGGCCTTGTATGGCTCTTTGGGACATCCCCTTCCCTTCCTGCATTACAGAGAATCACAACTCGTGCACTTCTGGCAAAAAATCACAACTCATGCACTTCTGACAAAAAATCACAACTCGTGCACTTCTGGCAAAGAATCACAACTCGTGCACTTCTGGCACCTTCCTGGGTATAACCCAGTGCCAGGCACTGCAGCTCCTGTGGGGTGAGAGCTCCAGGCTGTGCAGGCACAGCTCTGCCTGCTCTGACACAGCAGGAGCTGCCAGAGCTGACATTTGCTTTGCAGCTGGGAAAGGGCAGAGCCTGAAACCCCTGCGAGCTGTGTAAAAATAACTTCAATGCATTGCTCGGGTTTGTGTCGGATGGGAGATCAATTTGGGCACACATTAATGAGCTGAAAACCATCTCCTTTGTTCATCATGTCTGCAAGTCCCAAAGGCTAAGAAAAGTCACTCTGCTCTCATCACTCTGCATTTCCTACATGTGTTAAAGAAGGAGACTCCCCCAGCATTGACTGGCCACATCCTTCTGCAGGAAATACAGGGGTTCCTCTGACAATCCATAAATACAGGGGTTCCTCTGACAGTCCATAAATACAGGGGCTCCTCTGAGAGTCCACAAATACAGGGGTTCCTCCAAGAGTCCATAAATACAGGGGCTCCTCTGAGAGTCCATAAATACAGGGGCTCTTCTGAGAGTCCATAAATACAGGGGCTCCTCCAAGAGTCCATAAATACAGGGGTTCTTCTGACAGTCCATAAATACAGGGGCTCTTGCTTGTTCTCATCAAGAGGAGGAGCTGTCAGAGCTGGCAGCAGGAGGGGATCAGCCATCCCCAGGGTGTGGGATCAGCCATGCCCAGGGTGTGGGATCAGCCATGCCCAGGGTGTGGGATCAGCCATGCCCAGGGTGTGGGATCAGCCATCCCCAGGACATGGGATCAGCCATGCCCAGGGTGTGGGATCAGCCATGCCCAGGGTGTGGGATCAGCCATGCCCAGGGTGTGGGATCAGCCATCCCTAGGGATGTGGGATCAGCCATGCCCAGGGTGTGGGATCAGCCATCCCCAGGGATGTGGGATCAGCCATGCCCAGGGTGTGGGATCAGCCATGCCCAGGGTGTGGGATCAGGCAGTCTGATGGAGTTTGGTGTGTGAGGAGCAGGACAGGACCCAGGATGCCTTTGGCTCCCTCTGGAAGCTGTGGGCTCGGGGAGTGGCCCCTCCTCGGGGTGACAGCAGTGACTGTGGAGCTGGTTGGCTCCTCATTGT
Source organism: Geothlypis trichas (assembly GCA_009764595.1). Taxonomy (NCBI): domain Eukaryota; kingdom Metazoa; phylum Chordata; class Aves; order Passeriformes; family Parulidae; genus Geothlypis; species Geothlypis trichas. The sequence continues at coordinate 25,317,184 of CM019910.1, forward strand.
GTGTTCTGTGAGTAAAGAGCTGCTCCATCAAAGTGTTTTCTCTGGAATAAAAGTGGCATGAGAGAATGAGGCAGCAGGGTTTATATTGAATATATGATAGGATGGCTGTAATGGAGAGGGAGAGAGAAAATTGTACTTGTCATTTCCAACTGCTGCTCGGCTGCATTTTTGAAAAATACCTTTAACATCTCATAAAGTACCCGTGTATCTCCCTTCCTAAAGAGAATGAGTGTAAATATGTCTTGTCTTATTTTGTCTGTGCTTCAGTGCCCTCAGGCACCAAAAATTTCCCAGGCTGGCAGTTTGTTGCAGGCTTGCTGATTATTTTTCTCTACCTCATCTGTGGGTTGCCTGGAGGAAACTCTTTGAAGAGGCTGCACAGGAGCTGTTTGAGTGCCCTGCAAGGCAGGAGAGGGGAGGCTGTGCCAGGGACTTCCCTGAGGAGGAGCAGTGCAGGCAGGAGTGTTGGACAGGAGAATTGCACAGCACCTCCCTGGCTGCAGCAGTGTGACAGTGCTCACAGGGGATTTAGAGGGTGGAAGAGACGAGGAATCTCGATTCCATGATCAGAAGGCTTGATTTATTATATTATGATATATATATAACATTATAACTATACTACATAGGAATAGGAAAGGAAAGGAGTTTCTTCAGAAGCTGGCTAAGCTAAGAACAGAATAGAAAGAATAATAACAAAGGTCTGTGTCTGCAGAGACTGACAGCAGCTCCACCATGAGTGGTCAGTGAATCCAAACATCCACAGGGGACCAATCCCAGGTGGACCTGTTGCATTCCACAGCAGCAGATAATAATTGTTTACATTTGTTACTGAGCTGCTCAGCTCCAGCAGGAAAAACCCAAAGAAAGGATTTTCACAAAGGATGTCTGTGACACAGGAGGGTTGTGAACCTTCCCTCACCCCCAGGCACAGCACAGAGCTGAGTTAGGAATGGTCTTGGGGGTTCTCAGTGCTGGTGGGAATCTGCACCACCTCAGCCCTGTGGCTGTGCTGAGCTCTGCCCAACGGGCTGACCCTGCTTGGAACGTGCTCCTGAGCTCCAAAGAGGCTCCTGTGGCTGGGAAATCAATGTTAATTCACCCTCCCCTTGTCACCCTGCTCAGGGCCCTGTGTCCCCTGCGTGTGCTCCCTGCTGCAGGTCAGGGCCTCTGGCTGTCTCTGGGGCTGCAGGGGATGCTGAGAGCAGGACAGGAGGGCAAGGCTGGGTACAGCTCCCACTGCCCTTCCTCACCCTGGGGCTCTGTTCCCCCTCCTGGGACAGACAGACACAAACCCAGGGCTGTCTGCACCCGACAGGCCATGGAGCTGCTGGGCTCAGCCCATCTCAGGTGAGCTTCTCTCCTCCTGCCACACCCCTGGCTCTGCAGGTACTGCAGCCAGCCTCAGAAAAGGCAAATCACTGCAGAATTAATTTCACTGCAGCTGATTTGCACTCTTAGGGAGGTAGAAGGCCAACCCTCTGTTTTAAAACAAACAGTAAACTCATTGTCTCTGGAAAGGAAAAGCCAGGATCCTTACTGGAAACATCCTAAAAATAGACCTTTTCATCTCAAGCTGTGTTTGACCGCAGTAATTAGGAATGCAAACTGCTCAGAGCTGTTTAGATCGCTGGATTTCTGTTTGAGGAGGCAGCAGGGCCCAGGGGAGCAGCAGGCACAGGGCACAAGCTGAGTGTGCCCTTGGTGCAGAGCCCTGCCCCAGGCAGGACAGCAGAGTCCAGTGACCTGTGCCTCATGGCACTGCTGGCACACATGTGCCTCACTGGGGCACTGCTGGCACACCTGTGTGACACTGCTGGCACCCCTGTGACACTGCTGACACACCTGTGTGACACTGCTGGCACCCCTGTGACACTGCTGGCACCCCTGTGACACTGCTGGCACCCCTGTGACACTCCTGGCACCCCTGTCTGCTACTCCAGGGCCTGGGAATCCAGGAATTGGGAGGGGCAGTCTACCAAGGACAGAACCAGCTGGTTCTGTCAGACACTGCAGCACCAGCTGGGAGGGTGTCCCAGTGTCCCGCTCAGCCCCAGCTGAGCTTTGCCCATTTCCCAATGGAAATGTGCCTGTCAGAGGCTGCTCCAGCTGCTGGGGGGCTCAGCCACCCCCAAGGCTTCCCTGGGGACACTGTCCCCCCTGGGAGCCCAGCCCAGAGCTGCTCAGACAGCAGGAGCAGGACAGGGAGCTGCCCCTGACCCACAGGGATGCTGGGGAGGCTTTGCCTCCTGCCCTCTGTGAGCTCTGGGAGGTGGATGAGTAATTAAATAATGAGGGATTTGCTTGATCCATTCCGCAGAGATTTCTCTGCTCAGAACACATCAGCGCTCCATAGGGAATAAGGACATTTGGGATTTATTTCGCTGGGATTTTTTGGTCTTTGCTTTTGAAGAGTGCCTGTGCTGGCACGTGGAGATCTCTGGTGAAATCCCTGCCCAGATTCCAGCCAGGACATTCTCCAGGCTCTGTGGGCTGTGGGTGATGCCCTGACGTGGGGAATCCTCTCCACAAACAGTGGAACGTGCTGAGGAAAGGGCTGGAGATGAAGGCAAACACTGAACTGCAGGGAACCGTGGGGCTGGGAGGTAAAACACTTCTCAAGGTGTACCAGCAGAGTCTGGTCTGCTGTGGGTTCCTGTTTACTGCCATGGATGTGTCATGAGGAGCAAAAATGGGTAATTTATAAAGGGATCAAGGACAAGATAAAGGTCACTTTCTGTTCTCATTAATAATAATTTATACTGAAAGTAATTCCAGTAATAATCAGCGCTACTTGGCTGTACCTAAACCCAGGATAAATGCATTCATCCCTCCCTTGGGCCCCATAACCATGGGTTTAGTCCCAGCACTTGCATCCACAGTGCTCCCAGAGCACAGCGTTGTGGTTTGCACTGACAAATGGATTCTGTGCTTCAGAAACAGGTAAAGGTGTCTGGCATTGAACATTTCCACTGGGGCTGCTCAAGTGGGAAATGACAGCACTCAGTGTCTCCCTGGTTACTGACTGGGCAGTGACAGAGCAGGCTTGATGGATCCTTTTCACTTCAACAGTTAATACTGATTTCTCGAGAGAAAGCTTGAGAAGACTTTCAGAGAGAGGCACTTTCAGAAAGTGATTGGAAATTTCTCATTTTCCAGACTGGAGTGCTCATTCCAGCAAGTGGAGATTGCTCATTCTCCCTCCAAGTGCCTCATGTTCAGTCTGGCAAATCAAAGAATTGGATTAAACTGGACATAACCTTGCACTGAAGGGATCACCTTTTATTTAAACTCTGATTTTCATATTCTATTTCACAGTCAGTCACAGGCACTTGGCACTTCATACTCCAAGGTGTATAATACCACAAAAAACTTTTGCCTACTCTTTTAAATCATAGATACTAGGTATTTAAAATTCTGCAAGGGAGCAGAGTGGCTGATTTTGCTGGATTTTGGGCAGTCTCATTACAGTGGGTTTGTGCTGGATTTTGGGCAATCTCAGCACAGTGGTTGATTTTGGTGGATTTTGGGCAATCTCAGCACAGTGGTTGATTTTGGTGGATTTTGGGCAATCTCAGCACAGTGGTTGATTTTGGTGGATTTTGGGCAATCTCAGCACAGTGGTTGATTTTGGTGGATTTTGGGCAATCTCAGCACAGTGGCTGATTTTGGTGGATTTTGGGCAATCTCAGCACAGTGGTTGATTTTGGTGGATTTTGGGCAATCTCAGCACAGTGGTTGATTTTGGTGGATTTTGGGCAATCTCAGCACAGTAACTGATTAGTGCTGGATTTTGGGCAATCTCAGCACAGTGGCTGATTGGTGCTGATTTTGGGTAATCTCAGCACAGTAACTGATTTTTGCTGATTTTAGGCAATGAGCACAGTGCCTGATTTTGCCGGGTTTTGGGCAATGAGCACAGTGCCTGATTTTGCCGGATTTTGGGCAGTCTCAGCACAGTAACTAATTTTGCCGGATTTTGGACCGTCTCAGCACAGTAACTGATTTTGCCGGATTTTGGGCAGTCTCAGCACAGTGCCTGATTTTGCCGAATTTTTGGGTAATCTCAGCACAGTGGCTGATTTTGCCAGGTTTTGGGTAATCTCAGCACAGTAACTGATTTTTGCTGATTTTGGTCAATGAGCACAGTGCCTGATTTTGCCGGATTTTGGACAGTCTCAGCACAGTAACTGATTTTGCCGGATTTTGGACAGTCTCAGCACAGTAACTGATTTTGCCGGATTTTGGGCAGTCTCAGCACAGTGCCTGATTTTGCCGGGGTTTGGGCAGTCTCAGCACAGTGGCTGATTTTGCCAGGTTTTGGGTAATCTCAGCACAGTAACTGATTTTTGCTGATTTTGGTCAATGAGCACAGTGCCTGATTTTGCCGGATTTTGGGCAGTCTCAGCACAGTGCCTGATTTTGCCGGGTTTTGGGCAGTCTCAGCACAGTAACTAATTTTGCCGGGTTTTGGGCAGTCTCAGCACTAACACTGTCGTTTCCCGCAGCGCACGGGCGGAGCCCTGGCCGTGCCCCTGTGCGCCTTCCAGGGCACCGTGTCCCTGCAGGCTCCCGGCGGCAAGACGCTCTCCTTGTCCACGTACGAGGTGAGCTCGGAGGGGCAGCGGATCGCGCCCGCGGCCCGGACCATCGAGGTGTACCGCTCCAAGAGCGTCGGGCACGAGCCCGGCCCGGCCGAGCCCGGCTTCGCGGACACGAGCGTCAGGATCCACCTGGAGGTGCTGGAGATCTGCGACGCCGCGGAGGCGCCGGACACCGTGTCCATCGTCAGCAGCATCAGCCAGTCCTCGGCGCACGCCCGCTCGCCCTCGCTGCGCTACTCGCGCAAGGAGAACCGCTTCGTGAGCTGCGAGCTGGGGGAAAGCGCCTCCTACTCGCTGCTCGTGCCGTCCAACAGCGACTTCAGCATCTCCATCCCGGACACCGTGGAGGCTCATCGGCGCAACAGCCAGCAGCAGCAGCCGGCCCGGGCGGGGCACCAGGAGGAGATACAGCTGCTGAACAAAGCCTACCGAGAGCGGGAGGAGACCGGCAGCGGCTAGAACGGGGTTAATGTGCGCACCTCGGCTGCTCCGACAGGCAGTGCTGCTGTCTGTCAGTTATCCGAGCAAATTTTGTTTAGAGCACTGTTGAATCAATTCAAACTGTTATCAAGGGGATAACAAATACTCAAGTGCTTTACAGCTTTCCACAGTAGATTTTAAGTTATTTATTTATATACTTATTTATTTGAGGCACACGTGTGTCTAAAGGGAATCCTAAATAAATCTTAAACCCCAGCTTTGGTGTTTGTCGGCACTGGGTGGCGTCTGCAGGGACCTGTGGAAATGAGGGAGCAGTTCCACATGTGGGAGGTTACAGCAGTTTTGATTCACTTGCAGTCCTTGTCAGCATCTAAATCGACATAATACTAGAAATACTTTTCTAACACCTGGACATCACTTAAAGCTCATTGGCTGCTCTTTGTTTCACGGATTAAATCTCTCTTCCTATTGATTAGGCCTGAAAATATACGAACATCAAACATTAGGAAAACGATACAAATCACCCATTCTGCAACACAGCGGCCGGTCGGGGAGTCGACCCGGGGCCCGGCGGGTGGCTCCGGTCAGACCGGGACTCGAACACGGGATAAGCGGGTCGGTCAGGTCGGGCCGGGACTCGAACCCGGGACCCATGCATTGCGGGTCAGCGGGAGGGCGGGCGGAAGCGCGGCGGCGGATGGGGCGGGAGGTGCCGGCGGATGAGGCGGGGCCGCGCCGGGCCGGGCCGGGCTGAGCCGCGCCGGCACCCGCGGCCATGAGCTACGAGCAGCGCCGTGACTGGGGCCGCGGTCGCGGCCGGGGCCGGGGCCGGGGCGGCGATGGCGGCGCTGCCGCCGCCGCCGCCTCCCCCTCCTCCACGGCGGGCGGGCCCGGCGGGCGAGGACGGCACCCCGGCCACCTGAAGGGCCGCGAGATCGGGCTGTGGTACGCCCGCAGGCAGGGCCAGAAGAACCGGGATGCCGACCGGCAGCAGGTGAGGGACGCGGGGGACGCGTTCTGGGGCGGGGGCCTGTGCCGCTGCGCGCAGGCAGAGCCGGAGGTGTCCGGTCGTGCCCGGAGCCCTGGTCACAGCGGCGGTGCCCGGAGCCGTGTTACAGCGGTGCCCGGAGCCCTGTTACAGCGGTGATGCCCGGAGCCCTGTTACAGCGGTGATGCCCGGAGCCCTGTTACAGCGGTGATGCCCGGAGCCCTGTTACAGCGGTGCCCGGAGCCCTGTCACAGCGGTGATGCCCGGAGCCCTGTTACAGCGGCGGTGCCCGGAGCCCTGTTACAGCGGCGGTGCCCGGAGCCCTGTTACAGCGGTGATGCCCGGAGCCCTGTCACAGCGGTGCCCGGAGCCCTGTTACAGCAGCGGTGCCCGGAGCCGTGTTACAGCGGCGGTGCCCGGAGCCCTGTTACAGCGGTGCCCGGAGCCCTGTCACAGCGGTGCCCGGAGCCCTGTTACAGCGGCGGTGCCCGGAGCCCTGTTACAGCGGTGATGCCTGCAGCCCTGTTACAGCGGCGGTGCCCGGAGCCCTGTTACAGCGGTGATGCCTGCAGCCCTGTTACAGCGGCGGTGCCCGGAGCCCTGTTACAGCGGTGCCCGGAGCCCTGTCACAGCGGTGATGCCCAGAGCCCTGGTCACAGCGGCGGTGCCCGGAGCCCTGTTACAGCGGCGGTGCCCGGAGCCCTGTCACAGCGGCGGTGCCCGGAGCCCTGTCACAGCGGCGGTGCCCGGAGCCCTGTCACAGCGGTGATCCCGGAGCCCTGTCACAGCGGCGGTGCCCAGAGCCCTGTCACAGCGGTGCCCAGAGCCCTGTTACAGCGGTGCCCGGAGCCCTGTTACAGCGGTGCCGGAGCCCTGTTACAGCGGCGGTGCCCGGAGCCCTGTCACAGCAGTGCCCGGAGCCCTGTTACAGCGGCGGTGCCCGGAGCCCTGGTCACAGCAGCGGTGCCCGGAGCCCTGTCACAGCGGCGGTGCCCGGAGCCCTGTCACAGCGGCGGTGCCCGGAGCCCTGGTCACAGCGGCGGTGCCCGGAGCCCTGTTACAGCGGTGATGCCCGGAGCCGTGTTACAGCGGCGGTGCCCGGAGCCCTGTTACAGCGGTGATGCCCGGAGCCCTGTTACAGCGGCGGTGCCCGGAGCACTGTCACAGCGGCGGTGCCCGGAGCCCTGTCACAGCGGCGGTGCCCGGAGCCCTGTCACAGCAGCGGTGCCCGGAGCCCTGTTACAGCAGCGGTGCCCGGAGCCCTGTTACAGCGGTGCCCGGGTGCCCTGTCACAGTGGCGGTGCCCGGAGCCCTGTTACAGCGGTGATGCCCGGAGCCCTGGTCACAGCCGGCGGTGCCCGGAGCCGTGTTACAGCGGTGCCCGGAGCCCTGTTACAGCGGCGGTGCCCGGAGCCCTGTTACAGTGGTGTGCCCAAAGCCCTGTCACAGCGGCGGTGATGCCCCAGAGCCCTGTTACAGCGGTGGTGCCCGGAGCCCTGTCACAGCGGTGCCGATGCCCAGAGCCCTGTTACAGCGGTGCCCGGAGCCCTGTTACAGCGGTGCCCGGAGCCCTGTTACAGCGGTGCCCGCAGCCCTGTTACAGCGGTGATCCCGGAGCCCTGTCACAGCGGTGATGCCCGGAGCCCTGTCACAGCGGCGGTGATGCCCGGAGCCCTGTCACAGCGGCGGTGCCCGGAGCCCTGTCACAGCGGCGGTGCCCGGAGCCCTGTCACAGCGGCGGTGCCCGGAGCCCTGTCACAGCGGTGATGCCTGCAGCCCTGTCACAGCGGCGGGCCGTGCTCGGGCTCCCCGCGGCCGTTGTTGGGGTGCTCGGGCTCCCCGCTGCTGATGGACGCTGTGCTTTCTGCCCTAGAGAGCTGTGGTGCGCATGGACGAGCGCCGGGAAGAGCAGATCGTGCAGCTCCTGAATTCTGTCCAGACTAAAAACGACAAAGAGCAAGAAGCCATGTCCTGGTGGTCCGGGGATGAAGAAAGGTAAAGAGATATAATTACTAGTTCGTTTATTTACTTTGAATTGCACAAGCTTTCCATCAGCTGGCAGGAAGATGTGTCAGAAGTGATTAGCCTTTATTGAGTGTACTGGCTCAACAAATATCCTCCAGTTTCTCCACGTGTATTGTCACACTGAAATGCTCGTAGTCATTGCTGTAAACCTCTTTCATTATTGCTGAGTTCAGGGTGTTACCTTTCTACTTAAACTCATAAAACTTCTAACTCATCTCAAGTAAATGCATGGGACTTTTCAGCTCTCTTGGCCTCTGGAATTGCTCTTCCAGAGGTGGATTTCTGTTTTGAGTTATTGTGCAGTCTTAGAACATTTTCACAGGGTCTATTCTGGAGTCGTTAAGGATTTGCAGGAATAGCTGGAGTAGGCTGGTGTGCTGAAATGAGGGGATTGGGGCTCTCTTTGGCTGGGGGATGCAATTATGGGGCAGTGGATCTAGCAGTAATTCTCTGGTGATGCTTTGTTGCTTTGGGGCTTCGCTTGGTACAAAAGAATGTGTTGTTTCTTAGATCCTGATGTCAGGTTTTTGGTGGTTGGTAGTTTGAGACTTTATTTTGGTTTAATGATTTAGTGACAGACCCAGAGCAGCTGTGGCTGCCCCTGGATCCCTGGCAGTGCCAAGGCTGGGTTGGACACTGGGGCTGGAGCACCTGGGGCAGTGGGAGGTGTCCCTGCCATGGCAGGACTGGCACTGGATGGGTCTGAGGTCCTTCCAGCCCACACCATTCCATGGTTCTTTGTTCCCATGGGCTGTTGGTTCATTAACTGCTGGATGTGATTACCTGCACTCTGCCTGTGGCCAGGCACAGCTGGGAGAATCTGAAGTTCTTGTTCTGTGATTGCAGCCCTGCTCCAGAACAGCCTGCCAAAGTGAAACCAGTTGCTGAAAAGGCTCCTGTCAGACAGAGACCAACCTGGGAGAAAACATCCCTGGATTTGGATGTGGAATTCCTCTGTGAAAAAACCGAGCAGGATCCTGACTTAGATGAGCAACTTAAAGAAGACTTAATGAAGAAGAGATCTGATCCCAGATACATTGAAATGCAGGTACTTTTCCCTGTGTTAAGTTGAAAACTTTTAATAGGATTTTTTTTAAATTAAGCTAACCTCAAAATGCAATCCCTCATAATTTACTACAAAGTCGTCGTGATGTTACTTTTGTTAAAAATTATCTTTAGAATTCATAAAATTCATACCTATTGATAAAACAGCTATTAAAATTAGAAATGACAGATTTCAGAAACAGAATCTGAAATTTGAAGCTGACATGTTGTTCTATTGGGTGGGTTTCTCTTTCTTTTTTCTGGATTGTGTCCCTGCAGTTGTGTCTGTAACTGAAAGCACAGCGCTGGGCTCTGAATGGCCTTTTGAAAAGAGGTTTTGTTTTGAACAGTCACATACAGAAAATTGTCTTTCCCTGAGCCCCAGTTCTCTCTTCCATGCCAGGCCCTGCTCCTGCACCTGTATATACCTGCCTTGTCATGTACTTAACTGTTGGGCTGAAATCATTTTTCTAAATTGAACAAAACTGAAACAACACATGGAATTAAAGTTCTTTCCCACGGGCCTGTGTTTATACAAGTATTGCTGAGCAGTTTGTCATTAGTTTTGCAGTTTAGCCCAAACTAAAGGGTGAAATCTAATAGAGGTGAAATCCATTCTGTTGCTTCAGTGCTGAAGAGGTGTTTAAAGAGAAACATTTTTTCTTTTTCCCCAGAGATTCCGAGAGAAGCTGCCCTCATACGGGATGAGAGAGGTGAGTGTGCAGTGAGAGAGGCTCTGTGGTGCTCCAGAACAGGGGAGAGCAGCTGTGCCTGTGCCTGGCAGCCATCCTTGGAGGCCCTCAGGAAGGGGAGAGGTCTCCCAGGTTCTGACCCTGGGCTGATTCCTTTCCAGACAGTGCCAGGGGCTCACTGATGGTGATGTGGGGCTCAGTACAGCGTTCTCATGGAACTGGGAATATCATAGGAATACCAGGCTGCTGCATACATTTAATAATAGGTCTTCTTTTTTTGCCTGTTGAACTTCTAGAAGATCCCTGGTTACTCAGATTGTTATGCTTTCTTCTGTGTATAGAATTGTGCCCTTTCTTGAACCAATTAGTCAGTTTAGAATTGAGTACAATTAAGCCAATTAAGCCTTTCTAGCTTTAACCACAGACTTACTAGCTGCACTGCTGGCCCTCAGTGCCATTAGTTTCCCAGTTACAGGATAAGGTCAGTGGCAGTAGGAGCTGTTCCTAATTGATGTTAATTCTTAGGCTGATACCCCCTGTATGCAGTAGAAATGGACTATTCTGAGATGTTTGCTTTTGCAGGCTCGGTGGGTGATCAGTGAGCTCCTTCCTACAGTCCCTCTATTTGCCATAATGTTCTTTCTATTAGCATTTGTTTATTAAAATAGTGACACTCCCCTTAACACTCCTTGGGATGGGGAGAACGAGGCTGGGAAGCTGTTCCTGTTGGTACAAGAAATATAAAAATACTGTGCTGAAAACCTTCAGTTTGTGCAGGCTTGGAGTCCAGCAGGGCAAACCCTTGTGCTCAGTCTCCAAAGATCTACAGGAGCCAAGCAGGAAGCAGAAGGGTTAAAAATGTATTTCAGGCTTTCATTTTAGTTCTTCTGTGTTGCTTTCATACAAGATTTAAAGCATTTAAAGGTGGTGTTGAGGTTGGGCATGCTTTAGACCCTCCACATGGGAAGTGCAAAAGTGCAGACATGGCTTCTGTACAAGCTAAAGTTCTTTGGTAGCGTTACAGGAAGCAGCCGAGCACGCTGATACTTTGCTCAGAGCTGATCCCACAGGAGCAGAGAGTTCTCAGAGCCCTGTGCAGTGTGTGTGCAGCAGCAGAGCAGTGACAGCTGTGTCTTTGTGTGGCCAGGAGCTGGTGAGGCTGATCAACAGCAGCCGCGTGACGGTGATCAGCGGCGAGACGGGCTGCGGCAAGACCACGCAGGTGACACAGTTCATCCTGGACGACCACATCGAGCGTGGCCTGGGCTCCACCTGCAGGATCGTGTGCACACAGCCCCGCAGGATCAGCGCCATCTCTGTGAGTGCCCTGCCCAGGCTGCTGCAAGTGACAGTGCTGGTGACTGCCCTAGCTGGGGCTCACAAGGTTTGGTGTCCACAGAGCGCTGGAACTGCAGCCTCCTTCTTCCCCGGCTTTAGTCACGGGTTAGATCTGTGATTGTAATGGATTTGGGCAGTGCAAATGCCCTTTAAGATGAAAACTAATGTTGTGTCAGGCCCTCTAGAGGTGTGTTAATGAGCAGGAAAGAATCTGGCTTTCAAATGCTCAGTAGTTACTGTCCTTGATAGCTCAGTGTCAGATGGCCAAGCTCTGAAAGGGGAACCTGCTGCTGATGCCCTGTGTTCCTCAAGACTCTTGTCCCTGGGTTGCTGCTCTCAGGGGAGGGGAAAAGGTGCTCTTCAGGGCATTTCTTTATTCACAAACCTCTCGGTACCAGGTGTTCCTACTGGTGAGCAGCTCAGACAGGTCAGCCTGATGTCTTTGTCCCCCTCAGGTGGCTGAGAGAGTGGCAGCTGAGAGGGCAGAGAGCTGTGGCAATGGCAGGAGCACGGGCTACCAGATCCGCCTGCAGAGGTGAGCAGCGCCCTGGCAAGGGCTCTTCTTATCCAAAGGAGACCATTTGAAAAGTACTTCTAAAAGAAGGAACTGCTTTCCTGCTGGTATTTTCCCCTGAAGGAATTCCTGTGAGGAAGGAATGAGGTTTTTGAGTTTAGGAAAAGGTTTGAGTGCATTTACTATGTTTTACTTGACAGTGACTATTCTAGTTAGGCTTTGTCTAATAAGTTCTGTTTTCAGCTCTTGTAAAAGGTTCTGCTGTAGGCAGAAATAAAACTGCTGTCCCTAATCAATGAATTTCAAGAAAAAGTGAAAATGCTAAAGGGGAGAATGCTCCAAACCATAGTTCTGTAGAAAGCTGTGCATTTGCTACACATATTTATGGACTAATTCCTTGGTACCATGTAATAGGTGCAGTGACAGAAGCCTGCAGAGCAAAAACTTTGACATTTGTAGTTGGCTATAATTTAAAAAGCTGAAGTGGTTGAAGCAAAACTGTTGGTGAGAGAGGAGAGCTGAGCCCTCCCAGTATTTAAATTGGGGCTCATGGAATCTCTCTGCTATTGCTCTTTGCTGCCAGGGCTGTCATGGGAGTGCCCTCTGTGCTGAGCCTGGGGAGCTGCAGCAGGTGGGATCAGCCCCTCAGTGTGCAGGGATGGCACAGGCTCAGTGTGCAGGGGGGTGGCACAGGCTCAGTGTGCAGGGGATGGCACAGGCTGCCTGGGATGGCACAGGCTCAGTGTGCAGGGGGTGGCACAGGCTCAGTGTGCAGGGGATGGCACAGGCTGCCTGGGATGGCACAGGCTCAGTGTGCAGGGGATGGCACAGGCTCAGTGTGCAGGGATGGCACAGGCTCAGTGTGCAGGGATGGCACAGGCTCAGTGTGCAGGGGATGGCACAGGCTCAGTGTGCAGGGGATGGCACAGGCTCAGTGTGCAGGGATGGCACAGGCTCAGTGTGCAGGGATGGCACAGGCTGCCTGGGATGGCACAGGCTCAGTGTGCAGGGATGGCACAGGCTGCCTGGGATGGCACAGGCTCAGTGTGCAGGGGGTGGCACAGGCTCAGTGTGCAGGGGGTGGCACAGGCTCAGTGTGCAGGGGATGGCACAGGCTCAGTGTGCAGGGATGGCACAGGCTGCCTGGGATGGCACAGGCTGCCTGGGATGGCACAGGCTCAGTGTGCAGGGGTGGCACAGGCTCAGTGTGCAGGGATGGCACAGGCTCAGTGTGCAGGGGTGGCACAGGCTCAGTGTGCAGGGATGGCACAGGCTGCCTGGGGAGTCAGGGCCTCTCCCTGCTCCGTTCCCCAGCCACAGCAGTGATGCAGCAGTGGCCTCATTCCTTGTGCTGTGTGTGTGAGGGAGGAGTGAGGCACACCTGCATCACCTCTGCAATGGCACCTGCAGCTGGGGTTGAAGGTTTTAAAGCATTTTGTTAAATACTGAGGAGTTGTTATTGTTCTCTTTCAGCCGCTTGCCAAGGAAACAAGGTTCAATTCTGTACTGTACCACGGAATTGTCCTGCAGTGGCTCCAGTCAGATAAGTGAGAGCTCCTGTTTAATGAGACACTGAATGCAATTGTTTGGAGTCCTGAGCTGTTCCAAACAGTCATGGCTCTGCTTTTTGTTTTTTCTAAAAGCAAAAGTTTAACTTCTTCCCCTTCTGTTTTTAGGCACTTGTCCAGCATCAGCCATGTAGTTCTTGATGAAATCCATGAAAGAAATCTTCAATCAGATGTTTTAATGAGCATTATTAAGGATCTCCTGAATGTTCGGCTGGATCTGAAGGTCATACTGATGAGTGCTACTTTAAATGCAGAGAAGTTTTCTGAGTACTTTGGTAGGTGAAATGCTTCCTAGAAATGTTCTTCTTAAGTAATTTAGGCTTCTACAGTGTAGTGCAGTTCTTGAATTACAGCATTGATTTGTATCAAAAGAAGAAATTACTTCAGTTTTACAGATATCTGCCAGCTGCTGGAGATGCAGTTTCTCTCAGTTTTATCTCATTGCTTCTGGTTTTGCTTTTCAGGCCCATTATGGAAACAGAATCCACAGAGTGTTTTCCTAGTAAATATTTACCACGTTTGGCATTCTTGCTGTGAGGGGGCAAGCTGATTGAACTTTGACTTGTTCAGTCTCCCAGCTTTTTCCAGTAGCTGGAACCAGTTGAACTGGTGTGCAGAATACTGCCTGCTGCCTGTCCTTTTTTTATTCAGCAGCCTCATTTGGGGTGAATGTGACATCTTCCCTGACAACTGGAAATGTCCTGTAGACGTGGCAGCTGTATTGCAGAACTAGTGAGGAATGTTTGTTGCTTCTGTTCTTTCAGTGCAGTATTTCATCAGTAGTTTTAAAACCGAGTTCTGCCTCCCTCCACAGACCACTGCCCAATGATTCACATCCCTGGGTTCACTTTCCCAGTGGTGGAATACCTGCTCGAAGATGTCATTGAGAAGTTGAGGCAAGTGTTTTTTCTGAACATCATTTCAGAGAGTATTTGTGGGGAGGCTTAGCTTAGTGTATGTATGCTCAAAGATTAACTTGGCATAAAGAAGAGGTGTCTGTATTTTTCAACAAAAAACCTCCTAAGGGGGGCCTTGTACAGTAATTACAGGTGGCACACAGTTACCTGGGAATATTTGCTTGAGGAGGAAAACAGTTTCTCTGTTGCTGTGGTGAATTTTCAGGTCTCTAAGTCAGACTAGTCTTTCTTGCTGTTCACTTTTTTTTCCCTACATGGTCTCATACTTACAAAAGCAGGGCCCAACCCTAGTAAGATTTCTGTCAGAAGAGAAACTGAGGATTTTTACACGTGATTTAGCTGAAGCACAGCATATTGTCCATGGTTTGGAAAACTGCAGCTGCTCTGAATTCCCTCAGTTTCAGCTGGAATTGTGTTTGCTCCTGCTGTGTGCAGGTACACCCCGGAGAAGACAGACCGCCGGCTGCACTGGAGGAGAGGCTTCATGCAGGGCCACATGAGCAGGCCAGAGAAGGAGGAGAAGGAGGAGATCTACAGGCAGCAGTGGCCAGCCTACCTAAGGCAGCTGCAGGGCAGGTTGGGCCCAGGTTTCTCTTCTGCTTTCAGTTTTCTGAAGTGGCAGCCATAAATTAGTGCTGTATTGTGTTGCTGGACTTTAGTAACAGTGGGATAGTGGCTGCTGTGGAAAATGGTGATGGAATTGTCTGTACAGCTGGCTGGCAGCTAGTGAAGTGCTTTAGAGGCAGCAGGATTAGCTCCCTTTGCCTCTGAGTTGTTCAAGTAAAATTTCACTTCATTAGCTAAATACAAATTGTCAGTCCCTGGCTCATTGATGAGAGAGGTCGTGCAAGTGCTTCAAAACAGTTCAGTCCTGACGTGGTAATTCTTCTGCAGTTCTGAACTGACAGTAATCACACTGAGCTAAATGTGGAGAGCCCTTTGGAGGTGCAGGAATTGCTCAGAGAGCTGAGCTGCTTGCAGGTGGGTTCATGGCTGGGTGGCTCACTCAGAGCCAGCAGCAGGAGCCCTGGCTGTGCATGTCTGTGCTGTCCCTGCTGCAGGTACTCAGCAAGCACCATCAGTGCCCTGGAGATGATGGATGATGACAAGGTGGACCTGGACCTTATAGCAGCCCTGATCAGACACATTGTGCTGGAGGAGGAGGTACAGTGGGGCTGAGCTGGGGCAGTGCCAGAGCTGGCAAGGACTTGGGCTGGTCACACAGAATGAAGAGAAATTTTTGTTTGTTCTTCTAAGTAATTGAACAGTTCTGAACTGCTGTTATGTTCAGATAAATACACAGAGGTGGCTCTTTTATAGAAAAAAAACCAACCCTTGAGTTTACCAGGCTGGGTCAGTGGGGTTTCAAATCTCACATGCCCACCATATATCAGAGTGCAAGGAGCTGGCTCTCTGTGCAGTGTGTGATGTGTTCTGACCTCTCCTCCCTTCACTGCCTCTTTTCCCCATAGGATGGTGCAATTCTGGTGTTTCTGCCAGGCTGGGATAACATCAGCACTTTGCATGAGCTCTTGATGTCTCAAGTCATGTTTAAGTCAGGTAAACCCCAAACTCTTTGTGGGACTTCTGGCAGTGGCACTGGGGGCAGGCTCCTTTGCATGGGGCTGCTGCAGCTGGGCTGGATTCATTTTGTCCCTTGTCTCCTCCCCAGAGTGTTCAGCAGTTTTTGTGTGTCTGGTGTCCTTTCCTCTGCTAACAACAACTCCTTTTTCTCATTGTGGGAGTGACAATCTGAAAAACAACCTGACCTGCACCTTCTTCCTCCTGTCCTTTCCTGCAGCTGGGAGGGCTCCCATCCAGAACTAAACTCCATTCTGTGTGTGCTTCCTCTGTGCTTCATCCTTGGGCAGCTTCCCCTGCTTGGCTGAGGGTTCCCTTAAATCCTGTTGATTTGAGAATTTCTTACAGACTCTGTGCCTGTCTGACACACTTGTCCTTTTGCATCTCTCATATTTCCATCTCCCCTGTCTTAGCTGGGCTCTTGCCTGTTCCAGTGGTGACTTGCAGTGTGCTTGTGTACATTCCACAGATGCAGAATTCCAGTTCATTGAAGGATTGAGTGTCAGTTTGTGTGTTAAACTTGAGCAATTATTTAATAACTTCAGAATTTAAAAGGAAGTCTGAATTACTATACGTGACTTCATATATTGCCTTAACTCATCATGTTATAGCATCATAAAAAAGGCCTTTGTACCTTTGTACATTAGAATTTGCTGTTATGATACAAATACTTGTGATCTCAGAGCAAGAGGCAGTAGCATGACTTGCAGCCTGTTTTCTTTGTTCTGCATAGTTGATTTAATAGATTTTCCTGTAAAACTGGAATTTTCTGCACTTAAACCATATCTTCTACTGATTTTTAACTTTCAGATAGGTTTATTATCATCCCTTTGCATTCACTGATGCCTACTGTTAACCAGACTCAGGTATGCCTCTCTTTTATTGCAATATTTCACAACTACAAAAAAAAAAAGGAATGAACACATGTTTGGTTTTGGCAAAGACATAAATGGGCCCTGGATAATTACAGGTGTTCAAGAAGACACCACCAGGAGTGAGGAAAATTGTGATTGCAACCAACATTGCAGAAACCAGGTAAGTGCCTGGCTGCCCAGAGCCAGGAAAGCCATGTGTTTAACAAAAGAAGTGGAAGTGATAATTTTAAGTATAAACCTGTTGGATGTTCCTGAAAATACATTTGTGTTTGTGTCATTAATTTATAACATTTTATGTTTAGAGATATTTTATAGACTAAACAGAGTTTTCCTATAATTGTTTTCAACAATTCAACCAACTGCATTGTTTAGAACAGTTAAACTACAGGAATGCTAAACAATTGCTAGAATGATTTGTACAGGATAATCTGAGCTGCCTGTCCTCTGTTCAGAGTCCAAGTGGGAATTTCTGCCAGACCAAGGAGAATTAATCAGCTCTTTGTTGAACTGTTCAGTGATATCGTTCTTAATGAAATTCCAAAGACAGATTTTTTTATTGCTGACTGTTTGGGGGGGAGTAAAGAGAGGCCAAACCCAATCCTAGGCCACTCTTGCAAAGGTGCAAAGTTGCTTTTTTCCCTCTCTTTTCTCACCAGCATCACAATCGATGACGTGGTGTTTGTCATAGACGGGGGGAAGATCAAGGAGACTCACTTTGACACCCACAACAACATCAGCACCATGGCAGCTGAGTGGGTCAGCAGGGCCAACGCCAAGCAGAGGAAGGGGCGAGCAGGAAGGTGGGAGCAGGGGGAATTGGGGCACTCTGGGGTGTTGAGTTTCCCACAGTGCTGGAGGGTCTTTGTTGTTTGCATGTGCTGGCACTGCTGCTCCTGCTCCTGGGCAGGGAGGGATTTCCTTGCCTTCCTAGGGAGCTGAATTGGCTTGTGCTGTGTTTCACTCCAGAGTTTCCCTCCTGTAGAAGAATGTCCTGCATTTGTTGTAATTTTTGTCATTACCCTCACACCTGATTTATGAGGCTTATACAGCAAAATGGAAACACTAAAAATTATTTCTGTGTTCTCTATGCCTCTTTCCTGCTGATGGGTCTTCAGCAGACTGAAGTGGCTTTTACAATTGAATACACTTCAGTTCTAATTCCTTGAGGAGTTTTGGGAAGCTCTTTGTAGGAAACAGAGCCATAATGTCACAGTTTCATTGGTAAAAATCCCCAACAAATGACCAAAGCCTTAAGAACAGTTTCTTTAAACCATTGCAGGGTTCAGCCAGGCCACTGTTACCATCTGTACAATGGGCTGCGTGCCAGCCTGCTGGATGATTATCAGTTACCAGAGATCCTGAGGACACCCTTGGAAGAGCTCTGCTTACAAATCAAGGTAAAGGCAGGAAGCTTCAAATATATTTATTATCTACTTTTCCATTGGATTAAGTGGTTGGGAGAATAAGTTAATGCAGCTGTGAACCCAGGGCTGTTCAACCAAAATTCTATTACACCAGAAATGCTGTGTATTTAGCTAATAGTTGCAGCAACTTTTGTAAATGCACACTTGTATCTGGGTGCATCAAACCCAGGAGAAACAGAATTGTCTGCTGTCAATAAAAGGTGGCATCTACTGACAGAAATATGGGCTGTGCTGTCCCCCAAATACCATATATCATTCATTCAGAGAAGCTTCAGTGAGAATGCCAGTGAGTCAATCTGTATGATCTCTTAAAAGAATTGTACTACAAAGTGGTTTTAGAGCTGGTGTGAATTTCCCTTTTTGGCAGTTTGCATAGAATTCCTTACAAAAGCAGGATTGCCATGTGTATGTGAACTGAATGAAGAACAGATCCTTCTGCTGCAAATTCCATCACTCATTTTTATGTCCTTAGTTCTTAACCAAAGAAATTCTAACTCGGGCTGTGAATTGCTCACACTATTTCAATGAGTGTGGTTACTGCTAACCAATTTTAGACAACCATCTTTCTCCAGCTGCTGTAGGCCTTTGTTGTGATTGTTCTTTCAGATCCTGAGGCTTGGTGGAATTGCCTATTTTCTGAGCAAGCTGATGGACCCCCCCTCTCGTGATGCTGTGATGTTGGCCATAAATCACCTCATGGAGCTGGTAAAGTGCTGATCATTGCTCAGAGCCGTGGTGCTGTGGGTGCCACCAGGCAGGGCTGGCTGCACAGCTCTGGCACTGCAGCCCCTTCCCCTTGTGCAGAGCCTTGGTGGAGCCTCCCTGCACAGAGGGGACACTGCACACCATCCATGGTGCTTGGGGGCCCTGCAGAGTGCATCTGAGGGACTTTGGAAATGCCCCCAAACAGACACGAGGCCCCTCAGCTCCCTGGGGTGTTGGGTTAACTCCCCTCTGTACCCTGCTGCCTTCCTGTTGCAGGTGGGTCAGTGGGGAGTTGCACACAAATGAGGCACGTGGGAGAAGCACCTTGTGTCCTTGTTCCCCTGGCTGCTGGGGAAGGAGAGGTTCATGGCACGTTTGTTTTGCTGAGTCCTTGCTCTGGTGGTATTTGCACAGATGAGTTGTAGCCTTAGGTAGAAACATCTGGGTTGGGTATTGGTGGGTGATGTCTGTGCACCAGTGGCTTTCCAGGGAAATCCTCCCCATTTCTCATGGCGTGTTTGTTCTTTCCTTTGTTTGTTCTTTCCTGTGTGCCCTGTGCTGGCAGAATGCTCTGGACAGGCAGGAGGAGCTGACTCCCCTGGGTGTGCACCTGGCCCGGCTGCCCGTGGAGCCCCACATTGGGAAGATGATCCTGTTTGGGGCCCTGTTCTGCTGCCTGGACCCTGTGCTGACCATTGCAGCCAGCCTCAGCTTCAAGGACCCTTTTGTCATCCCTCTGGTAAGGTCTCACAGATGACAGTTACCTGTGGGAACTTAAGGATCTCGGGAGGATGCTGGGACTCAGTGAGGTGTTACAGTTTAAGAGCACTTTCATTAATGTCATAGTAATTACATTTTTACTAGTGCGACTTCCTTTGCATACTATGAATTATCATTTTTCCTGTGGAATATTTGAAATAACTCTAATTTTCATGTGTTACGTGCAAAGTACTGCTGTACAGATGTACCTGAATTTGGAGAAGAGAACTGCCATGTCAGTTTAGGTATTATGTAGGTTCTGATTTTTAGGGCAAAGAGAAAATCGCAGATGCCAGAAGAAAGGAGCTGTCAAAGAACTCCAAAAGCGACCATCTGACTGTGGTGAATGCCTTCACTGTAAGCATGTTTTCATGTGTTTTTTTCTTCTACAATTTTAATTTGAATAATATTGATGATCCTAAGGAAAAAGCTGATCAGCTTATGCTCTGTAGGCTTTCTTGTTTGGCTTCTACAGAAACATAAAACCAAACTGATTTTCACCCTTGTAGTGTAGCATAATCCTGTCTCCAGGCTCAGTAACCCGATTTCTGGTGGACAAGTCTGAAAAAGACAAAGGAAACACAGTATTACAGTTACCTTGCTGAAGTTGTTTGCTCTTGTCCTTCTGGCCTCTACAAGAGGCTGAAGCCGACCTCAGAAGTGTTGGATGTGCTGAGCTGTGTTGTGGGGAGGAGAGGAGGAAATCAATGGGCTGTTAAATGCAGTTACTGCCCAGAACTGTAACTTTGTTCATTCCAACAAAGGCTGGGTGCTCTGGCAAACACAGCCAGGGAAAAAGGAAGGTTGTGGTTCAGCAGATTGTGAAGTTGTGTTGTTCTGCACTCTGGTGTGTGCACGTACACAGAGAGATCAGAGTTTCTTTCTCCCTGGTAGGGAATATGTGACTGCTTGTTGACCTCCAGTTTTGGCTGTCCTTAGGTCTGCAGTGTTCACTTACAAACACCTTACAGCTCTGGTTTTCATTCCTAGGGCTGGGAAGAGGCTCGGAGCTGTGGTTTCAGGAATGAGAAGGATTATTGCTGGGAGTATTTCCTGTCCTCCAACACCATGCAGGTGACAGCATCCTGCCAGGCTCAGACAGGACCCTGTGTGTGGGCAAAGGGAGGAGCCTTTGGCACAGCCTCATTCTGTGCCATTTCTGTTGTTTCCTAGATGCTGCACAACATGAAGGGGCAGTTTGCTGAGCACCTCCTTGCAGCTGGATTTGTGAATAGTAGAAACCCCAAGGATCCCAAATCTAACACCAACTCAGGTAACCGTGGAGGGAAGGGGAGAGTTTATCCAGCTGAAATCTCAGCTTGCAGAAGGGCCTCACCCACTCTGCTGTCTCCTGCAGGTAATGAGAAGCTGCTCAAAGCAGTCATCTGTGCTGGCCTCTATCCCAAAGTGGCAAAGATCCGGCCCAGCTTCAGCAAAAAGAGAAAAATGTGAGGGTTTGCTTTAAAGTTGGTTTGTATTCAAGATGTTTTCTACATAGTGTAATTTGGCAAGGTGAAGCTGTGGCTTGAGTGCATGAATGAATCTCACTTTAGAGTTTGGGTCATGGTTGTGTGTTACATTCTCTGAGAAGGGTGGGATTGTTGATTTCTTAACATCTGGATTCCTGCTAACACCTGAAATAACTTGTGTGACCTTCTCAAGCCATGCAATGTTACAGCATCTCAGTGGCTCTGCTCTAAAGGGGCTCTACAGCAGCACTTCAAACACTGTCACTGCTGGTTCTTTGGGAAAAGAGACCCCAGGGATCCTGCTCTGTTGATTTATCACTTCCTGTATTATCAGACTCTTTTTTTGTTTTGTTTTCCTTTGAAGGGTGAAAGTTTGCACCAAGACAGATGGATCAGTTAATATCCATCCCAAGTCAGTGAATGTGGAGGAGACAGAGTTCCACTATAACTGGCTGGTGTACCATTTGAAGATGAGGACCAGCAGTGTGAGTCAGAGCTGAGCTTGTGGGGTTCATTTGTTTCATTATCCCTCTGGAATGAGGCTGGCTCAGGGTGCAGAGGGGACATGAACAGCCTTTGTTCTGGGGCCTTCCTGTCCTGGGCCATTCCTTGTACACACCCTCAGATTATTTCCTTTGTGGGACTGGGGTATTGTACCACAAATAATGAACTAAAGTGGTTTAGTTCTTGGGGTTGTTTTTGAGGATTTGGGTTTTCTTTAGGCCTGGCAGTAACAGGTGTAAATTCTGTTAGTTTTTTGGGTTTTTTTTATTTCAATACAGTCTTAACACTTCTCAATATGCTGGTGTTTTTTCCTCTCATTGTTATGGAGCATCTGGTTTCATTTCACCACTCTGTGAAAGACTGAAAGACTTGGGACCATTTTTGCCCTTGTGCAATCTGATTTCAAAACTTCTTTTGAACTGAGGAGTTTTGTGCATTTCTTTAGAATTTATGAGTAACTGAGTAAGGATCTTCTGGAAATCTGTAGGAGTCTCATTAAGGATTACTGATGGCACTGGAGATATTTTGAGGGTGATCAGACAATTCTGTTGTTGTGCAGATTTACCTGTATGATTGTACAGAGGTGTCTCCATACTGCCTCTTGTTCTTTGGAGGGGATATATCCATCCAGAAGGATAAGGACCAGGACACCATCGCTGTGGATGAGTGGATTGTTTTCCAGTCTCCAGAAAAAATAGCAAACTTGGTCAAGGTAACAGTTTCAAAATCACCTATCTGGAAGGCTCAGTGTGACACTGGTTTTGCTTAGGGTGTTCTGGATTTGATATTCCTGTGGCCTGTTGATTTATCACTCGGGGGGATGATGTTTGAAATGCACTCCCAGCAAGCAGTTCTAGCACACAGTGTGAGCAAAGGGATCCAGTTTTACACAGATACTGTGGGATGACTTGGTCAGTACAGGAGATATCCACATGGATATAGAACCAGGAGAGTGGGGCTCCTCAGTTAACAGGAATGGGCTCCATAGAACTGTTTCATATTAGATCCCAGAAATCATACCTGACTCTGTTTTTTAATGCTATTTTATTTTAAACCAGCCTTTTTAATCCTGAGGTATTTAGCTAAGTGCTGGGTGGGCTGTTAGAGGCATCACTTCCAGAGACTGGGTTTTGAGACAGTGTTTGATCCTGAGAATAGCAGTGTGGAGATGAAGTGAGGGGAGGAGAGCAGGTGTAAAGGTCGGGAGAACAGGGCCCTGGGGCTCTGGAACCCCTGTTGGTGCTGTGTGTCACTCTAACTACCCATCTCTTCCCTTTTTCCTTCTTTCCCTTTGTTTCAACACTTCCCAGAAATTGAGAAAAGAACTGGATGATCTTCTACAAGAGAAAATAGAAAGCCCCCATCCCGTGGAGTGGGCTGATGTGAAAAGCAGGGACACAGCAGTGCTGACAGCGATCATAGACCTGATCACCACGCAGGAGAACGAGGGCGTGCGCAACTTCGCGCCGCGCTTCCAGGGCGAGCGCTGCAGCTGAGGCCCCCTGCCCCTGCCCGCCTGCACTGCTGGGCATGGCCTGCACTGCTGGGCACGGCTGGGCACGGCCTGCACTGCTGGGCACGGCCTGCACTGCTGGGCACGGCTGGGCATGGCTGGGCACGGCCTGCACGGCCTGCACTGCTGGGCACGGCTGGGCACGGCCTGCACTGCCGGGCACGGCCTGCACTGCTGGGCACAGCCTGCACGGCTGGGCATGGCTGGGCACGGCTGGGCATGGCTGAGCACGGCCTGCACAGCTGGGCACAGCCTGCACTGCCGGGCATGGCTGGGCACGGCCTGCACGGCTGGGCACTGCTGGGCACGGCCTGCACTGCTGGGCACGGCCTGCACAGCCTGCGTGGCCTGCACTGCTGGCCATGGCCTGCACGGCTGGGCACAGCTGGGCACTGCCAGGCACAGCCTGCACAGCTGGGCACAGCAGCTCTGCAGCTGGAGATCAACTGCAGGCTCCCCGTGCCAGGAGCAGTGCCCGGGGCTGGCTGGCAGTACCTGTGTGTGTAAATGTGTTCTGTAGCTTCGTGAGGGACAGAGAGGCGGGTGGTGATGGTGGAAGGTTCTTGTCCTGCTGTAGCTGTTTTCTTTGGGATTTTTACCCATCAGGTAACAGATATTTAAAAACCCTGCTAAAATACAGCTTGGTAATACCTAAACTGTTTTGGTTTTTTTTTTCTTTGAATGGGGTGTGGTGAGTAATTATACTTGCTGTGTTATTGCAGCTGTGCAGCAGTCTGCTCACCAGTATTCCACAGAAGGTAATTACAGCTTAATTTAACTAAACTTGAAAACACTTGTTGAATTTGTACTGTGGGAGGAAACAATCTTCAGAAATTCTTCTCCTTTTCTGCATTTCATCCCGTTCAATTAATCTTCCTTTGTTTTCTGTCCCCATCCATCATCACTAGTGACTGAAATTGCAGATTGCAGAAAGCATGGTTAGATGAAAGTCCTGTTGGGTTATGTGTTAGGGTTTCATTGCATTGGAGGCTTTTTTTGTTTTTTGTTTTATATTTTTTTAAGAAGTTCATGTATGGGTTATAGTATTCCATTAAGAGTCTTTTTTTGCAAGTCTTATTTCAACTGTTCTCACTGTTTTGAATGTTCTGTTTTGAATGATCTCCAGCTCTGGAAGATTATTTGAATAACAAAGTTTCTTATGGATTTTGAGGTTTATCCTTGAGGAAAAAAGCCTGGAAATATAACTTTTCTCCCTTCTTTGGTGTTTTGTTGGTTTTTTTTTCTTTGCAAAAATGACCCCAATCATCAAGTTCAGGAGGATTTGTGCTTTTTTCTGAGGAAAGCTCAGGTGGAACAAGTCCAAGTTACTGGCTAGGCTGTGCTTTCCATTGGGTTAACAGGGATGGAGGGTGCCAGGCTCTTCAGTGCCGCTGCCAGCTGCACAAAACCTGGTTTGACCTTCCCCCAGCACCAAGTGACTGCTCCACCCTCAGGTGTTCGAAATGAGGAGGAGAATCAGCCTGTCCCGAGGCTGGGGATGCCAGAGGGAGGGAGCAGAGAGCAGGGAGGATGAGGAAGGGCAGCAGAGGGAGGATGAGGAAGGGGAGCAGAGAGGAGGGAGGATGAGGAGGGGGAGGATGAGGAAGGAGGATGAGGAGGGGGAGCAAAGGGAGGATGAGGAGGGCAGCAGAGGGAGATTGAAGAAGGGGAGCAGAGGGAGGATGAGGAGGGGGAGGATGAGGAAGGGGAGCAAAGGGAGGATGAGGAGGGGGAGCAGAGAGGAGGGAGGATGAGGAAAGGCAGCAGAGGGAGGATGAGGAGGGGGAGCAGAGGGAGGATGAGGAGGGCAGCAGAGGGAGGATGAGGAGGGGCAACAGAGGGAGGATGAGGAGGGGGAGGATGAGGAAGGGGAGCAAAGGGAGGATGAGGAGGGCAGCAGAGCCCCTGGAGGCTGCAGGGAGGGAGGAAGGGGGATCCCCCTCCTTCTCTGGACATCACCACAGCACAGCAGGCTGGTTCCCCAGGCAGCAGAGGGAACTGAAGATTTTCCCATCTCCCTCTCAACGGTGCCTCAGCAGGGAGATGCTGTCCCAGGGTAAATGGGATCTGTGACAGATGAGGTAGGACACAGGATTGTGCTGTTTATCTTTACAGAACAGGAAAATGTAAAATGCCAGAGTTTACTGAAGAGATTTACTTTCTCTGACAAATATGACATTATCAACTGGTGGCTTTACGGCATTTAAAACAAAATCAAAACTTTTTTTAGTAAAGATTTAAAAGCATTTTATTGATTGTTGTCCTATAAAATCATAGAAGTCTTTTAATTCCTGAAGAACTGTGTCCAACAATAGGAAAATTGAAAAAAAGTCTTTACAAAACATTACAGCAGTTTTGGAAAAACTAGGTATGAAAAATATATACAGTGCATTAAAAAAATCTGAATAAAATTAATGCCTGGATTTATACATTCAGTTATGTGTTAAACATCCACACGTATACAGTAAAATTTGTTAAAACAGTAGCAGTGTTTTTACTATGTTAAATAACTCTTTGTTCAATTTACAGTTTCTCTCATTACTATTTTATCAGTCCACTTATAAATTAATTTGCAAGGCTATATAACCACTGTCACACTGTCCAGGTAAGTATTTTTGTACAAAATTACTGCCTACCTAATGTAGTTTAAATTATCAGAGCTACACATCTTTACAAGCACTCAATTCACTCACCACTCCAATCAGCATCTTGCAGGATAAAAACCAGCAGGGGCTGGGGAAGGCCACAGGAAGAAAGCCTTGGTAGGACAAGTTGTGCCCTGGTTTCTGCACTGCTCAGTCAGCAGCTGGTCCTCAACAGGGAGGGATTTATCTCATCCACACTCTCACACCTGCCCTGAATCTGCTCAGCCTCGGGTGCATCTGCTCCCAGAGCAGGGAGTGCATTTCACCTTCTCCTCACACCCGAGTGCTGTTCTGAAGCACTGAGTGATGCCAGACCTCAGCCCACAGCTGAGGAAACCAGGAACAACTGCCCCCAGTGGCAGCAGTTCCTGTGCAGTGAAACCTGTGCTGGGATGGAGCAGCAGCACCTGCTCGCAGAGGTGGCACCTGCATCCAGCTGCAGAAATCCTCTGCCCACAGCAGAGCCTGGAGCAGCCTGTGCAGCCTCACGGAGGTGCAGCTGCAGAGTCCTCACGAGGTGGTGCCAGCTCTGCCTGTGCCAGCCTGGGGCCAGCCCTGGATTGCCCTGGAGAGGTAGGTCAGCCCTTGGAGAGGCCAGAGCTGGGCACGGCAGCTCGGGGAACACACGGCTGCTGACAGGGCCGGGGGCTGCAGGAACCCAGCACTGCTGAGAACAGCTTCAGGTGCTGCAAAGCAGGTGGAGCAGGAGCTGCAGGAGTGCCCAGACCCTGCTGCCAGGTGCTGGGGCCAGGGCACAGCTCAGAGCTGTCAGAGCAGGATCCCAAGTGCCCAGGTGCTGCTGCTGGGCTGTGGCTGCTGTCCCCTGTCCCGGAGCAGCCCCAGCTGGGGTGAGGACACAGCTACACGTTGGTTTCCAGCCCCAGCAGGCAGTGAGGACACGGCTACACGTTGGTTTCCAGCCCCAGGAGAAGGTGAGGACAGGGCTACACGTTGGTTTCCAGCCCCAGCTGGGGTGAGGACACAGCTACACGTTGGTTTCCAGCCCCAGCTGGGGTGAGGACACTGCTACACGTTGGTTTCCAGCCCCAGCTGGGGTAAGGACACAGCTACACGTTGGTTTCCAGCCCCAGCTGGGGTGAGGACACTGCTACACGTTGGTTTCCAGCCCCAGCAGGGGTGAGGACACAGCTACACGTTGGTTTCCAGCCCCAGCTGGGGTGAGGACACGGCTACACGTTGGTTTCCAGCCCCAGCAGGCAGTGAGGACACGGCTACACGTTGGTTTCCAGCCCCAGCAGGCAGTGAGGACACAGCTACACGTTGGTTTCCAGCCCCAGCAGGCAGTGAGGACACGGCTACACGTTGGTTTCCAGCCCCAGCTGGGGTGAGGACACGGCTACACGTTGGTTTCCAGCCCCAGGAGAAGGTGAGGACACGGCTACACGTTGGTTTCCAGCCCCAGCAGGCGCCCCATGCGCTCCACGTTCCTGTCCAGGGTGGCCCTGCAGGTGATCTCCCTGGCACACTCCGAGGGGAACCAGCCCCTCTGGCCGTCCCGCAGCCGCTCCCCCTCGCACCAGCCTGCAGGAGGGACAGCAGTGACACCTCTGCCCTGGCCCTGCCCCGGCTGGGGCACAGGGACATTCTGCATCTGCCCACACTGGGAATCATGTACCAGGTCAGGACAGCTTGGGCAGATGTTTTTAATCCAACCAGACCAGGTAAAAAAGAGTGTGTGCAAAGCATTGCATAATTTCACTGTCTTTTTTGTCATTCAAATAGAGTTTGAAGTAATGCCACAGTACAGGGACAGAATCTCTGATTTCACAGGTAACTGAGTACCAGCAAGTTAGAATTTAGTCCCTCAAGTCCTGACAGTGTCCTGCATCCCTGAGCCAGCACTTGGTGCTATCAGTGCAGTTGTGGGCAGGTCTGGACAACAATCACAGTGATCGTGGGACACTTGATCCTGTGTCAAGCCTCAGCCACCCCCTGTGCCAGAGCTGCAGCAGCAAAGCCCAGGCCATGGCACGACACACTGGGGCTGTTGCTCTTGGACAACCTGGCACTCACAGGAATGTCTGAGCTCTGTGGTTTTAGACAAATTCAATTTCCTATTTGTGGACACCTCCCGTGCCAAAACTGGCCAGCAGCCATGTTCTACAGCTGCTTACATCTGCTGCTTCCTTTGGAAACCTGAACCCAAACACTCACGTTTTCTTGGAAGCTGAACTTTCACTCCCTGCAGCCCTGTGCTAATAGGAAACAAGTTTTTGTAGCTGGATCCCCCTGCAGAGGTGACAAATGGTTACTGACAGCAAAATCCTCACTCACCATCATTCACTTTCTGATAAACCAAAACGACATCGGCGACTTGGAGAGAGAGCTCATCGGCCTGCTTGGCTGTGTACGTCCTGATGGTCTCCACCTGAGCCAGGGCTGGGGAAGGAGCAAGCCAGGCTCAGTTAAAGCAGCGACAGGGCAGGGCTTTTACTACAACACATCACCATTTATTTAAACATTTCCACTTTACACCTTCCCCCACGGTACCCCAAGCTACCTTAGGGCAGCTGCGCCCAGCCCAGCCCAGCCCAGCCCAGCCCGGGGGGGCAGTGGTTGCCCAGCCCAGCCCAGCCCAGCCCGGAGGGCAGTGGTTGCCCTGCAGAGCCCCCCAGCCCCAGGGTTGTGACTCACTGGTCCTGTCCGTGTGCTGCCCCTCGCTGTCCTGGCCCAGCGCCGTGATCCAGCGGGCTCTGTCACTCCTGCAAAGCACAACCCGTGTCCCAGCCCATGGCCTGGAGGATGCTCAGCTCTGAGGCTGCCCCTCCTTCTCCCCGTGCCAGCCTCTCTCCTTCAGCAGCTGTGAGTGACCCGTGTGTACCACCAGCTCTGAGTATGCTCTGCCTTCTTCACAGGGCGACACAAAGTTCTCACCTAACACTGCTGCTTTTCTCCTTAGGACCCACATGCCACAGGAGGGGGTGAAACACGATCAAACTGTGCTGGAAATCTTTGGCTCAGAGAACACATTTCATTTTTACCTGCACAAAACTATTCCAAAGGCACGCTCAACTCTCTGAGCTGTTTGGCCTTGGAAATTCCCCTCCCATCCTTCTCAAAAGATAAGACTATAAAAATAGGTAACTTAAAATACAGGAATTCTTTTCAGACTCTTGCTCTGAGTGATGATCAGCTGGACTGCTATTTATACTGCAAACAGCACAGAACAAATCAATAATAAGTCTGCAGAACAAAATGTCTTTTCATACAAAGCCCAGACAACTAAAAATGTCCTGCATTTTTCCCCAATAAAATTGCATTTCCAAACAAGTCTGAATCATCTCCTGCTTTCATAATGAGATCTTTAATAGAAAGCACTGATGATCCTCAGTTCCTTTCATGGTTATTCTAAACTTTGAAAGCCAACCTAAAGCTATCGATTTTTCCAGGCAGGGACATGTCTGGAGCACTCCCTTTCATGTCCTGTCCTGCCCCCAGCTTCCCCAGAACAAGAGAATGCTTTCAGGGCTGGGGGGCCGTGTGGAAGTTGATGGCACAGCCCACAGCAGGCACTGGGTGCTGCTGCTTTCTAAGGCAGGGCACTGCTGTGGCACATGCACATCCCAGAGCTGGCACTGGGCACTGCTGTGGCACATGCACATCCCAGAGCAGGCACTGGGCACTCCTATGGCACATGCACATCCCAGGGCAGGCACTGGGCACTGCTATGGCACATGCACATCCCAGAGCTGGCACTGGGCACTGCTGTGGCACATGAACATCCCAGAGCAGGCACTGGGCACTGCTGTGGCACATGCACATCCCAGAGCTGGCACAGTTCCTAAGGCAGGGCACTCCTCAGGGTGCCCCAGAGAGCAGGGAGCAGAGCTCCTGCTCTAACCCTGCTGCTCCCTGCAGCCATCAGCACCATCCCAGTGCCTGCTCAGGGCCCAGAGTGCTCTACTGTGCCTGGGGACACTCCTGTGCCACACCCTGGTGCTGTGCCTGCAGTGACAGCCCCACGGTGATATCCCCACCGTGACAAACCCAGGTGCCAGCCCCACGGTGACAGCCCCACGGTGACAGCCCCACGGTGACCCCCACCTGGCAGCACTGACCCTCTGTGAGGGACCCTGCACAGGGCTGGCCCTGCACAGGAACCTGCCTGAAGCACAGCCACACTCATCCCTGCAGGCAGGGTAATCGAGGCCTTACCCAGCAGTCACATTAATAAACCAGAATAAGAAATAGAAGTAAATAAAGATGACTGCTTTGGGCAGGGCGGGAGGAGCTGCCTGCAGGGACAATCAGGTGAAGGAACCCCTTCAGCAGCGGTACTCACTGCGTGTCTGCTCCCAGGAGCATCTCCACCCTGTCCCCGGCGTGGTTGCTGAGCAGCAGCAGCCTGAAGAGGTGGCACGGGGCGCTCCGGTGCAGCACCCCCGGGCCGCTCCTCCCGGGCGGGCAGCCGGGGCCCGGCTCCTCCCCGGCGCAGGGCAGCACCAGCAGCTGCTCCCGCCGCGAGTACTCGGTCACGGTGTAGCTCTCCTCGCTGCGGGCAGGCGGGGAACAGAGCCAGGAGGGCTCAGAGCCTGCTCGCTTTGGCTGGAGCAGCCCCAGCCCCAGCCCTGCCCCATCCAATCCCCAGCTCCAGCTCCAGCCCCAGCCCCATCCCCAGCCCCAGCTCCAGCCCCAGCCCAGCCCCATCCCAGCCCCAGCCCCAGCCCTGCTCAATCCCATCCCCAGCCCCATCTGCATCTCCATCCCCAGCCCCAGCCCCAGCCCCAGCCCAGCTCCATCCCCAGCCCCAGCCCCATCCCATGCCAGCCCCATCCCAGCCCCATCTCCATCCCCAGCCCTGCCCCAGCCCCAGCTCCATCCCCAGCCCCATCCCCATCTCCATCTCCATCCCCAGCTCCAGCCCCAGTCCCGTGGCAGGCAGGGACAGTTCCTGCAGTGCTCCCAGCCCCACTCGGGGTAAAGCAGCTTCTGCCAGGGGTCTGGTGTAACACAAAGCCCCAGCTGAGCCCCCAGGGGACATTTCCAGGGCTGTTCTGGGAAATAAACACTGGCAGGGCTGTGGGTTCTCTCTGCAGAATGCCTTTGTGCACTCCCAAATGATGGACACACAACAGGCTCCCAATGGAACCAACCCTGCTCAGATGCTCTGAACCAGGGCATGGGTTAACTGGGGTTTGGTTTTTTAGGGTAAGTTTGGGGATTTCTGGAGGTGTATTTTTTTTTAAGAAGTCTATTCAGTATTTTAGTCTAAATAACTCCTTAGCCAAGGGAAGAACTGGAAATCCCAGCTGGGAGTGCTGCCATCACTACATGGGAATCTTGTGTCTGAAAAAGAACTGTCTATGCATTTGTGCAATGAATAATAAATGCATTTCTTACGAATTCATCAACTAGTCTGTACATGTGCACAGCTAATCATAACAGAACCTCTTACTAATTAATCAGCAGATAAACCTCTACAAATCCTTCCAACTCCTCACTTCCATCCCACAAACCCGCTGGATCAGACCCTGCTGCAGGGAGCCCAAGTGAAAGCAGTGAGTGCCTCTCCCACGAGCCCTGTGGGGTGAACACTGCACTGACTGCAGCTCAGGCCCTGACCCTGTGTGAGCAGGGCTGGGCTGGCCCCTCTGACCCTTGGCTGAGCCTCTCCTCAGGATCAGCATCCAGCCCCACTCCTGCTGGCACTGACTGCCCCTCCCAGGGCACTGCATTAGTGCTTGGCAAGTATTACATCATTTTTAATGATTAAAAAAAAATCAGATTGCATCTACACACAGCAGGGGCTACAAGGACAACTGACAGAAGAAACATTCCCAATAAACTAAAATATAGACAGTGGGGAAAAGTGGATTTTCATCCCTCTCCAAAGCCTTGCACACATCCCAAATCACCGTGTCCCCTCCTGCCCAGCCTGGGGAGCAGCCCTGTGACTGGAGAGCCCTTGGGCTCCCTCCTCTGCAGCATCTCCAGCAGCTCAGAGCCACAGCTCAGCAGTGGAGCCAGGGCACAGCCAGGGCTGGAGATGAACTCAGGGAAAGCCCCAGGTGCAGCCTCAGAAATGCCCATTTTGAGCTCCACGTGAGGAGAGGTGTCAGTGCAATGTTAACAATCTCCTGACATTCAGCTGCTGAAGGAACCACAAACATTCAGCCCACTCCAGCAAACATCTCTGTCCCTGCTGTGGGGCCAAGGCCATGCTGTGGGTGGGAGCAGAGCTCAGGGTCCTGCACTCCTGGGAAAGGACAGTCCCAGCCCCTCATCCTCCCCAAACTTGTCTTTGCTAGGGCATACAGAATCATCCTTTTAATTCCTCTGACAATTTGGAATCTTCGCTGTGTTTGCCAGAAGTAAATCCTGTTTAACAAGCAGTTACTTGTCTGTAACCCATGGCAGAGGCTCAAATGGCTCCTGAACTCATCCCACAGCCAGGACCACGGTAAAAGTCACTGTGATTCAAGGACTGAGCACAAAACCAGTTTTATCCTGGTGGAGCTCTTACCTCTTCTTCTTGGTGATGATGAGGACATCATTGAAGAGGAAGAAGTACACCTGCTGCTTAGAGGTTCTTTTGGAGAAAAGTCCAGTGTCTTCTACATATGCTGTTAACTCACCCCTTTTCACCAACCACCGTGAAGAGGAAACCAATGGAAAGGGCTGCAAGGCAAGAAAACCACGTGGTAATCCTTCCAAATTAGAGAAATTTTTAAAAACAGACAACAGAGTACAATCTATTTGGGGAAAATGCTAGAATAAACTCAAAGCTCAGGTTACAAACACAAAGAGGTTACCACAGCTCAAGGCACTGCATCGTTGCTGCAGCACACAGGTAACAGCTGCAAATACCTGGGAATCACTGGGGCACCTGTCAGGGCTGCTCATGGAAACAGAAATGAACACACCTGACTGAGGCCATGGGGCTGGAACAGGCTGGGAGGGCTCCTGAGGGCACCGAGCTGAGCTCAGCAGTGCTGCAGGGTGACAGTGGCTCCTGAGCATGGGGACATGGGAGTGTCCTCAGGGCTCCCCCTGGAGCAGAGGTGACACCCCCTGTGCCAGTGTCACCAGGAAAGAGGGGACCTGGGAGTGTCCTCAGGGCTCTCCTTGGAGCAGAGGTGCCACCAGGCCAGGCGGGCAGGGTGACAGACAAACCCCTCAGCTGGGAGGTGCAGGCACAGCCCCTCTTTGTCCCTCAGCCTGGTGTGCTGTCCTTGGCAGCAGCACAGGAAGGTCCCATGGCCCTGCTGCTCTCCTGAAGTGTCCCAGCTCCCTGCCAGGGCTGATGAGGGATCCCACAGCTCCTGTCCTCCCCAGCTCAGGTGGCTGCAGCAGGAGCTCCCTGTCCCCAGCTCAGGGCCAGCAGCTGCAGCAGAGGATGGAGCTGCCTGATGTGGAGCCCTGCCTTCATGAATGTGAATTATTGCCAGCTGCAGGGCACACAGAGCCCACAGGAGCCCCTCTGCTCCTCTGGGCTGGGAGGGTGGAGGGAGGAGATGGGACTGTGCTGCTCACACAGACAGACACTCCAGGCACAGCAGGGGGATGAACACAACTGCCTGCCTTCCCCTCATTTAAGCCCTGTCACACACTTTGAACATCCCTTCCTGCAGTTTGTCAGCTGCTCCCCCGTTCTGAGCTGGTTTTGTGTGTGTTAATCCCTGGCCAGGCCAACTGCAGCCTGCTGTACCTGCTGAGCCAACCCAGGGCTGGGACAGACCTCACTGCTGAACCACAAACACTGCTCCCTGAACAAACCCCACAGCTTCTCTCCTGCAAAAGATGCAGAATTTAAGAACAAAAACTGCTGAACCTCAATTAAAAATTGAATTCCACAGTTGAGCCATGTACACAAGCACCACGAGATTTGAGTCACTTCCCTGGGCTCCCATGAAGCTCTCCACAGTTACAGCTAACTAAATAATAAACAAATCTCCAAAACTCTGTGAGACTGGGCAAGAACAGGAATACTTTAACTAATTTATAATGGCCATAAAACAGAATTACAGTCCCACGATGATTGGTTTACAAGCAAAAAATACTTTTATAAGTTCTATTTGAGGATGAACAAAAAATTCCCCTAATCTGTACTCCAAATGAGTTCATCCCATTTTCCTAATTGACTCTCTTCCAGAAACAGCCTGGTTTTACTTTAAGTTTTCCTTAATTGCCAAAGGAACAAATCACGTGCACCATTCCCTGCTGCAGAAAAGAAAAAGGCTCTCAGAAGTGAGAAATGCCTTTAACCAGAGCTGGGCTCCCCTGCCTGGGGCCTGAGGGGCTGCAGGGCCGGGGCTTGGATGCAAAATGGGAAATCTCACACAAAAACATGGAAAAACAAAGGTGCAGGGCAGGTGGGGTCACCCAGGAGCCACAGAGCCCGAGGGACAGAGAGGGACAGGGAGGGACAGGGAGGGACAGGGAGGGACAGGGAGGGATGGGCAGGGACGGGCAGGGACAGAGAGGGACAGGCAGGGACAGGGAGGGACAGGCAGGGACAGGGAGGGACAGGCAGGGACAGAGAGGGACAGGGAGGGACAGGGAGGGATGGGCAGGGACGGGCAGGGACAGAGAGGGACAGGCAGGGACAGAGAGGGACGGGCAGGGACAGAGAGGGACGGGCAGGGACAGAGAGGGACGGGCAGGGACAGAGAGGGACGGGCAGGGACAGAGAGGGACGGGCAGGGACAGGGAGGGACAGGCAGGACAGAGGGACCCCAGACCCCGAGGGACCCCTGGGATCTGAGGGAGCCTTGGTGCAGCTCAGCTCCCACACTGGGATGGACTCACTCAAGGTTTGAGTCTGGTACCATCCATCAGGAAATGCTCTGGTGTCACTTGCCCAGAAGTGCTGTGTTTGTTGTTGCTGTTAGTAAATATTATTACTACCAATTTTTAGACAAAATTTGAGAATAAAAACACTTAAGCAAGTTGAAAATGTCTTTTTGGAGGCAGAATTTGCCCCAAGCCTGACCCAGGGCCTTCCAAGAGCTGTGGTTTTAAAACCATGAACCAACCTGCACTCACTACATGCCTGATAATGAAACAATCTTCTCCTATAAGAATCTCCATTGTGTTGTGGTATCAGACATCAATTACAGAAATACAGACATCAAAGATGGAAATGAGATTGCAGCAAACATTGAATAGAAACAATAAATGTACTTGAAGAAAGTCCAATAAACCTCCCCCACCTATGACTGGGTCTGCTGGTGTTTCCTACAAAAGACTGACAGTGCAGGAAGTTTTTAATGGAAACCTGTGATACCCCACCCTTGAGGGGAAGGACAAACACTCCCCAGATCCTACCCTGGCCTGGAAGTGTTTTCCCAGCACACCTTTTCCATCAGCTACATAAGCAAATCAGAGCAGTGAGCAGCAGCCTCTGGCCTCTCTCCTAATGCCAAAATCTTCACAGCAGCTTCACCTTTCCAGCAAAGAATACTCTACACCCAGTATTTATTCTAAATCCCTTGTGCTGTAGCATCACCTTCTAATAAAATTAAAATACTTGGCCAAAAGTTTTAATTTGTGTCGTGCCACAACAGCTCACTTTGCAGGAATCACTGTGGGACCTGACCACGCTGCTGTTCCCCTGCCCACTGCCCTGGCTGCTCAGGAGCAGGCTCTCACCCACCTTGATTTTGAACTCCAGCTGGGAGTTGATGGTGTACAGCATCTCCGTCCTCTCCATCCTGCGCGCGCCCTCGTTGCACAGACGCACCAGCTGCAAAGGGCACGGGGCTGAGGGGGGCTGCAGCACGGCCTGGGGGCACTGCTGGGCACAGGGGCACTGCAGCACGGCCTGGGGGCACTGCTGGGCACGGGGGCACTGCAGCACGGCCTGGGGGCACTGCTGGGCACAGGGGCACTGCTGGGCACAGGGGCACAGCTGGGCACTGCTGGGCACTGCTGGGCACTGCTGGGCACAGGGGCACTGCTGGGCACAGGGGCACTGCTGGGCACAGGGGCACTGCAGCACGGCCTGGGGGCACTGCTGGGCACAGGGGCACTGCTGGGCACAGGGGCACAGCTGGGCACTGCTGGGCACAGGGGCACTGCTGGGCACTGCTGGGCACTGCTGGGCACAGGGGCACTGCTGGGCACAGGGGCACTGCAGCACGGCCTGGGGGCACTGCTGGGACACGGGCACTGCAGGGCACAGGGGCACTGCTGGGCACAGGGGCACTGCTGGGGCACAGGGGCACTGCCGGGGCACAGGGGCACTGCCGGGGCACAGGGGCACTGCTGGAGCACACAGGCACTGCAGGGCACACGGGCACTGCAGGGGCACAGGGGCACTGCTGGGCACAGGGGCACTGCTGGGCACAGGGGCACTGCTGGGGCACAGGGGCACTGCTGGGCACAGGGGCACTGCGGAGCACAGGGGCACTGCTGGGCACTGCTGGGCACATGGGCACTGCTGGGCACAGGGGCACTGCTGGGCACTGCTGGGCACATGGGCACTGCTGGGGCACAGAGCCCAGCAGAGCACAGAGCCCAGCAAGGACACAAAGGCATTTCTGGGGCACACACTACAGCAGGGGCACATACCTCAGCAGGGGCACAGAGCCCAGTGGGGCACAAAGGCATTTCTGGGGCACAGAGCCCAGCAGGGCACAGAGCTCAGCAGGGGCACAGAGCCCAGCAGGGGCACAGAGGCATTTCTGGGGCACAGAGCCCAGCAGGGGCACAGAGCCCAGCAGGGGAACAAAGGCATTTCTGGGGCACACAGCCCAGCAGGGCACACCCACCTCAACGTGGCATTTGCAGGGTCACAGTGACCAGGGCTGTCCCCATGGCTGCACTGCCCCAGCTCCCCCTGATCCCACAGGATCCCCACAGTTTGTGATTCTCCAGGGGAACAAAGGTCCAGCCCCAGCTCTGCTGAGCAGGGCCACAGCTCTGCCCCAGGCTGATGATCAGCTCCACACACCCCTCCTCCAGCTGGGTTCACTTCCCACAGCTCCCCCCACAAACCCAGAGTCACCACAGTGTGATCCACTGTGGGATCTCCTCCCAAGCAGGAGCCAGTAATTGTGCACAAACCCAGAATCACCAGTGTGATCCACTGTGGGATCTCTTCCCAAGCAGGAGCCAGTAATTGTGCACAAACCCCATCCCCAGTGCCCTTCCTTAATACAGCAGTGCAGAGCCCTCAGTGCTGCTGCTGCCTGCAGTATTTAGCATGGAAAACATCCATTTTTCCCTGCAAGTACTCAGGGATGGCTTGAGAATTTACCTTGCTGACTTCCTTCAGAGCCTGCTTGCAGTTCTCGTATTTTGCTGAATCCTTGGGAGTTTTCTGGCAAATGGTCTGGAACAAAACATCAGTTACTTCAGAGGGCCAAGCAGCACAGACTGCAACCTACAGAGATTTCACTTCTTAACTGAAATGCAGGAGCTGAATCACAGCTGTGGACTGAGATAAAGAGGGAGCCCTGGTCACTTGTCACACTAAGGAGTGCCTCCCTGCAAGGGTTTGGGAACAAAGTGATGAGAAACCTCTCAAGATGAGTTTATACAACCATGTCTAAAAAAAACCAAAATTGAAAGAGTGGGAAATAAAATGCTTGCTTTGATTGTTTAGATTATTTCAGCTAAAGAGGGGATGGAGTTATAGGGAAAAAAAAACCAAGAAGGGGAAGGCACCCTCAGTGACAGGAATACTGGATTATTATTCCATTTTTTACCTGGAAATGTACTTCAGAGAAGAGAGAATTCAATATCCATGAATGAGCTAACTGTCCAGGTGATCAAATTACTCAGTGCTCAATTTAGAAATATACAGAACAAAATCATCAGTTCTGTTTCTGGCTCCTACCAGTGCTGGAATCTGAGCCTGATCACAATCTGCCCTCCTGCTGGTGGTCCAGCTCCTTCACTGAAATACCCCAACTCCTGCTGCGAATTCTGCCTGACAAACACTCCCTGATGGCACTGCCATCACTCTGAGTCCCTGCTCACTGCACAGGAGGGACAGCTCAGTGCCACTCACTCACACCCAGCTCAGTGCCACTCACACCCAGCTCAGTGCCACTCACACAGCTCAGTGCCACTCACACAGCTCAGTGCCACTCACACAGCTCAGTGCCACTCACACACAGCTCAGTGCCACTCACACACAGCTCAGTGCCACTCACAGCTCAGTGCCACTCACACAGCTCAGTGCCACTCACACACAGCTCAGTGCCACTCACACAGCTCAGTGCCACTCACACCCAGCTCAGTGCCACTCACTCACACCCAGCTCAGTGCCACTCACACAGCTCAGTGCCACTCACACACAGCTCAGTGCCACTCACACACAGCTCAGTGCCACTCACACACAGCTCAGTGCCACTCACACAGCTCAGTGCCACTCACACACAGCTCAGTGCCACTCACACCCAGCTCAGTGCCACTCACACAGCTCAGTGCCACTCACACCCAGCTCAGTGCCACTCACACACAGCTCAGTGCCACTCACACAGCTCAGTGCCACTCACACACAGCTCAGTGCCACTCACACAGCTCAGTGCCACTCACACCCAGCTCAGTGCCACTCACTCACACACAGCTCAGTGCCACTCACTCACACACAGCTCAGTGCCACTCACTCACACACAGCTCAGTGCCACTCACACAGCTCAGTGCCACTCACACCCAGCTCAGTGCCACTCACACACAGCTCAGTGCCACTCACACCCAGCTCAGTGCCACTCACACCCAGCTCCCCTGGGAAGGGAGTCCATCCTTCAGCTCCCCAGAGCATTCCCTGCCTAAGGGCCCTGACCCATCCTACAGGACAGCAGCTCTTGTTTTTCAGCTGCAGGGTTCATTTCAATCCTAGCACTACACACAATTCCTGGGCTGTTCCTCCTGAGTTTCAGAACCATTCTGACCCTTTACTGTACCATTTCCCCACTAGAACATCCAATGTTTAACTTGTGAATGGGGCAGCAGGAGGGCCCAGGCCCAGTCAGCAACAACTGCAGCAGGAATCCATAACCCAGAGCCCAGGAGTGCTGCAAGGGAGAGGGCAGGAGGAGACTGGAGAGAGCCAGAACTGAAGAATGGTAACAGTGTGAGAAGAGCCAGCAGGACAGAGGGAAGCAGGTGCTCTCACATCCATCAGCAAGGGCAGACGAGTGACCCTCTGCATGGGGAGGATGAGGAAGGAGATCATGGGCAGGTTCCTGCAGTCTTCGTGGGACTCGATCCGGGTCAGCACCTCCTTAAACGCTGGGTTTGTGGCTCTGGGGAGAGAGGATGAAACAGTTCAATGGCATGTTCTACCACACCATTGTGTGAGGTGCTACATTTGAAATAAACCAGGATTTCATAAAAAGGACGTGCAACTTGCAGGAGTCAGACCACCCCAGCCTTCAGCTTTATCCCACCAGCCCCAGCAGTGCCATTAAAGCTCAGGAGCTGGCACCCCTGACTGTGAGGGCAGGCCCGGGTGTGCCACCCAGGGAGGGCCACCCAGGGAGGGCCACTGGCACCCTGTGTGACACTGAATGGGGGAGGAAGGGGAGCGTGAGCCATGACCTGGCTGGAGGGGGCTGTGCCAGGGCCCTGGGAGGGGGTGCCCAGCAGGGACAGCCCAGCCCGGCTGTGGGCACGGGTGCCCCCAGAGCCCCAGGAGCCCGGCAGGATGCCCTCTATGCTCACAGCAGTCTCTGCAGGGTGCGCTGCTGGTACACCTCGTTGGTGCAGTACTTGACGTAGGGGTCGAAGGAGGAGCCCGCGTGCCTCGCCACGATGTCGCTGATGTCCTCGATGAAGATGTTGCTCTGGTGCCTGGCCTCCAGCTCCTCAAAGAACCTGGGGTTAACAGCAATTGCTCACTTTAACATGCAAACAGCATCTTCCTTCACAGCATTCCCCTGGCACAGCCTGTTAGCAAGCGATGCCAGCTGGGCTGGCCTAGCACGGGGCGAGGCCATCCCTCCTTTGGCAGGGCAGCAAGGGCAGCACTGGCAGGGCACAGCCCAGGGCACAGGACACAGCCCCGGGGCACAGGGCACAACCCCAGGGCACAGCCCAGGGCACAGCCCCAGGACACAGGGCACAGCCCCAGGACACAGGGCACAGCCCCAGGACACAGCCCCAGAACACAGGGCACAGCCCCAGGACACAGGGCACAGCCCCAGGACACAGGGCACAGCCCCAGGACACAGCCCCAGGACACAGGGTGGCACAGAGCCCCAGGACACAGGGTGGCACACAGCCCCAGGACACAGGGTGGCACAGAGCCCCAGGACACAGCCCCAGAACACAGGGCACAGCCCCAGGACACAGGGCACAGCCCCAGGACACAGCCCCAGAACACAGGGCACAGCCCCAGGACACAGGGCACAGCCCCAGGACACAGGGCACAGCCCCAGGACACAGCCCCAGGACACAGGGCACAGCCCCAGGACACAGCCCCAGGACACAGCCCCAGGACACAGCCCCAGGACACAGGGCACAGCCCCAGGGCACAGGGCACAGCCCCAGGACACAGGGCACAGCCCCAGGGCACAGCCCCAGGGCACAGGGCACAGCCCCTGGCCCCTCAGCTGCAGTGCTGGCACAGCCACTTCCCACTCCCCCACTGCCACAACCAAACAGCATCACTGAGCTGGTCAGACCAGAATTTCCAGAAACAGGGCTGGAAACGAAATGAAACGACTTCATAGCCAAATGAACACATTTCCTCCTGCAGTTAAAGGCAGCACAGCAGCAGAAGTGCTCCATGCAGTACAGGAATGTGGGGCTGCTGAGCCAAGGACAAAGGCCTGTGCTGGTGGAGCATGGCACAGTGCTCCACACCCTGCACTGGAACCAAACAGGGCCTGGAAGCCCTGAAAATGGGCACAGAACCCAAAACCCTGAGCTGGCTCTTCCCTGACCATGCTTGCTCTGACAGCCCTGTCTGTCTGTCTGTCCCACATGTGGGTGTCTGGGTGCCCCCCAAAGCACCAGCCCAGATTTCCATGGTGCTCACTGGAAACCCCCCAGGGCTGGGGTGGCACAGCTCAAGCAGCTCTGCAGGTCACCCCTCACACATGAAAAGCTGTCCTGGCTGAAGCCTCTGCACATCAGCATTCACTGCAAGAACCCTCAACTCCCTGGAGTCAACAGCCTCACACAAAAATTCTCATCCAGCACAGAAAATATTAAGGAAATACTTAGAACACATGAGCTCACATTAAGCTCCAATATTTTGAAATCTGCTTTATTTAATTTCAGACCTTTATTCAATTTTTTAATCACTAACACCGGCTCTTCAAACCTGCCACCTTTTTCAAGTGATGCTCTCCAGTTTGCTTCACAAACACACCTCAAACATGCAGAGGAGCAGAACAGGCTGAGCAGCAGCTGCCTGTGTGCAGCAACAGAGTTTAACCAAACTGAGGCACTGTCCAGGTGTGCCAGAAGCAGCTGCTGCACTGAGGGGCTGCCAGGCTCCCAGGGGCTCAGCCAGAGCCACCACAGTCCAGTGGGTTTTGGTCTGGTTTTGGGTTTTGTTGTGATGTTCTGCCACAGGAGCTGCAGATGACAGGCTGACAAACAGGGCTGTGCCTGCAGGGGCAGAGCAGGACCTGCTCCAGCCCTGGCACTGCAGCAGGCAGAGCCCCCAGCCCCTCCTGTGCCCACACAGCCCCCAGGGCACTGCCCACCCTGAGCTGCCACAGACTGCCCTGTGCTGTGGGCATGGCTCCAGTGCCAGGGCCAGCCCCAGGGGCACACAAATAACAAAATCACAGAAGAAAGAGCCTGCAGGTGTGGAGTCTGTCTCAGCAGGCACAGCAGAGCCCCATCCCACCATGGGATTTGTTCCTCTCTGCTCAGACATGTCCATGGCTGGGAGAGCCTCCCACTGCTGCCAATTCCCTGTGCTCAGGAAATGAGGAAATCCAACATTTCCTGCTGTTTATGGCACACTGACAAGGTGTTGGACCCTGCTGGGCCACAGCCTCCACCTTTAGAATTGACCTGGGGCCTCCTCAGTGACACCATCACAGACAGCCCTGCAGGAACAGCAAAGACATGGGAGAGAGGAGGCAGGAAAAAAAAAGAAAAGAAAAAGGGAAAAGAGAGACAAAGAGGAGCAGTATATCAAAGTCCCATCTCCCAGCATGTCCCATAAGGAAATCCTGCATCAGAGTTTGAATCAAAAGCTGTAGTTTTCCATATCCAATCTGCTAATTATTGGATACAATCAGTGAACCAGACACATCATAAACCCTTTCACTTACAATTTTAGGATAGATTCTGCCAGAGAGCTCAAGACTGAGGGATGGAATGATTCCATTCAATTTAACCAACAAGGAATTTGCTGTGATGTGTGCAGCTATTTTTGCTGAATGTCAGAAGGATTGACTTCAAACATCTCTTTGTTAAATCCAGGACTCCTCTGGTTAAAGTTAGATCCAGTTCAGAGACAGTCAAACAGCATTGTGGGACAGATTTGGTTTCCCTGCTCTTGCCCCTACACTGTTTAAAAGAACCATGCACCCTGCAGCACTCCTGAGCAGGGGGACAGTGACTCTGGGCTCCAGCACAGCACAGGAGCCACTGAACCACAGCTCTGCAGCCACCCTGCAGGAGCTCCCAAAGCCCAGAGCAGGAGCAGCACAGGGGCTCATCCCCAGCCCTCTGCACACCCTGCAGGAGCTCCCAAACCCCCAGAGCAGGAGCTGCACAGGGGCTCATCCCCAGCCCTCTGCACACACTGCAGGAGCTGCAGAGGCACAGACAGCCAATCCTTCAATCCTCTGCTCTCTGCTCCAGGAGCTGCACAGGGGCTCATCCCCTCCCCTCTGCACGGAGCTGCAGAGGCACAGACAGTCAATCCTTCAATCCTCTGCTCTCTGCATTCTGCTCCAGGAGCTGCACAGGGGCTCATCCCCTCCCCTCTGCACACACTGCAGGAGCTGCAGAGGCACAGACAGTCAATCTCTGCTCTCTGCTCCAGCAAAGGCAGCCTGGCTCCCCCAGGAATGCCCTGTCAGGCACCCCAGCCCAGCCTGGTGTTACTGGACAGTTTCCATCAAACTGTTCCATGCTCCCAGTCAAAGTTCCTACACAGAGGCTTTAAGCAGTTCCAACTAAAGGTTTTTATAAAGTATTTTCATCAG
Source organism: Geothlypis trichas (assembly GCA_009764595.1). Taxonomy (NCBI): domain Eukaryota; kingdom Metazoa; phylum Chordata; class Aves; order Passeriformes; family Parulidae; genus Geothlypis; species Geothlypis trichas. Next base: position 25,359,877 of record CM019910.1, read on the forward strand.
CTCACCAAACTTTTGTCCAAGCAACCAAAACCACTGCTAACAACACTCACACTCAGGTTTTGTACTAAGCAAAGGCTGCCTAAAAACCAGCAGAATGGGACAGATGCTCCATTTCATATTTTAAAGAGTGGATTTTGCTACTTTGAAACGCCTTGAAAACAGACAGCAGCAGTTTGGAGATCCCAAGCTGGTATCTGGTTTAAAATCACTTCCATTGTTTACAGAAATGACGTTGCTCAAAGCCAGCACAGAGTTTTGTTTTAGTTTAACAGTATTGCTAAACTTGGGAAATAAATTATGTTTTCATTTAAGTTTAAAAAGGAGTTATGACTTCTGATTTTACCCCAGGTCATAAAAACCCAAGTTCTTAAACCATGAGACTTCACAGACAAGAAAGAATAAGATTATAATTCTAGGCTAATGTGGTAATTTTCCATTCTTTTTTTCCCTCTCCCTCCCACTTCCTTTGAAGACCATTAATCCAAAGGGATGCTGGAGTTCCCCTAAGAGCACTGCTCTCCCCACCCCACTGTCCTTTACTTTTACACCTCACACTCTGTGTAAGGAGTACCTGTAAAAGAACTTTTCCTTCCAAATAAAGCCTTTGATGGGCTGCCCTCCTGCCAGCAGTGCCACCAGACTGGGGTGGCTCTGGGGCACGGAGCCCCAGCCTCTGGCAGAGAGATCAACTGCAAGGGACAGAGAAAGGGAGGGAGAAGGGAAGGGTCCCCAGCCAAAGCCAAAGCTTCCCCTGCTCTGCAGCTCCTGAACAGCACATCAGCCTCCAGAAAACATCTTGCTGCTGCATCAACTTCAGAAGACAAAAGTCAAACTGCTGCACAACAGATGTCAAATTCCACAGACTTTGTGGTGTCTCAGAGAAAAAAAGCCAAGAAATGACTTTCCTGTGACTGAGGACAGGGACCTTCACAAGTTCCCCCAAGGTAAATGAGGGTTTAATGCTAAAGAATTCACACAGGGGACAAAAGAAGGGGGAACAAAATAAAAACCCATTCAGAATCCTCGTTCAACCTCCAGCCCCCTCTGAAAGGAGGCCAGTATTTCTCAGCTCCACAGGTACAGAGTCCATGTAAAGCTGAACAGAGGCACAGTGTGAGCACTCAGCACCTTCAGCAGCCACTGCAGCCCTGTGCTCCCTGCAGGCTGCACACCAGGGACAGCAAAGGCAGCACAGACAGTCTGATGCTTTAGTTCTGTGGAATACATAACCCACCTGCTGCTGTGAACAGAACACACTGCAGGGAAGCCAACACATGCAGCAACTTTGTGAAAGGGAGTGTGAAGTACTCTGAGAGCACATCCATATGCATGTCCTGGATTAAATAACACTGGCAGTAATTACCAGCCAGCAACAAGGCTTCTCTGCACTCCTATCATGTAGATCTGCCATTTCCTCCTCTGCAGGCACTCTCTGCAGTGCCTGTTTCCTGGCTGCACACTGAAGGCATGTGCCCAGAGCAGCAGCAGGGCAGGGGTGCCCGTGGCAGCAGAGCCAGGCCCTGGTGCTCACACAGGGGTGGCAGTCCCAGAGCACAGCACGCCCAGGACAGCCCCTGTGCACCCCCTGGCACCAGCCAGCTCTGCAGGGCAGGCAGGGAACTGCAGCTCAGCAGCCCAGCAGGGCACACTCAGCTTCACCTGATGCCCTGCAGGAGCAGGTCTGAACACTGAGCACATTTACCCACAACTGCTCAGATGTGAAGGATGCTGATTTCCACTCCCACCCACTCTGTGCTTTCCTTCCCTCCCATTCTCACAGGCACAAATGCCAGGCCAGCCCTGCTCACACTGCTGGGCACATCTCTGTACTCCCACCTGCACTGCCCACCCTCGGAGCAGCAGCACTTTGGGAAGAAGGGCTCACACTGAAATGCTGACACAGCACCCAAAGAGAAACTGCTGCTGTGCTCAAGGATGCACAGCTCTGGTGCACACAGAAATGCCACAGAAATGCCACACTCACTTTTTGCTGGCTTCATACACGTCTGTGATGTTGGAGAAGAGGTGGTGGCTCTCTGTTTTGGTCATTGTGAGGCTCAGCTCCCTGGAATTTTTAAACATCCGGATCAGAATCTCCAGGCTCAGCAAATAGGAGTGCTCAGAAGATATCACCTCAAATATTGCCTGCAAAGGGAAGGGGGAAAAGAAGAGACTTACTAGTGACTGGGCTTCTTTTCCTTAAAAACAAAAAGATAATGTTGAGCAGGGGTGCAAAGCAAAGTATAGACAATGTATATAACTATAAAATAATCTAATAGGCTCTAAAAAGCCATTCAAAGAACAGATAAAGGATAAATGATAAAAGGTAGTTTAAAAAAATACAGCAAAAGCATGAATTGGTAATGTAACTACAGCTTAAAAATATTTATTTAGGCTCCCACTGAAAGAACTGGCCTCTAAAATTCAAATTAAAAACCCTCAGGCATGAAAACATTTTTTGGTAACATTGAAGACTTTACATTTAAAAGGAATCCAGAGAACTTGTTCTTTTTGAAAGGATGCAAGTATGGCTCCAGGAAACACAGACTAAGGGCTGCTAAAGGATATCTCTGAATGACATGCCTTGTCTCAAAGCCTCCCAGCAGGAGGGGGCTGAGCCATGGCCTGAAGAGGAAAGAAGACACAGGGACAGAGAGCCATGGCAATGCTGCAGGGCCCCAGCCAACCCTGCTGCTGGGGAGGGACACACCTGGGGAGGAGCTGCAGGGACACAGCTGCCATGGCACTGCTGGGGAGGGACACACCTGGGGAGGAGCTGCAGGGACACAGCCATGGTCACTGCTGGGCAAGGTGTCCTTCCCTGGGACACCCTGCAGGGACACAGGGGGGAAAACAGCACAGGGACAGGGCACAGGAGCAAGGGGGACAGGGACAGTGGATGGAGAGGACACAGGAGCAAAGGGGACACAAGGACAGTGGATGGAGAGGACACAGCAGCAAAGGGGACAAGGACAGTGGATGGAGAGGGCACAGGAGCAAAGGGGACACAAGGACAGTGGATGGAGAGGGCACAGGAGCAAAGGGCAGAGACAGAACAGAACAGGACCCTGATGCTGCTGCTGCCATCAGGGAGCCCCTGCCCTGCTCAGGGACCAGCTGGGCTCCAGCAGGCACAGCCCGTGCCCAGCACTGCCCACAGGGGTAGGCACAGCCCAGGGGCTCTGTCCAAGCTGCTCTTTGCTCCCCAGTGCCATGCAAACTGCTGTGCCATGTCCCCCACTGTGAGCTGCAGTTACTGCCACCCCTTCCCTGGCACAGCAGTGACCCTGGTGCACCAGGCTGGAGCAGCCAGGAGCCCCTGGCATGGGCACAGGCACCTCAGCACGCTCTGGGCTCATTCTTTCTCCCTGGGGAGAGAGGAGACTTCACTGGAGAGCAGGAAGCCAAGCAATGGACTCTTATCAAGGTCTCCTTATCAACAAGCAGAGCTCTGAGGCAGGTGTGCAGTGCAGCCCTGAGCAGCCAGCCCCAGAGCACAGAGTACCTCCTGCCTCTTCCTCTCCTCCTGGCTGATGGCTTCTGACAGGCCATTCTTCTTCACCTGCAAAGACAAATCAATCGATATTTAACACCTCATGTGGGAAAATGTGATTAAAGTGAGAGACAGGACTAGCAAACCCAGAGAGCAAAGCACCAAGGAGAGCCTGGCTCTACAGCAGCTCTACACACAGGACCCAGAGCAGGAGGGACACCAGGGCAAGGGGAGGGAAAGGCCACAGCCCCACACTCGTGGAAGGCCCTGCTCTGTTTGAGGAGCAGAGGCACAGCACAGACACCAGACCCCACAGCCACTTCTGTCAGCCCTCTCCAAAAGCTGCTAACAGGCTACACCAACAGCTTTCTCTCCTTGCTCCACCTGCTCCTGGCATTTTAAAGGACACATTACTCCTCATTTGATTGCCCAGCAGGCCCCACAATGCTGGACAGCAGGAATGAGGAGGTGCCACTCTCTGCTCTGCACACCAAAGCAGAGTCCCAGGTAAAGCCTGTGGAGTCACACCAACACTGCAGTGTGGGAGCCACCAGCCCCTGGAACACAACTCCCAGACTGCCACAGCACATGAGCACACACTTCTGGATGCTGAGCAAGAACTAATTAGATGGCTTTTTATTTAACAATTAAAGTACATCTTAATCAGCAGCCTGAAAGCTTCAGAGCATTGCCGAGGAAGTGCAATGGCACTTAAAGGTGCAATGTAACTTTTACTGGATGCAGTGGAAGAGTTTTCTAAAAATACACCACCACAGGAAATAGCTGGGAACACATCCCCCAGATTTCAGAGCTCCCTGTTAACACAGACACTGCCAGAGCTCAGGGAGCTCCACGGGGCACCTGCTGAGCTCCAAACTGCAGCTGGCACACCCGGGTGTGCCCCACTAGGTACACACGAACTCAGGGCACGTGAACTCAGCCAAGGGCCCAGCCTGACACTCCCACCAACAGCAACACCTCCAAAAGACACAGACCCAGCTATGGAGACTGCTTTGGCCACTTCTGCCAAAGAAAATTCAATATCTAATTTGGATGTGTCCAAAATGTTTAAGCTGAAATAATGTAAAATAACATCACACGTGTGATACTAAGCAAACAAAAACTTCATTTAAGCTAAGAATATGATCAGAAGGAATGAAGAGGCCCAACACCACTGCTGCTAACACTGGACTGGCTTCTCCCCAGCAATGGCTGATCCAGTCATGGAGGTGAGAAGCAAAGGATGAAGGAGGACACATGAAGTCCAGTCAGGGACAAAAAGCTCCTTCAAAACAAGGAGGTGCTGAAAGGGGGAACTCACCAGGAATCTACTTAATAAGTGGCTGCAGCACAGCCAAAGTGACCACAGCCCTTTGGTACAGGGAGGGAAAGGGGCAGACAACAGCCCTGAAGGCCCCAGAGAGTCACACCAAGGGTCTGGGCTGGTACCAGGGAGGGGAGGCAGCCCTGGACAGGGACCCTGGACAGTGACCCCGGACAGTGACCCCGGACAGTGACCCTGCACTGTGACCTGTGAGTGACCCTGCACTGTGACCTGTGAGTGACCCTGCACCCTGACCCTGGACAGTGACCTGTGACTGACCCTGGACAGTGACCCTGCACAGTGACCTGTGAGTGACCCTGCACAGTGACCCTGCACAGTGACCCTGCACTGTGACCCTGCACAGTGACCCTGCACAGTGACCTGTGAGTGACCCTGCACTGTGACCCTGCACCCTGACCCTGCACAGTGACCCTGCACTGTGACCCTGCACCCTGACCCTGCACAGTGACCCTGCACTGTGACCCTGCACCCTGACCCTGCACAGTGACCCTGCACAGTGACCTGTGAGTGACCCTGCACTGTGACCCTGCACCGTGACCCTGCACTGTGACCTGTGAGTGGCCCTGCACCCTGACCCTGGACAGTGACCTGTGACTGACCCTGGACAGTGACCCTGCACAGTGACCTGTGAGTGACCCTGCACAGTGACCCTGCACAGTGACCTGTGAGTGATCCTGCACAGTGACCCTGCACAGTGACCTGTGAGTGGCCCTGCACTGTGACCTGTGAGTGATCCTGCACAGTGACCCTGCACTGTGACCTGTGAGTGACCCTGCACAGTGACCCTGCACAGTGACCCTGCACAGTGACCCTGCACCCTGACCCTGCACAGTGACCCTGCACTGTGACCCTGCACCCTGACCCTATCAGTGGCTCCCTAAAGCCACTCACAGCAGCTGAATTGTACATGACTGAGAAACCAATCACACCTGAGATCACCACGTGTGAACACCCTTCAGGAAGACAGAAATCCCTTTTTCATTTCTGTTCTCATGGAGAATTTGAGCACTCCATACCTGAAGGGCACCACCCCCCTGGCAGCACTGCCAGGGCAGCCCCTGCAGAGAGAGGGGGATCCCTCTGCCCTCACCCTGCCAGCACAGGCCCTGCTCCTGGACCCCACAGGCATCCTCCTCCTCCTCCTCCTCCTCCTTTCCCAGCACATGCTGAAACCCAGGACTGACATTTTCCAGCTGACTTCCTGCAACAACTCCAGACTCACTTTTTAACTTCTTAATACACACTGACAGCATGTAATTTTTCCAGAGTTATAAACACAGTCACTGCGAGTCTCACATTCCCAGATTTTGTTTTCTCCATGCACCACCTTCTCCCATATACTCCTCATTGCAATTTTGCAAATCAAATACAGACAGTGCACAAGTTTCTGTGTGAGGAGCAGTAAAGAATAAGCTGGTTTCTGTAAGTGAAGCACAGCACAGAACAGTTCTGCTCCTGAGATGGTCCTCATGCTATTTCTGTCCCAAAGCAAATTAGTGTTTTGAAATTATCATTATTATTACTAAATAGCATTCCTTCCAAAATACCTCAGCTGTTGAACATTTAACTGCTAGTTTGCCCAGAAGGCAGAAAAAACAATTTGACTTCATTATAAACACTTTTTTTGCAACATGAAGCCAATGAACTGTATTTTAAGTATTTGATTGTTGGAAAAAGAAAATTAAAGCACATATTTACAAAACCACATTGTCTTGCTTTCTTTATAATTACTGAATCAGAGAGATTAATATTTCAATACTTTAAAGTGCAAAGGGTCATCAGCATCTGTAAGACAGCTCAGCTAATCAGACCATCTAACCAGCCTTTGGGAGCTCCCTGAGGTTTAATCTCTCACTTACTGGGATATACAGAGCTGATGGTCAAACACTCCAGGTGATCCTGTCATGGCATAATCTCTCTAATGCCTGAGATGAGCATCTACAACATTCTACAAGTTACATTAACAAAAAACAACCCCTAACCCTTCATTCTAGGGATGTCCCTCCAGAAGCCACAGAAACGGTCCAAGAATAACCACGGAAACACAGAATTTGTATGGCTCCTTCAGTCCCAAAATCCCATGTACAAGAAAGAGCTGTGGCACAGCAGCTGCTCTCAGTGATGTGTCAGGGCAGGAGCAGGGAGGGCAGTGAGACTGCAGCCCTGAGCAGAGCAGTGAACTCACTCTGTTTAACCATGCTGCTCTGCCAGGCCCTGCACACCTTCCCAGCCCGTGCAAGGGACAGCACAGCAGCACCAGCTCTGCTCTGCACTTCCCAAAATGCTTTCATTAAACATCTGCACTGGAGCCAGCCTAAGAGCTGGTGTGCAGTGACTCACAACAATTCAGCAGCAACTTGTTTGTAACTAGCTGAAGCCTTTCTTTAGTATAATTCACCCTTTTAGTGAACTCACACAACCCTTTTTTTAATGAATCAGTAAAGTCGTCTTTGCCAAGTACAGGACTCTAAAATGAACTTGGTTTCATTGTTTTTTATGTCAAACAAAGACCAGTAACTGACTGGGACCTCCATGTCGTTCTTATGAGGTGAAAAAGATGATGACAAATTTCAGCCAAAAGCTCCAGCAGCGAGTAAGAGAAGACTTTGCTTGAACCCTCCCTGGGATCCTGACTCTGGCCACACAACTCACCACAGACAGCTGGCTCCACGTCGACCTCAGGGGCTTATAGTGGAAAACAACCTTGTCATCCAACTTCTGCTCCTGGGGCTCAGGCTCTTCATCAGAATCTATGTCCAGAGCTTTTTCCTTATAGTTCTGATATAATACAGCATTTTCTGTCAAATAACAACGGTATGTCAGTCATTGCTAGAAAGTTAGTTTGGTCGCTCTCGTAAAAATTCAAAGTAACATTTAAACAATGAAAGAAACCAAAGTGTCACTGTGCTGCTCACACTCCACGAGACAAAGATAGCAACTGATTTGGGCTGGACAATGGTGCAGTACAGTGACAATGGATCACTGTACCCAAAGATCCTCCCAGACCGAATTAAAGAACAGATGTGGCCTTTGTCAAGAAAAAAAACAGCAAACAATTTTTTCTTCCTTGGTTTGCTGTACCCAGTTCTGTAATTAACCAGCAATCAGAAAACAGGATTGTGTGTCAGTGGAGCAGCCACTGATCTGCAGGTCTCACTGTTTTCATGTTCAGGAAAAGAACACTGCCCAGGGCAGCCCTTCTTCTGTCAACTCCAAATACTGTCCTCACATTTCACTGTTTCCCAGTTTCAGAGATCTGAGGGCAGAACTATTCCATACAGAAAGTTAAAAGCCTGTCTGAGTAAGAGGAGACCTATGAACCTTCAGACCAAATACACTCGTGGCGTATTTGAGCTGTGCCATCATTAATTCAGAACTATCAGTGGCAAAGGAACACAGGCATGGAGCACTCCCAGTGCTCCCCAACCTCCCTGGCCACACACCCGGGCAGCAGCAGTGAGCAAGGACAGAAATTCAACACCACAGAAACCCACAGGCCAATTCAGCCATGAAGCAGGCAGGCTCTGAAAGGCACTTTTAGATGGGCCAGGTTTTGGATAACATCCAATCTTCCCCTACAAGAGAAAGGGGAACTGAAATGGAAGTTTGGCTGCTCCAGGCAGGGCCCCAACTCCTGCAGTCCCTCACCTGGCTGGGTGGGTCTGTCCCACCTGCTCAGACCAGGTGTGGCCTTTGGAGCAGCTCTTGGGGAAGGGCCTGTCGAGTTTATGCACTTTAAACTGAGGAAACTGTGACAGCAACTGAATTGTGGGAGGCATTCCAGAGAAAGGTATTAGCTGGATCATCCAAGACAGACAGGACCATTGGAAGAGATTCCAGAAAACATCATCAGGAGATAGCATCAGAATAAAAATCAAGAGTAGGAAAGGGGACGATGCAAAGAGAACACAGAGGGAAGCTCTGAAAACAGAAACAAGAGGAAGGTAACACAGCAGCTGAGATGACCTCAAAGAGGCATTAAACAGGGGAAAGCCAAGAGAGCAGCAGTCATTGTGACAGAACTTCTGTGGACTCATCATAGATGTTTTCTTGTTGAAATATCAGGAAAAGCAGCAAACTTGGCAAACCCAGAATTAACAAGTACCACAGAAATACAGCTCCACAGACAGTGGTTTTCTGACACTTGTATCTGAAGCCTAAGTAGCAAGAAATGAAAATGCTTCCAGAGCCCAAGGGCTGAGCCCAGCACCGTCAGCTATGAGAAGGCACAAACAGCTGTGTGACCCCAGCCCGGGGTACTGACCCAGGTGTGTGCTGCAGGGAGGGCCCAAACCCCCAAGGGATCCAATGTCCTGCACCCGGGCACAGCCCAGGACAGGCAGGAGGGCAGTCCCACCTGGAGGAGCCAACCATGGGACTGCACAGAGCTGTCAGGGCTGAGGCCAACACAGCCAACAGCTCAGGGTTGGAGGGACAGGAGCTTAAGTGGAAAAGAAGCCCTTGACACATCTTTTTAGTCTGCCACTTCATAGTCTTCAAAATAGCCTGAAGGCAGGTCTAGTGCCAAAATTATAGTCCCATGTCTCAGCTGTGTTACTGAAAAAGAAGGTACTGAGTGTTTGGCTCCATACGAAGGAAGAGTGCAAAACAATGGTGAAGTTCATTTCCCTTGGGAGTTATTAACAAGTCTGCACAGAACAGGACTCACCTTCCCCATCGAACGTCCCTTGTCCTTTCAGCATCTTCTGCAGATAATTTAAAGAGAAAAGAAAGATATGTTAGAAGGAGGAGAATGCAAAATAATCACAGTAACAAGAATGTCTGTTTTATTCAAGACTTGGGCACCAAATCAACAGGGCCTAATCTGTAAACTTCATGTGTTGGACAAGAGTTCAGTAAAAACAATTGTGTCACCAGAGAAAGTGAAAAGCTACCCTGGTTTCATTTCTCTCATGCCTTGTTTAGATGTATTTTCCCTGTGTTTCAAAACCAGACTGCACTGTCTGGAGAGGGGCTCAGTGAACTCAGCTCATCCCTGTGTCCCAGGGCTGGCTGCCCTGCCCCTCTGCAAACAAAACCACTGCAGCACTTTGGAAAGGAGCCTTGGAGAGCACAACAAACCCCTGAAATAAAGCAGCTGCTCTCGTGTTCCAGGGCCCCAGAGTCTATTTCATAAAACACTGCTCGCAGAGAACTCTGGAAGGACAACACACTTTCATGTCCTCCTATCTTAAACTTAACTCACTGTTTTAAGTCTACTACCAAACCAAACCACACTCTGCAGCTGTTCACAATTTCATCAATTTCTATTTCACTGTTTGCAGTTTTCACAGAAACATCCACTACCGTAATTTCAAACTGGCTGAAAACTGCTATAAAGCTGGTAATTACTTTAAAAGCTACAGCATCAGCTCTTGGATGCACTTTATTACACAGAAATTATGAATACATTTCATACAGTAACAAGTTATATCTAAAATAAGGAGATACAACATTACACTATGATAAGTAAAAGAACACTATCAGTATGTCTTTACAATTTAATACATTAACATTCAATGTAACTCTACTACAGCATTCTAAGGGATTACACCCAAGATTTAAAAACAGGCATGCTGCTTTTACTTTCAGGCATTACAATATGTGAAGTGATTTCTGTCAATTTAAAAATCTCTCAGTGATCTTTAAAAATACTTTAATGTCTCAGAGAAATGAGGGAGGAAGTTCATTTTTCTGTCTCTATTAATAAAGGCAGACTTTATTAGGACAATGCCCCTTTTTTTTTTCCTGTTTACTCCTTTCTAGGACACAGGTTTTAAGCCCATTCAGTTGTGAAAGCTGGAGAATCCAGCAGGAAAGGCGAGCAGGAGGCAGCCAGCAAAGGCTCTGAACCTCCTGGGTTTCAACAGAGCCCACCATCTCCAACACCTCACTTGGAAAACAGCACTTTTAAAACTCACAGTCACTATGAAAAGTTTTGCGTTAGCAAAAAAGCAATCTGAAAACTCCCAGCATTTATGGGAAACGCAGGATCAGCAGGCCACACTCCCACGGAGCCAACACCTTCACCTACCAGCACACCTTACCTTTATCCTCCCCAGGCTCGAGAACTTCTCTTTATCTTCCACCACCGCTTTCAGGATGGGCTGGGACATTCTGTTTTTCTTCTTGCAGTCGGCGGAGCCGTCCAGGTCCACGCCGCTGACCACGGCCCGGCGGTAGGACGTGGAGCGGAGCCCGCGCCGCAGCGCGCCCGGGCCGCCCTCGGGCTCGTCCTCGGGGTCGCTGCCCAGGCTCGGCCGGGGGGTCTCCACCAGGCTGCGCACCTTGAGGCCCCGCTCGTGGCCCTGGGCGCGGCCCGCGGGCCGGCTCTCGGCCAGGCTGCGGGGGATCAGCTGCTGCGAGCCCACCCTGCGCGCCGCGGGGCTGAGCGTGCTGGGCAGCGCGGGGGGCTCCGCGCCCGGCACGGCCGGCGGTGCGCGCCCGGGGGGCTCCTCCGGGGCCCCGGCAGCCCGGCCGCTCCCAGGGGATCCTCCCGGCTCCTCCGGGGCCCCGGCAGCCCGGCCGCTCCCAGGGGATCCTCCCGGCTCCTCCGGGGGCCCGGCAACCCGGCCAATCCCAGGGGATCCTCCCGGCTCCTCCGGGGGCCCGGCAGCCCGGCCGCTCCCAGGGGATCCTCCCGGCTCCTCCGGGGGCCCGGCGGCCCGGCCGCGTCCGGGGGATCCTCCCGGCTCCTCCGGGGGCCCGGCAGCCCGGGGGCACGGTGCGGGCTGAGCGCTGCCTCCGAACACGATCCGCTCCTGCTGCGGGGCCAGCGCGGGCAGCCCCGCGGTCCTGGGCGGCCGGCGGCCCTGCCTGCTGCCCGGCGGGGACACGGTGCCGTTGGCGGTCGAACCGACGGGGCTGTCCGGAGCCAGGGTGAGCACCCGGGAGCGCCGCTCCGGGGACAGCGCGGGGGAGCCCGGCGGCCGCACGGTCCCGTTGGACACCGATCCCATGGCGGGGCTGCCGGCGGGCTGCGTGGCGGAGAAGGCGCACCTGTCCTCCACGGGGAAGTCGGTGACGAGCAGTCCGCTGGGGCTCTGGTACGACTGCGGCCGCGGTTTGCTCCAGGCGAGCGGCGGCGGCCGGGGGGTCGCTCGCCGCCTCCAGCGCGGCGCGGCGGGGCCCGCCGGGGGCTGCCCGTCCATCGCCGCCCGCCCGGCGCCGCTCGCCAGGGAGGCGGGCGCGGAGCGCGGCTCGTCCGCCGCCACAGCCCCGCCGGGCGCGGGGCCAGCGCGGGCCGGGCGGGGCGGGGAGGGCCGGGCAGAGCCGGGCAGAGCCGCCCCGCCCGCTCCCGGTGCCGCTCCCGCCCCACCTGCGGCTCGGCCGGGGGCGGGCGGAGCGGCGCTTCCTGGGCCGGGCTGTACCCGGGCCCTCCCCTGCCCCGCGCAGGTACCGGCGGGTCCGGCCGTGCCCCGGCTGTGCCCGGGGCCCGCGGGGTGAGTGGGGCGCGCTCTCGGCAGGAGCCGGCCGCGTTACCGGGTTGGCCGAGGAGAGCCGCGGGCAGCTCGGGCAGCGCTGCCCGGTCCCCGGTTGGCGGCGGCAGCCCCGGGCTCCCCGCGGCGGGACCCGCGGCTGTCGTGCCGGGAGAGGCGCTGCACTGCGCGCTTGGCACCCGGCCGTGGTGGCCGTGCGGTGCTGCCACCGCCCCGGCTGTGCCCCCACACCTGCCCGCTCTGTACGGGCACCTGGGGCTGCCTTACTGCCTGCACCGAGCTGGAGAGAGCTGGGAAAGGAACGGCTTCGCGGTAAAAAAATGAAACGTCGACAAAGTACCTGCTGGGAATTCTGACAAACCGCATCACCCTGAAAAAACTGTGGCTGTAAAAATGGTGAAACTTGGATGTGACTTTGTGACAACATATAGCTTAAACATGCATCAGTGGAGAGCAAAGTAGATTTTAAAAAGGAAAACAGAATATATGTTCGTTTCTGTGCCAGAGCACAAGTACTGCCCGCTCTAGCAGCCCAGCCAAGGGTCCCTGCACTCCCAGGAGGGGAGAGCTTCAGCACAGGGTCCCGAAATAAAGACACACGGGCGTTTTTCTGCTCTGATACATTCAGTAATAATTACAACATGCCCTTATTTTGCTCTCTGCTCCTCTACAGTTAAAATCTGCCTCTGCTTCCACTGGAAAAAAAAAGAAGGAGTCTTGTGTTTTAAAAGCCATTTCGTCACAGCCTATGGAGCATTCACATGAGAAATTAGCTCCACTATTAAACGTCACATCGGCTAGGAATCTAAAATACAATATAGAATGCTTCCCTGGTACTGAATCTTGAAGCTGAATTATTTGTCTGGTTTCCCTCAAACGCATGAAAGGCGAAATCTTGGTGTGATTCTGCTGCTGTGTAATTGGCAGAGCAGAAATCGCTGGAATGTTTGGAGGTGCTGGAGGCCAGGCCCTGCCCCACAGTGCCAGCTCTGCCGTGCAGGGGGTGCTCAGTAAACGATCTGCTTATTTACAGATGGGCACCTGCTTAAGAAGGGACAGAAAAAATATTGTTAGATTTGTAATTGTCCTCTCCATACTTGCAAGGCTTGAATTTGCCAGATTTCATATATCACTCAATAAGATAAAAAATTTGGAGTAGATTGAAAGTGCTTTCTTGTCTTTTAAATATACGAAAATTTAATTTATACTGAGCCTGTTTAACAATCAGAAAAAAATACAGAGGAAAATGTAAGGACCAGACAACTCTGTGTACATGCACTTAAACTTCAGACATATTGTTAATTGTTCTGCCAGAAGAACCCAGTAAAACAAAAAATCTTGCTTAGAATCCAATTAAGCAATGTACCAAGAAATTAAAATGAACAAATGTGTATGTCCACAAATGAGACAAGACTGTAAATTGCCACTCCATCTTCAAACAGCCAGAGCTGAAGGGAGAAGCCACAGGCAGAACCTAAGATGCTGGTTTAGTTGTCACTCGGGATTTCCCAATGAATTATTTCTAAAATTATCTCTCAACTTTCCACATGCAATTGCCGAGGTATTGGATTTGGTTGCAGCATATTACTTAACTCATAAATCCTAATTATTAATGACTGAGGTAATCAGCTTTTACAAGATTATTCTCTTGCACATACTTATTCACTGTGCTACAATTACAGGAATAATTTTGATTCCTGAACAGCGACCTCAGTGTTCCACTTCATGCACAGTAACAGAGAAATAAAACCTTACAATAAAATTGCCATCATAAGAAAAGTAAACTCAACTGTGTAATTTAAGAGAAGAAAGAAATGTACACGTGGTTATTAAGCCTTCTGACAAAGGCAGGGATTCACTGAAATCCCAAAGCCAGGCCCAGGCAGGGCAGTGATCCCTTCCCTGGGCAGCTCCGTGCCCAGCTCAGGGCCTGCAGTGCTGCACCTTGGGCTGGGGCAGGAGCCTGCAGGGCAGCTTGGCACCATCCCACAGCACTGCAGGGAACCCAGAGATGGACCCTGAGCTGTTGGGAGGGAGAGCTCCCGTTTCCCAGCCACAGCACCCAAAGCAGGGGTCAGGAATTGGCACCAAAGCGGAGGCATATCCATACCTGCCTGCAGGCAATCCCTCTGTGATAGCCAGAACCCCCCTTTATCACAACCAGCATGAGGCAGGTGTGCACAGATATGTTCACTGGGGAAATCTACCCAGGAAAAGGGAGGATTCTTCCTGTTCCCCCTACATCCACATCAAAAGCTCATTTTGCCTGTCTGTGCAATCAAAGAGCAAATCCAGCAGTGAGACCTGGCTTTGTTTACGACCCAGGTGCTCCATGTGTCCAGCACAGTGTCCTGTAGGATGGTCCTGGCCGTGTCCTGCTGTGCAGGTGACCCTGGCTGCCTCTGGGCCCCAGTCCCTGCTGCCTCTGGGCTCCCCAGGGCCATTCCCAGCACGTCTGTCCCCTCTGTGCCCCCGGACAGGGGAGGCTGCAGTGGCTCCAGGAGAGGGGCCCAGTTCTGGTTGATCCCCATAGGAACTGACTGCATGTCCCATCAGCATTAACTAGGGAGTAGCAGTATAAATGACATTCTCTGAAACTCTTGTGTTTGCCTGGCCTGCTCACAGGCTGCTGGAGAGCCAGCCCTGCTCTGCCCAGAGCATTTCTGTGCCAGCATCAGCATGCAGGGGGATCAGGCTCCCTCTGTCCCACACAAACCCTTCCCAAGCCCGGGAGGGACAGGGTCACCACAAGCGAAGGAACGACGAGGTGTCAGTGGGACAGAGCCAGGCACGGGGGACATCCCCTGGCACTGGTGTCAGTGGGACAGAGCCAGGCACTGGGGACACCCTCTGTCACTGGTGTCACTGCTCTTGCAGGGACATGGGCCCAGGCAGTGCAGCCTCTGTGCAATGCCAGCAGCAGGATTTTCCCAAGCTGGACACGGTTACTGCAGTGCAGCCTCTGTGCAAGGCCAGCAGCAGGATTTTCCCAAGCAGGACACAGTTACTGCAGTGCAGCCTCTGTGCAATGCCAGCAGCAGGATTTTCCCAAGCTGGACACGGTTACTGCAGTGCAGCCTCTGTGCAATGCCAGCAGCAGGATTTTCCCAAGCTGGACACAGTTACTGCAGTGCAGCCTCTGTGCAATGCCAGCAGCAGGATTTTCCCAAGCTGGACACGGTTACTGCAGTGCAGCCTCTGTGCAAGGCCAGCAGCAGGATTTTCCCAAGCTGGACATGGTTACTGCAGTGCAGCCTCTGTGCAAGGCCAGCAGCAGGATTTTCCCAAGCAGGACACGGTTACTGCAGTGCAGCCTCTGTGCAATGCCAGCAGCAGGATTTTCCCAAGCTGGACACGGTTACTGCAGCAACACAGGCAGTCCCACAGCACTGCCAGAGCTCAGGGAGGGTCCAGCCTCCCGACCCCTGCCCCCTCCTTTTCTCTACAGCTGTACATAGGCTGTGAGAGACTTTACTGTGAACACTGCTCAGCCAAGTTTTAACTGTAAATCAATCCAAGATGGCAGAAGACATTTAATTATTCCTATTTTCCTCTTAATTGTTTTTTTTTTTGGTGTTGCTAAAGTACTCAACAATAATAGAAAGCTTTGCAGCATTCACTAAAAGCTTTAGGGTAAAAGTACATCTCATTGTGCTGCAGGAATAAAGGACCTGGTAATGCCCATGGGGCATCAAAGCTGAAACAAGATGCTGTTTTACTTGCTGAACTGGGATGAAAGAAAAAGAGTAAGAAAGAATGTGTACCCAAGAAACACAGCTGAGCACTGAGGTGCTGCTGTCCTGGTTACTCTTGTCATGGAGGTTCCAAATTCCTGTCTAGGTTTGTAAAATTTGTATGTGCTAGTATTTAGACTGACATTACTCGTGTCCCAGCCGATTCCCTGACTGTGTCCCTTCCTCTGCTGCTCAGAGCTGGCTGCAGAGATTGTCTCCTCTGTGGGAGAAGGAGGAGGCCTGGCAGCTCCATCGTTTGTAGAGTTGGCTGGGAATTTTCCAACTGAAAGTATTTGAGATTTCGATATGGTAACTGTATTGTGTGTGTGTGTATTTCATATTTCGATGTGAAAAACATTTCCCACCTTGCTTGAATTATATGTTCTTCTTTGGTTTTGCTTTTGATTTTCCAACAGAGTTTATATTTCCCGATTCTTTCACCAGTAAAAATCCCACAGGCTTCAAGGTAGATAATTATGTCCAGTAAAATTAGGTCAGTGTTACATTAAAGTAGGTGATTTCTGTCAAAGATTATCAAACTTTCCAAAAGTTACACCTATTTCTAATTTTTGTTCAGTGAATATGAAATGAATCTGAATATTAAAGGAGAATTGTGAAACTGGGAAGTGTGTCCCTTCACCTCCAGTTTAGTTGAATACATTCTTTTTTCCAGTTTTACAATTCCATTTTAAAATTCTGACAGTGAATTTCCCCTCAGTACTCAAACACCATTCTTTCCATAGGAGAACAGTTGAGAGAAAGTCCTAGAAAATGCAGATAAAAGCTCTTTAATCTGATGACTGTACTTCATAAGATGTTGCTATTTAAGGAGTTTGCAGGAGTTCAAACATGACCTAACAAAAGGATGGAGGCACTGCCTGCCATAGCTGCAGAGTTTTTGTGGTTGCCATTAGAAACTCCAGCAGGCTGGGAGCCTGCACGGGCAGTGTGTGCAGCCCAGGGCTGCTCTGCTTTGTTCTCCCTTTGTGAGCTGGGCACAGAAATGCCTCACCAAGGGACAGGGCAGGTCTCCAAGGGGCTGCTGCTTATTCCCTAACTTTGGTTGCTGCTGGTTTTTTTGGTGTGGATTTTATTTATTTTTTTTTTTAAGGAATGAACATTCTGCCCATACAGAAATTAAAAACAAAACAAAACAAAAACAACAAAAAAGGAGAATTCCAATGGTTTTTGTTTGTTTCCTTGTGGATAGATGGTAATTCCTGGGTGTGACACATCTCTGGCACTCTGCAGTGGGAGCAGGAGTCGCCCATTCTCAGGCTGTGACTCCCAGCCCTGCCCGTGCCAGCAGGCTCCAGGTGCCCACTGCTGCCTGGGCATGCTGGGCATGCACAGCCCCTGTGCCTCCAGCCAGGGCAGCTGCTGTGAGCAGAGCCTGAGGCTTCCCAAGCCCCACTCTGCCAGGTGAGACACCTGAGCCCCAGGGAATGGATTCCTTGGCTGCATGGCTCACCTCTGCTCCAGCTGGCAGGGCACAGGCTGGGCAAAGGTTGGACTCCATCATCCTAGAGGTCTTTTCCAGCCTAACTGGTCTTGTGATTCTCTAATTGGGGTGAGTTAGAAATGCTGAACCTGATTTCATTTCAAACAACTGATTAACCTACAGTAATGTGCCAGATTTCCCCTTTGTGCACTGAAATGCTGGAATTTTATGAATGCCATAGCAACAGAACGAGAAAGTGAGGAAATCTGGAGTGGAGGCAGGGAAGCTTGTGTCTGTTTTTCTCTAATGAGCTGAAGTCTGCAGCATGCCTTTCCCCTTCAGCTGCAGTTTCCCATTTGTGCTCCCCACAGCCAGGCTGGGCTGGCTTGGCTGCAGTCCTGCAGTGGAAACTATGCATGGAGGGATGGATGTGCACAGCCTGGCTGCCAGGGCTGGGACCTTCATTCCCCTCACCAGCCTGGCCCCCGGGCTGCTCTGGGCCTAATTGGGCCTGAACAACCACGAGCTTGACCCAATTCCCTCATCTGCTCAGAGAGGCCTCTCTCACCCTTCCCTCCCCTGCGCCTCTCCTAAACATTTTGAAAAATTGGCACTTCTCTTATTATCTTTCCTCTCCAAGCTATTAAAAGTGTTCCTAATTCAACTCTGATCCTACTAATTAGCTCAAATACATTTTAATTAGTGGGATTTATTCTGCTGTTGGACGTGCCAAAATTCAATTCTAAGGTTTCTCTAAGCTCAGTTCCTCGAGCTGTCTCCTTTCTAGTCAGATCCAAGCTCTAATTTTCTAGCAGTGTTCTTCTAATTTGGAAATAATTTCTGTCATATTATCTAAGTCCTTTTTTCATCCTTCACCTTACTGTGACTTATTTCCTGACCTGTGACCACACAGAAGAGAGGTGAAGTTCTAGACCTGATAGGTGCAGTCCTGAGGGGGACAAAAGGGGAGTGGGTGTGTAAATGAGGATATTGCAGGAGAGAAAAGCCCTTCAGCTGGAGCAGCAGCGGGGCAGGAGCAGTGAGAGTCTGAGAATTCATACAGCACTTCTAACAGGACTGAAAAGAGAGAGACCAGGGGGTAGAGACACTCACTGAGCCAAAAACAGATTCCCAAAAGAAAGGAGCTCTGGTTTCAAAAGGAAGGGAATAAAGGGGTGGATAGAGCAAGTCCTGCTTTGCCAAGGCCTCTGATGCAGCAGCATGGCCAGTGAACTCTGCCTGCGCAGCAAATCTGGCTGAGACCGTTCCTTTTATCAGCGAAACAAGTCCCCACAGACAAAACAATTATATTGCTTTTTAGTTGCTTTCAAAATTAGTCATGGACTGATTTCATTCCTTAAGTCAAACTGAAGGTGATCAAGACCTTGCAAAAGGCTTTCTTACAGAGAGGCAGGGTTGGACCCAAAATAAGCAGAAGCCTTGCCCAGTATCACTGCCATGGAGAATAAACTGGTTTATAAATGTTAATAAAGAGTTTAAATGCTTTTCAAGTTACTCTGACAAAGCTTGGCACGAGAACCATGCAAAATGATTCCTTCCAGCAGGTCAGCTGGCCAGCGTGGGCCCGGCACGGAGCAGGGGCTGGGCACGATCCTTGCACATACTTTACCTAGTTGGGAAGAGCTGCAGAGGCACGAGCCTGTCTCAGACAGCGAGGACACGCTGCTGCTCAGAGCTGGCTCTGCCACGACCTTACAAGTACCTGGAACGCGAGCGGCGAGCGACATCCCCGTGGTGGCCATGGAAACAAAGGAGGAGCTGCCCTAAGGGCCGGGACGGCACCTCCCGGGTGAGCAGGGTCCAGCAGGGCTGGGCAGTGCCCTGTGTGTGTGCAGGGTCCAGCAGGGCTGGGCAGTGCCCTGTGTGTGTGCAGGGCTGGCAGTGCCCTGTGTGTGTGCAGGGTCCAGCAGGGCTGGCAGTGCCCTGTGTGTGTGCAGGGATGGCAGTGCCCTGTGTGTGTGCAGGGTCCAGCAGGGCTGGCAGTGCCCTGTGTGTGTGCAGGGTCCACCAGACTGGGCAGTGCCCTGTGTGTGTGCAGGGTCCAGCAGGGCTGGCAGTGCCCTTGTGTGTGCAGGGTCCAGCAGGGCTGGCAGTGCCCTGTGTGTGTGCAGGGTCCAGCAGGCTGGCAGTGCCCTGTGTGTGTGTGCAGGGTCCAGCAGACTGGGCAGTGCCCTGTGTGTGTGCAGGGTCCAGCAGGGCTGGGCAGTGCCCTGTGTGTGTGCAGGGTCCAGCAGGGCTGGCAGTGCCCTGGTGTGTGCAGGGTCCAGCAGAGCTGGCAGTGCCCTGTGTGTGTGCAGGGTCCAGCAGGGCTGGGCAGTGCTCTCTGTGTGCAGGGTCCAGCAGGGCTGGCTGTGCCCTGTGTGTGCAGGGTCAGCAGGGCTGGGCAGTGCCCTGTGTGTGTGTGCAGGGTCCAGCAGGGCTGGCAGTGCCCTGTGTGTGTGCAGGGTCCAGCAGGACTGGGCAGTGCCCTTGTGTGTGCAGGTCCAGCAGGGCTGGCAGTGCCCTGTGTGTGTGCAGGGTCCAGCAGGCTGGCTGTGCCCTGTGTGTGTGCAGGGTCCAGCAGGGCTGGTGTGCTCTCTGTATGCAGGGTCCAGCAGGGCTGGCAGTGCCCTGTGTGTGTGCAGGGTCCAGCAGGGCTGGGCAGTGCCCTGTGTGTGTGCAGGGTCCAGCAGGGCTGGCTGTGCTCTCTGTGTGCAGGGTCCAGCAGGCTGGGCTGTGCTCTCTGGGGAGCTGAGAAAGGCATCACAAGGACTGAAGCCCCAGAGTGCCCCCACAGCACAGTGACAGTGCTCTGTGGCCCTCTCAGTGATGAGAAGGAGCCTGTGGATTGTGATTTCTGTTTCAGCACTGCTCACATTCGTACATGGTCTTACTGTGCTTTGCATTTCATTTTTACAGGCTGCTATTGTATATTTTGTAAGGAGGAGTATTTTAGTGTCTCCTCTGGGGTGTAGAGGACAAAAGGTAGGAGTGGATTAAGATACCAGGCATGCAGCAAGAACATTTCTTTCTCAGAAAATGTTGCCTGGCTTCTTCCTAGCAAGTTCTGTGCTGTTGAATACCTCCAGATTCATCTGTGGTGTTAAAGTGCTTTTGTTTCATTTACAGTTTACTCAGTTTCTCAGGAGATGAAAGAGAAATCAAGTGACTGAAAATGTTTTCAAATGCAGTCTGAAAGCAAGAGAAACCTTTTGTTTCATTGCTTGGAAACCCCAAAAAGAGAACTGCGAGGAGCAGTTTGCTGTGAGACTCAGTGTTTCCTGTTCTTGTTTCTGCGTGTTCTTTC
This sequence comes from Geothlypis trichas, assembly GCA_009764595.1. Classification (NCBI taxonomy): domain Eukaryota; kingdom Metazoa; phylum Chordata; class Aves; order Passeriformes; family Parulidae; genus Geothlypis; species Geothlypis trichas. Next base: position 25,380,636 of record CM019910.1, read on the forward strand.
TCTCCTAAGGATTTAGACAAATAAGAAGAGGGACACTCAGCCGCTGGCATGCTGTGCCCCAGGGTGCTGAGTTCAGCTGGCACTGCCCAGCCCTGGGCAGCACCTCCCAGGCAGGGTTCCCTGGGAATGCTGGGCTGCACTGTCTCATCCCGTGCTTTTCAGTGATGAAAGCCAGGCACTGGAAGGAAATAGAGAACATGTTTTTCCCTCTAAGACAGAAGAGGAGAACATGTGTTACCAGCCAGTTTGCTCTGCTCAATACCTGCTTGCTCTGTGTCATAATTAATCAATTCTCCAAGTAGCAAAATGACCAAAGTACATGATTTAGTCATCTCACTGTGAGTTACATGGGCTCGTTGAACAGACCAATTTTTTAAGCTCAGAGATGTTAAAAATCAGATAGAAATGCTTTCGTGAGGTGAACTGTTGTGCATGAGGGGAGAGAATGTTCATTTTCATCAAAGAAGATTTTTTCCATCTGTATTTCTGTGGATTTCCCTGGCTGCAGTTGTGCCTGTACCTCGTGGACTGTGACGTGGCAGGGACTGCACAATAAAGCTCCCGGGGAAGGAATTTGGTCTGGGAGAGCAGCCCAGCCCACACCTCTGCAGGTGTGCAACGAGGGATTCACAACGTCCCAGCTCCTCTGGAAATGCTCCTAAAGGACTGTGCTGCCTTAGGATTCGTTTGTAAGCTAATGCCAAATACAAGTCTAAATCAGTATTCAATAAAAATGAAGTTCCTTGTGCCCAGCTGGTTTGTGAGGGAGTCCTTCAGCAGCTTCAGCACTGACCTTGGGCCACCGAGGGGAATGGCAAAGTGCAAACTGTCACCCACTAGAAACAGTGACACAGCTTTTTTATATAGCTTCATTTTCTTAGTGGGATAAAACCAAATATTTTCTTAGAGGAACTAACGATCTGAAGAACAAAACACCAATTAAATGGGGTGTTTTCAGACCATAAAACAATGCATATGCCTTAATGAAACAGGCACACAACAGTTCAACTTGTACCCTGATCCTCTTTACTTTGCTGTTGATGTTTAACTTGATTTCTATCCACAGTAACATTCACTGCAGCACCTCAGGGCAGGAGGAAACTGGGTCTGGAACAGCCATTTTTGCATTGCTGAAAGCCCTCAGCCCCAAAATGGCACAAGAATTGGAAATGCTCAGGTTCTGTCTGAAGGCAAGGCAGAAACACTGAGCAGTGACAGCAGCAGTGCCTGCTGTGCATTTCAACCAAAGCCCAGAACCCAGAGCTGCAGGGCCCAGCACAGAACCCACCCAACTGTAAGGGCAGAACCCATCTACCTGCAAGGGCAGAACCCACCTTCCTCAAAGGGCAGAACCCACCTACCTGCAAGGGCAGAACCCACCTGCCTCAAAGGGTAGAATCCAGCCTGTGCAAGGACAGAACCCAGCCTGTGCAGGGACAGAACCCAGCCTGTCCAAGAGCAGAACCCAGCCTGTGCAAGGACAGAACCCAGCCTGTGCAGGACAGAACCCAGCCTGTGCAAGGACAGAACCCAGCCTGTCCAAGAGCAGAACCCAGCCTGTGCAGGACAGAACCCAGCCTGTGCAGGACAGAACCCAGCCTGTGCAAGGACAGAACCCAGCCTGTCCAAGAGCAGAACCCAGCCTGTGCAGGACAGAACCCAGCCTGTGCAGGGACAGAACCCAGCCTGTGCAGGGACAGAACCCAGCCTGTGCAGGACAGAACCCAGCCTGTGCAGGGACAGAACCCAGCCTGTGCAGGGACAGAACCCAGCCTGTCCAAGAGCAGAACTCAGCCTGTCCAGGACAGAACCCAGCCTGTGCAGGACAGAACCCAGCCTGTGCAAGGACAGAACCCAGCCTGTGCAGGGACAGAACCCAGCCTGTCCAGGGACAGAACCCAGCCTGTGCAAGGACAGAACCCAGCCTGTCCAGGACAGAACCCAGCCTGTGCAAGGACAGAACCCAGCCTGTCCAGGACAGAACCCAGCCTGTGCAAGGACAGAACCCAGCCTGTGCAGGGACAGAACCCAGCCTGTCCAGGACAGAACCCAGCCTGTGCAAGGACAGAACCCAGCCTGTGCAAGGACAGAACCCAGCCTGTGCAAGGACAGAACCCAGCCTGTGCAAGGACAGAACCCAGCCTGTGCAAGGACAGAACCCAGCCTGTGCAGGGACAGAACCCAGCCTGTGCAAGGACAGAACCCAGCCTGTCCAGGACAGAACCCAGCCTGTCCAAATGCAGAACCCAGCCTGTCCAAGAGCAGAACCCAGCCTGTCCAAGAGCAGAACCCAGCCTGTCCAGGACATTACCCAGCTGCTCTGAGGGAGGCTGCTCAGTCATTTGAACAGGTTTTGCCTGCAGCACAGGATACAACAGCCTGCTGGGTTTCCAGCTACAGCCAGCCAGGGCTGAGAGTTTAAAAAACCATTCCCAAAGCTCCTGAGAATTCCAAGGGAAATATTTAAGGCAGAAGCAAGACACACACAAAAGGACAGCCAGCTGCAGATGCTCTTATCCTTTGCGTGAAAAGCTAGGAATACTTGAAATACTCCAGATAGTTATGACTGGGCAGCAAACACCACAGCAAAGATCTCTTTGTTTTAAGTAAACCATTAACAGAGCAGCCTAATCACAATGATAAAAACCACACTGATATTCTTGGACTAAACTCCCTCACTGTAACTGTCCATCCAAAAGTAAAGCTGCAAAAACTGAGATGCGTCCAATAAGGGAAAAAGCACATAAAGAACAAGCTCCTGGGACATGAGTATTGGAAAGCTGATCTTTGAAACACAGGAGGTTTTCTAGAAGTATGATGTATTATAGCCAAGGAGGTCTGCTCTAAAATTTCAGTCCAAAAATAGTTTTTCTCACAGAGACCTACTCTGAGTGAATACATAATATTAATATAATATAATAGAATTAGAAATCTTTCTTTGTCCTTCACACAGTTAAATTCCAGTTCTTAATTACCAGATTGATTTAATCCATTGTTATGTTTTTAGAAAGAAAACTGTGTTTTAACCACAGTCCATACCTGGTTTCATAAATTCATAAATTTCATAAATCCCTTGCATTATTGCACCTGGAGGGATTTAGGTACCAGTGTATTTGGCATTATTTACACTGCTTCTATTTTGAACCAAACAGCTTTGTGAAGGAAAAGAAAACTAATAAAAAGAAGTGTTTCTCAGTTCTCCTGTCTTGTATGTCACCACAGACACAGGTCAAACTCAGCAAGAAAATAAGCCTTCAGTTTAAATATCTCTGTTTTTATGTGGAGTTTTACACCCACAGGAAACTGATATGGAAAGGGAGAAGGACTGGACTGTCCCAAATCTGCTCATTCACTGGTTTTCATAAAGCACATTTGTAGTTCTTTCCTTCCTTGGCAGAAAGCTCAACAGCAGTATGGCCTTAATCCATGAAATCATTAAATCACATTTGTGGATGGTGGGGCCTTGGCTCCATCCCTGCCATGGGAGTCCCTCTAGTGTGCTCACCAGGCCTTGGTGGCAGCAATCATCCTGCTCAGGACAGGCCAGTGGGGCCAAGGACAGGGCTGTCCCCATCCTGACTGTGCCAGCAGGGCCAAGGACAGGGCTGTCCCCATCCTGATCCCACCAGCAGGGCCAAGGACAGGGCTGTCCCCATCCTGACTGTGCCAGCAGGGCCAAGGACAGGGCTGTCCCCATCCTGATCCCACCAGCAGTGCCAAGGACAGGGCTGTCCCCATCCTGACTGTGCCAGCAGGGCCAAGGACAGGGCTGTCCCCATCCTGATCCCAGCAGCAGGGCCAAGGACAGGGCTGTCCCCATCCTGACTGTGCCAGCAGGGCCAAGGACAGGGCTGTCCCCATCCTGACTGTGCCAGCAGGGCCAAGGACAGGGCTGTCCCCATCCTGACTGTGCCAGCAGGGCCAAGGACAGGACAATGTCCCCATCCTGATCCCACCAGCAGGGCCAAGGACAGGGCTGTCCCCATCCTGACTGTGCCAGCAGGGCCAAGGACAGGGATGTCTCCATCCTGACTGTGCCAGCAGGGCCAAGGACAGGGCTGTCCCCATCCTGATCCCACCAGCAGGGCCAAGGACAGGGCTGTCCCCATCCTGACTGTGCCAGCAGGGCCAAGGACAGGGCTGTCCCCATCCTGATCCCACCAGCAGGGCCAAGGACAGGGCTGTCCCCATCCTGACTGTGCCAGCAGGGCCAAGGACAGGGCTGTCCCCATCCTGATCCCACCAGCAGGGCCAAGGACAGGGCTGTCCCCATCCTGATCCCACCAGCAGGGCCAAGGACAGGGCTGTCCCCATCCTGATCCCATCAGCAGGGCCAAGGACAGGGCTGTCCCCATCCTGACTGTGCCAGCAGGGCCAAGGACAGGGCTGTCCCCATCCTGATCCCACCAGCAGGGCCAAGGACAGGGCTGTCCCCATCCTGACTCTGCCAGCAGGGCCAAGGACAGGGCTGTCCCCAAAATGGGCTGAAAGCTCCCCCTGAGCAGGGCCGGGCCAGCCTGGCTGCTCCCCAAACACAGCAAGCAGGGAGATCTGCACAGGGCTGCAGCACAGGGCTGCACGTGGAGAGCAGCCACTGCTCACTCAGAGGAGCTCCTGTCAGGGCAGAAGGAAAGCTCAGCACGGTTTTAGTTCTGTATTTAAAAATACAGCAGGGAAAGCTTCCCAAAGCTAAACAGAGGAGGCTGAGCTGGCAGCTGCACCAGCCCCACATCACCGAGCTCAGAACAGCCCCATGCCCAGTCCATTAGGAGAGAGATTGCCAGACACTATTTGTAAAAGATCCATTTCTCCACTGGCCATGTACCATCATTTCACTCACACATACTTCACATTTTGTCCATTCCCGTTTTCTATGGAGAAGTGAAAAGACTTCTGAGCAACCAAAATGGAACAGAATAGATTTAAATGTGCCTTTGTGATAAACACTGTTAAAGACTGCTCACTGAATAAAGAGTAAACTATAAAAAAGAGTCCTTTTAAAAAAATAATCATATGTAAAGTAGGAATAATTGCTATGATTCTTAAACAACTTAGGAATTATTTCATACATTTCAATACCTATTAAGGGTAAGACAGAGAGCAGAAGTGTCCCTCCTTGGAGATTCATTTATTTCATAAGTCACTGCTAAATAGGCACTGTGTCTTACAGGGAAATGGATGAGATGGAACAAAACATGACTGGAGAGAGAATGATCCAAGACATGGAAAAACAAGTGAAGGACAGGCAGTTCCAACTCCTGCATCCACAGGCCAGGCCCAGCCAGTGAAATGAGATGACTCAATCACTCAGTAAATGAGGGCTCTGTTGGGATGTCCCCAGTCTGAGAGAAAGTTCCTGCCAGGCTCCTTGCCTTCCCCCCTGCCCTGGGAGCTGCAGTGCAGGGCTGTGCAGGGCAGGAGCTGCAGGGCACCAGCACTGCCCATCCCTGCTGGGCACTGCCCATCCCTGTCGGGCACTGCCCATCCCTGCTGGGCACTGCCCATCCCTGCTGGGCACTGCCCATCCCTCCCCAGCACTGCCCATCCCTGCTGGGCACTGCCCATCCCCTGCTGGGCACTGCCCATCCCTGCTGAGCTCTGCCCATCCCTGCTGGGCACTGCCCATCCCTCCCCATCACTGTCCATCCCTCCCCATCACTGCCCATCCTTCCTGGGCACTGCCCATCCCTCCTGAGCTCTGTCCATCCCTCCTGAGCTCTGTCCATCCCTCCTGAGCTCTGTCCATCCCTCCCCAGCACTGCCCATCCCTGCTGGGCACTGCCCATCCCTGCTGAGCTCTGTCCATCCCTCCCCAGCTCTGTCCATCTCTCCCCAGCTCTGTCCATCCCCCCTGAGCTCTGTCCATCCCTGCTGAGCTCTGTCCATCCTCCCCAGCTCTGTCCATCCCCCCTGAGCTCTGTCCATCCTCCCCAGCTCTGTCCATCCCCCCTGAGCTCTGTCCATCCTCCTCACCTCTGTCCATCCCTCCCCAGCTCTGTGGCATGTGGCATATCAGAACCCAAGGCCTATTAATCCTTTGTTTCCTCTGCAGTTAAATTCTGTGGAGATAAAGAGCTGAAGTTGTTCATGACTTACATTCCTAGACTGATAAGCTTGTTTTCAACCAACCTTTACAAGTCTCCAGATGAAGTCTGACTAAAACTTTGAAGGTGGAAAAAGTGTGAAAGTGTTTGACCTTGGTTATTGCTTCCCTTGGTAGCAACAGAAGAATTGCATTCAATCTTTTTTCACCTTATTTTACAATATAGTTCAAAAAAAGAGCCTTGGAGCAGGAGAAGTGTGAAAAAGCAAATGGAGAAAGTCAGATTTTCCTGTCCTTGAGGAGATAGAATTCAGCAAAGCCAAAGTGACCCTGGTTGAAGTGCTGGATAATAAATGGATAAGCCTTTCTCCCCAGCCTCCTTGGAAACTTAAGACTCATTCCCAACAGCTTTTTTCACCTGCTTTCAAAAGCTGCCCAAGCTGAATTCACTGAGGGTTTTCTGCATCTGCCTGATCTCACCTGGCCACAGGTAATAAATAAAAGTCCATCAGAGTCCAAAGCCCACATTCCTGCGCAGGTGAATTATTGCTGGGCCAATCCCGTGTCAGTTCTGCCCCATGGAGCAGGGCTGCAGCAGACACCGCTGTGATAATCGGTATTAGACATTCATTATTAGCTGCTTTCATTTTGCAGCGCTTTGCAGGGTCAGGCGTTCACCCAGGCAGCAATGAAACCACGTGCAAACCCGGTTTGAGAGAGACAAAGCGATTGAAGCAGATCCCCTGAGGCACACGGGCACGGTGTGAGGGACCCCGGCTGAGCCCAGCCCCGGCGCTGCTGTCCTGAGCCCTTTGTGTGTGAGGGGCCTCGGGGGCACCTGAACCCACCTGTGCCCACCTGTCTTCACCTGTGCCCACCTGTGCCCACCTGTGCCCACCTGTGCCCACCTGAACCCACCTGTGCCCACCTGTCCTCACCTGTACCCACCTGTGCCCACCTGTGCCCACCTGTGCCCACCTGTGCCCACCTGTGCCCACCTGAACCCACCTGTGCCCACCTGTCCCCACCTGTGCCCACCTGTGCCCACCTGTGCCCACCTGTCCTCACCTGTGCCCACCTGTCCCCACCTGTCCCCACCTGTCCTCACCTGTCCTCACCTGTCCCCACCTGTGCCCACCTGTCCCCACCTGTGCCCACCTGTGCCCACCTGTCCTCACCTGTACCCACCTGTGACCACCTGTGCCCACCTGTGCCCACCTGTGCCCACCTGAACCCACCTGTGCCCACCTGCCCCTGCCTGCCCTGCATCCCTGAGCCCTGCTCCTGAGGGTGATGGCACCAGGGCACACACAGGGACAGACAGGGACAGGGACAGGGGACAGACACAGGGACAGGGACAGACAAGGACAGGCACAGGGACAGGAACAGGGACAGACACAGACACAGGGACAGGCACAGGGACAGGGACAGGGACAGGGACAGGGACAGGGACAGACAGGGACAGGGACAGGGACAGGGACAGGGACAGGCACAGGGACAGACAAGGACAGGGACAGGGACAGGCACAGGGACAGGGACAGGCACAGGGACAGACAAGGACAGGGACAGGCACAGGGACAGACAAGGACAGGGACAGGGACAGGGGCAGGGACAGGGACAGGGACAGGGACAGGGACAGACAAGGACAGGGACAGGGACAGGGGCAGGGACAGGGACAAGGGCAGGGACAGGGACAGGGACAGGGACAGACAAGGACAGGGACAGACAAGGACAGGCAGAGGGACAGGGACAGGGACAGGGACAGGGACAGGGACAGGGACAGGGACAGGGACAGGGACAGGGACAGGGGCAGGGTTTTCCTGCTCTCCCTTTGCCTCCCCAGCCCTCAGCTGCCATCCACAGCAGCTCTGGCAGCCCGGTCCCTCCTGGGCAGCCCCCACAGCCGAGCCCTGCAGGAACGGGCTGTGCCCACATTGCTGCCCCTGCCCGAGCCCGGGCTTGCCCCGGGACCCTCCTGGCCCTCCCTTCCCCGGGGCTACAGCTGGAGCCTTGGCAGGGCCTTGGCAGGGCCTTGGCAGAGCCTTGGCCTTGGCAGAGCCTTGGCAGGGCCTTGGCAGAGCCTTGGCAGGGCCTTGGCAGGGCCTTGGCCTTGGCACAGCCTTGGCAGGGCCTTGGCACAGCCTTGGCACAGCCTTGGCACAGCCTTGGCCTTGGCACAGCCTTGGCACAGCCTTGGCAGAGCCTTGGCAGGGCCTTGGCACAGCCTTGGCAGAGCCTTGGCAGGGCCTTGGCACAGCCTTGGCACAGCCTTGGCAGGGCCTTGGCAGGGCCTTGGCACAGCCTTGGCACAGCCTTGGCACGGCCTTGGCACAGCCTTGGCACAGCCTTGCAGCACGAGCGCTGTTCAGTGACAGCTCAGGGACAGCTCTCAGAGCTGCCTGTCCTGTAAAAGCAATTCAGCAGCAAAGCTGTGAAAGGCAGCTGGGATGAGCCACTGGACAGCAGTGCCCTGAGATTTGCATTTCTGACTCCACTTCAGGCACAGTTCCTCTGGTACTCACTGCAGTGCCTCAGCTGTGATCAACATGTGGCATTAATGAGAAACACAACAGACTGCAACGAGAGTTGTAGAAACACTAAATCATAAGGAGAGTATTCGAGAGCCTGTGACAGAGAAAGCTGCATGGTTTATTACTGGATTGGAGTTCACATGAAGCCTCAGGCAAAGATAAATAAATAAACCCCGGGCTGGGAGCTGGGGCTGGGTCCAGAGGGTGGGAGAGCAGCTGGGGAAGCCCTGGGCTGGTGCTGGGGCCAGCACAGACCCAGCACAAACCCGAGCTCCTGCTCAGGCTCCTGCCTGGGAAGGACACCACACACAGATAGCACATCACACACAGATAGCACACCACACACAATAGCACATCACACACAGATAGCACATCACACACAGATAGCACACCACACACAGATAGCACACCACACACAATAGCACATCACACACAGATAGCACATCACACACAGATAGCACACCACACACAATAGCACATCACACACAGATAGCACATCACACACAGATAGCACATCACACACAGATAGCACACCACACACAATAGCACATCACACACAATAGCACATCACACACAGACAGCACATCACACACAGATAGCACATCACACACAGATAGCACATCACACACAGATAGCACATCACACACAGATAGCACACCACACACAGATAGCACACCACACAGATAGCACACCACACACAATAGCACATCACACACAGATAGCACACCACACACAGATAGCACATCACACACAGATAGCACATCACACACAGATAGCACACCACACACAATAACACATCACACCACAATAGCACATCACACACAATAGCACATCACACACAGATAGGCACATCACACACAGATAGCACACCATACACTAATAGCACATCACACACAGATAGCACATCTCACACACACATAGCACACCACACACAATAGCACATCACACACAATAGCACATCACACACAGATAGCACATCACACACAGATAGCAACCACACACAATAGCACATCACACACAGATAGCACCTCACACACAGATAGCACATACACAACCAGATAGCACATCACACACAGATAGCACATCACAACACAGATAGCACAATCACACACAGATAGCACATCCCACACAGATAGCACAAAGATAGCAACACACAGATAGCACATCACACAGTACACACACACAGATAGCACATCACACACAGATAGCACACCACACACAGATAGCACATCACACACAGATAGCACATCACACACAGATAGCACACCACACACAATAGCACACCACACACAATAGCACATCACACACAGATAGCACAACACACAATAGCACCACACACAGATAGCACACCACACACAGATAGCACATCCACACACAGATAGCACACCACCACAGATAGCACATCACACACAGATAGACACACAACACAGATAGAACACCCACACAGATAGCACACTACACAGATAGCACTCACACACAACGCACATCACCCACAGATAGCACATCACACACAGATAGCACATCACACAGATAGCACACACACAGATAGCACATACACGATAGACATCCACACACGACAGCACATCACACACAGAGCACTCACACAAATAGCACATCAACACAGACAGCACATCACACACAGATAGCACACACACAGATAGCACACCACACAGATAGCAACCACACAGTAGCACTCACACACTGCTGTGTCTAACCCAATCTACACAAATTCCCTTTGATAGGAACTGGACCCGCAGCTCAGCAGTAGCAGAATTTCAGAGACAGGGTGGGATGAAGGCGGCAGAGGTGTTTGCAAGGAGAGCAGATGAGTGCCTTGCATGAGGAGCCATGCATGTACACATTGGAACTGACAACACTTCTTCCAATTTGCAGCACTGATCAAGGGTTAGCATGGAAAAACATCCCAGAATATTTCTCCCCTGTAATTAGTAAGCTTCCCTCATCAGTTGTACTTGATGTTTGTGGGAAATGCCCTTTATAGCAAATGGGAAGAACACTGAATAAAATTATCAGAATAACGCTGTCTGTCAACTCTTGCCTTTCCCAAGGCTGTCAAAATGAAAGTGTTTAGCATATATAGATCACTGGAGCATATTAAAACTGTGAATTTTGGTTTATCTACACACTATCCCTTTAAAGAGGCAGCTGAGAGCCCCTGCAATTTGAATAAAGCCTCCAGGGCATATTGCAACAAATCTCTACACCACCCTTCGGATTCAATCTGTTCCAAGTCAGGTCACAAAAAATCTTCTTATTTTCCTTGGCCTAGAGAGAGTTCAGCACAGGGCCAAAGGAGAAATGGTTAGAAATATTAAAAAGGGGAGAGGAAATAAAAAAAATATCTCAGGAGAGCAGATCCTAGAATACTGAAGTTTAAAGGCTGAGAACTGTGCAGACTCCAAGTACAGAGTGGAGAGACAGTGGGATTGCAAGGAATT